>CM032880.1:1772500-1972500 GCA_019176425.1 Megalops atlanticus | reverse complement strand
AGGAGGCAGACGGATTCATTTAGCAGACTTTCTTTGTTCGTCTTTCCAGGCGCTTCTTTGACTGTTGAGGTCATGTGACTAATTATGAATCTGAAATAATCTGGATATACAGCACCATCCAAATCTATTCATACCCCTGAGTAAACAGGAACAAAACATGCGTTTAAAAAAGAAATTTTTATATGTGCATTTTTTTCAGTGTTCACAAATAATGAATTTTAATCCAGAGAACATTAGGAGAACATCTGTTCATACCCTTAATGTTTAAAACAGAATGTAACAAAACAAATCCTTATTAACATTTGGGTTATTGGGGATTCAGTAGAAGTTTCTAGAACTTTACAGAGGCTTTCAAAGGCAGCCTGTTTCCCTGTGCAAATGTGGTAATGAGGTGGCAACTCCAACAGGTACCAGGAAATTTTGGCCAAAAACCCAGTCCCCTCTGCCAAAAAGCTCAAACCTGGCTAAACCTGACCCAAAGTATATATCCAGATCTACAGAGAAATGGTTAACGGGGCACAAAATAAATGTTCGTAACTGATCATCTCAATCTCAGAAGACCTCAAAGGACCTAGAGCAGTTCTGCTGGGTGGGGGGTCTGTAAGAGAGAGATGTCCTGATAGAATACTTCACTGTTGCGTGAGATGTACAAGTACAAGATGTACTCTGAGACAAAGAGATAAACAAAGCATAATAAAGAAAAAAACCCAGGTGTTCCTTTGGCCAGGGAAAAGACAAGACATATTTGACTCATCCATTGTTGATGTCTAATCAGTTGCACAATCCATGGTAACCATGGTCACAAATGTGTGGGATATGCAACCGTTCCTTTCTCTGTGACCTCACAAACCACAGCGGGTCATAGGTGTAGTGCGTGGGTTTGTGCCACTCTCAGGGGTCATTTTACATTTTACATTGTTTTGTGTTATTTTTATAATAAATAGATAATGTGATTTCAGGGAAATTTTGATTAATAAGATAAGTGTTTAGTGGAAATAAAATAACAATGGTAATTATTATGATAATAACACATTACTGTAACACAGTGCAGTAATAACACCCCCCACTCTCTCTCTGTTAGCTCATCTCTGAAGAGGGGGGGACTCAGCAGGCAGACTCTGCATCGCCTCCCTCCCCCCCGACGGCCACTCCGCAGGGGGGTCACCGTCGCATCGTGAGTGATGTCACCCACGGGGGCGGGGGCCGGGTACCCCCCAGCCAGTCCACGCAGATGCTGCAAGCGGCTGCGGCCGAGGCCAACCTCAACAAGTCCAAGTGAGGCACAGGGCGGGGTGGGCGGGGCGCAGGAGGGCGGGGTGGATGGGTGGGCGGGGCACAGGAGGGCGGGGTGGCCGTGGTGGGCGGGGCACAGGAGGGCGTGGTGGACGGGTGGGGGGCACAGGAGGGCAGGTGGGCGTGGTGGACGGGGCACAGGAGGCGGGGTGGATGGGTGGGCGGGGCACAGGAGGGCGAGGTGGGCGGGGTGGATGGGTGGGCGGGGCACAGGAGGGCGGGTGGGCGGGGCACAGGAGGGTGGGTGGGCGTGGTGGGGTGGGCGGGGCATGCAGTGGATTGTGGTGGTTGGGGCAGGTCATATGGGGTGGGGGCTGGTGTGTGGTTGAGTAAGAGTTCTGAAGAAACACAACCTTGCCATGCTGTTGCAGACGCGAGAGGGTGATGGTCCTCTGTGTGGATGGGACTGACATGTTTTAATAATGCTGTAGGATTCCTGCAGTGGGGACTCCAGCTCATTAGCTCCCCATGTTTGGAAGCCTGTCTTCTGTCTGTGTTCCTGAGTGTCACATCGGGACAGGATGACCAACCTTGCCTTTCTCTGTGTGTATTTGTGTGTGTGCGTATGCGTGTGTGTGTGTGTGTGTGCATGTATGTGTGTGTGTCTGTGTGTGTGTGCGTACGTGTGCATATGCGCGCGCGTATGCGTGTATGTGTGTGTGTGTGCGTGTGCGTGCGTGTATGCGTGTATGTGTGTGTGTGTGTGTGTGTGTGTGTGTGTGCGACACAGGTCAGAGAGCGCCACCCTCCGACTCCCCCCACTCCCTGCAGCAGGGTGTTTGCCTGCAGGCAGAGCCGGCCGCCTCCGTCACCCCCGCCCCCGGCCCCCCAGCCGAAACGCACAGCGCCCCTGAGCAACCCTCTTGGAACCCCTTCGGCGACGACAACTTCTCTAAGCTCACCGCCGAGGAGCTGCTCAACAAGGACTTTGCCAAACTGGCTGACAGTAAGGCAGTATTAATCAGGGGAATAATCGAGCCAAAATGGCGCCCATAAGGCTTCCTCTTAATAGGGGAAATTATCGAGCCAAAATGGCCGACCACAAGGCTGCTGCTTAATGAGGGGAATAGTGGAGCCAAAATGGTCAACCATATGGCTGCTTCTTTATGAGCCAAGTTGGCTCTCGGTAAGGATACCTCTTTTGATTAGGGTTGTGCAGGGGTGCAGTGATGCCAATAAAGTAGAGCTTCTTTTAGGAGAAGCAAGATAATAGAGCGAAGATGCCAGACAATTTGTTTGTTTGAGAAGGAGGGCAGTAGAGCCAAGGCAGTCTACTGCAAGTCTGCCTCAAGAGTGTGGATAATGGAGCCAAAATGGCTGACAGTAAGGCTGCTCTTTGGAGCATTTGTGAGGGCAGCTGGCTGCCGGTGTGGGTCGAGCAGGGCTCACTGTCCGTCTGTCTGTCTGTCTCTGTGTCTGTCAGCCAAGCTGGAGGAGTCGGACAGCAGCTCTGAGGAGAACCTCATTCCAGGCCTGCCTGCGGTCCCAGCCACCCCGGCTTCAGCAGGTACCTTCACCACCCACCCCTGCCTTCCACAGAGAGAGCTGTCTGTCTGTCCACCTCCATCCCTCTCACTCTGTTTTTTCCGCTCTTCCCCTCTCTATCTCCAGCCTTCTGTCTCTCTTTCCTTCTCTCCTTCTCTCTCATCTCCGTCCCTCTCACTGTCTCTCCTCCTCTCTTCCTTTCTCCATCACATCCCTCTCACTCTCCTTCTCTCCATCCCTCTCTCTGAATGTATATTCCACTCTGTGCTGCTGCCTCTCGTTCCGCATGTGAAATCAACAGGGCGGCTTGTGATGCCAGACAGATTTCAGAGGAACTGTGTAACAGCACTGTCCAAAGCACTGCTGAGTCTCACTTTCATATCCATTCATGCTGTCTCTTGTTATATCTCCCCCCCACCATCCAGCTGAGGGAGCTGCTGACATTTTGAGTCTGGACTCCAGTGTGACTCTCCTGACTGTCCCGGCCGCTATCCGCCCCCTGGCCCTCTCAGACACCCCAGGTAACCCACAGTGTAGTACGGCCTGACTCCTGGCTCTCTAAGACACTCCTTTGAGCAGTGTTGTTTCAGTAGTGTCCTTTGAGCAGCGTTGTTTTGGTAGTGTAGGGAAGTGTTTGATTAGGGGGTGACCTATTGAAATTTGACACAATTTACTGTTCAGTTGTTGAAATTGTCAGATTTTATTTTAATTTTTTGGTTTATTTTTTGATTGCACAACATATAGATTTTGAACAAATCTTACAAATAATTTTTCTGTGTGTTGGTGTGATGAAATATTGTCATGTAGTCATCCAGACTGTAGGGGGCAGCATAACTCCCTCAGTGACAGGAGAAAGCTGAGCTGTTGTGTGTTTTGACAGCCCTGCCCCCCTTGTTACTCTGACCCAATCAGCTGCCTAGACTGTAAGTATGGTTGGAGTGATTGGCTGAAGCTCACGCATGCAGACAGCTGGTTTGCAGTGTGTCCTTTTGGTGTAACTAATCCAGTTCACTGTGCCCTGGGGTGCCTGCAGTTTATAAGGGGCAGGCTGCAGTGCTCACTTACTTCCACCAGAGGGCTCCACTTGCAAACATTTGTTACACACCCACTGTGGGTAGCCATATGTTTGGTTTCTAGGTAACTGTTTTGGGTTCCTCATTCTGGGCTTGCAGTTTCACCAGGGATAAGAAGCATGTGGATTTGGTGGTGTCGGATTATATCTTACAGGATCTGCGTGCTAGCAGAAATAGCTAACATGAACTCATTCCCTCTTTAATGCATAAAGTGCCTGGGTCCTTGTCTGGTGCTGCAGTCAAATTGGTTTCTCTCTGCTTAAATTTCTCTGACCTGCTGTCTGTCTGTTGTCTCTCTCCCCCTCTTCCCTCCCCCCCTCTTTCTCCTTACTGGATCTGTAACTCTGAATGCCCCATTCTTACTCTCTAACCCTAATCACTGGTTTCCCTGACAAACATCTAATTTTGCCTTCCCATTCCTCCCTTCCTCTCTCTTTCTGTCTCCCATCTGACCTTTCTTTTCTCATTTCCCTCTGTCTTCTGTCTGTTGATCTCTCTCTCTTTCCCTCCTCTGTTCTTGTTCCTCTGTTGTACTCTTCTTCTCCTTCCTCTCTTTATCTCCCTCTCCTCCCTCCCACGCTCTGTCCCTCTCTCCTTCCCACTTTCCCTCACTCTTTCTGACTCTCAGAGAAATTGATTGAGGGGCTAAAATCTCCAGAGACGTCTCTCCTGCTGCCTGACCTTTTATCCCTAGCCGACCCCTTCGGAAGCTCTGCAGAGGGCACCAGTAATGGTAACTGCTTCCACCGTCTGTGTGTCTGTGTGTCTGTCTGTCTGACTCACTTTCTGCCTTTCTGTCTGTCTGTCTGTCAGTCTGTATACCTGTTTCCTAGCCTGGCTCATCGTATGGTAAGCACGCTGTTTCTCTCTCTCCCTCTCTCTGTGGCCGGGAATGCAGATGTGAGTGTGGACTCCCTGATCCCTGGTCTTGAAGCCCCTCAGCCTCAACAGCTTGTAGCTCCACCTGAGCAGGTCTCCAGCAGGTTGCCAGGTCAGTGTTCTCTTCCCCGCTGCACCCTATCCCCCCCATAACCCTCCGTCAGCACACTCCCCAGGGGTCACCAGGGGCTATGGGTCCCAGTAGCTGAAGATGCACTCTGCACACTGCTGTCAGTGTCATACACAGCAACTGGAGAAAAGTTACTGTATTTTATGGATGTGGATGGATGGATGCTGGATGTGTGTGTATGTATAAGAGCGTGTGTTTGAGTTGTGTTGCATGCTTGTGTGTATGTGTGTCTGTATGTGTGTGTGAATGTGTGTTTGTGTGTGTGTATGTGTGTGTGTGTGTGTGTGTGTGTGTGTGTGTGTGTGTGTGAATGTGTGTGAATGTGTGTGTGTGTGTTTGTGTGTGTGCGTGTGTGCGTGTGTGTGCGTGTGCTTGTGTGCATGTGTGTGTGAATGTGTGTACGTGTGTGTGTATGTGTGTGTGTGTGTGTGTGTGTGTGTATGTTTGTGTGTGTGTGTGTGTGTGTGTGAATGTGTGTGAATGTGTGTGAGTGTGTGTGTGAATGTGTGTGTTTGTGTGTGTGCGTGTGTGCGTGTGTGTGTGTGTGTGTGTGAATGTGTGTGTGTGTGTGTGTGTGCGTGCGTGCATGTGTGTGTGTGTGTGTGTGTGTGTGTATGTGTGTGTGAATGTGTGTGTGTGTGTGTGTGTGTGTGTATGTGTGTATGTGTGTATGTGTGTATGTGTGTGAATGTGTGTGAATGTGTGTGAATGTGTGTGTATGTGTGTGTATGTGCGTGTGTGTGTGTGTGTGGGTGTGTGAATGTGTGTGAATGTGTGTGTATGTGTATGTGTATGTGCGTGCGTGCGTGCGTGCGTGTGTGTGTATGCTTGTTTTGCTCAGAGTGGGAGAGTCCTGGCAGGCAGGCAGGTGTGCTGCTCTTTGTGTCGGGGGAAAGATCAGAGGGCTGATTTAGGGCAGGGAAGGGGGAGGCCCTAAATGAGCGCAGTGGGAATCTAAGATGTACGGAAACCCTGTCAAAGTCTGCAGTCTCTAAGTCTCTAAGCATCCTTGCTTTTCCTTTCTGAGAAGGCTGGGGAGTGCAGCCTGTCTCCTAAATCTTCTACTGTCACTGCCTGCGCTAACAGCCTCTTTTGATTTCTCACCCCCCCTTTCCACCTGTTAACCTTTGACCCTGCACCCTCTGCCCTTGGTTTCCACCCCCAGACCCTCTGGGGGGTGTGGACTCTCTGCTGGGCTGCTCCCTGCTCTCTGACCCCCCCGTCGTGGGGCTGTCCTCCGTCTCCTCGCCCCCTCCACCACCCCCGCCTCTGCCTCCTGTCTGGACGAGTTTTCCCCCGTCTCACTCGGCACCACCCAGCCCCTCCCAGGTAAGACCTGCCAATCACAGCCTCGAACTGTGTGTCACATGATCAACAGTGCACACCCCTATTATTCTGTCAGTGTCACCCACTCACGTCACATGATTAGTGTCACACACCCATGTCACATGATGAGGGTCAAACACCCACGTCACATGGTGCGTATCAAACACAGTGTCCACGTTATATCTCACCGTTTCACATCAGACGGTCAGTATCACACCCCATCACGCTCTTGTTCTCCCTCTTCTGTGCTCTTTGAGCACGACTCTCTCCCCATTTCCTCCTTTTCTGGCAGTTAGTGTTGCCATGGCAGCAGAGAGGTTTCTAACAGACAGCAGTCACAGCATGCACGCTGCACTCGTTATGTCTGCGGCTGTTTTCAGTTCCTCTGCGCTCTTCTGCTCTGGGCTGGACTGCACTGACCCCCCCAATTCCTTCCCTGTCCTCTCTCTCTCTCTCTCTCTCTCTCTCTCTCTCTCTCTCTCTCTCTCGCCTCGGTCATTACCCCTCTCCTCCACTCCAATGCCTCCTCTTCCTCATTTCTTTTACCTTTCTTACTTTCCTGTGTTCTGCCTTTTTCTTCCTCCACCTCCCTCTCTCTCTCTGTTTCCTCCTTTCCTCTTCCCTTCCTCTCTCCTCTGTCTGCTGCAGACTCCTCTTTGCTCATCTCGGGTTTCGACCAACCGGAGAGCACAGAGAAGGGCACTGAGGATGAGTTCGACCCAATCCCAGTGCTCGTCTCCAAAGGCTCCGCCCAAGGTAAGACCAGTATGCCCTCCCCCACCACCACCACCACCACCACCACCACCACACAGACACACAGACACACACATGCTGTGCCCCAATCCGTAAGGGAAGTGAGTGAGTGAGTGAGGCCATACTTCAGGTGCTATCACACATGTACAGGAGGAACGGGCAGGGTGTTACTTAGGAATGAATTGAGACTCACACTGCTGTCATCATTCCAACACCGTAGCTTGTGAAAAAAAGTGACTCCAAACACCATGGAAACGGTAGAACATCAGTGACATCTGGAAATCGCTTAGCTAGCTAACAGTGTTAAAAAACATCACTAATCCAAAAGTGGGTTTTAACACAACACAGATCTGAAAACTCATCTCTCCCATTCTCATCTTTCCCATGATTTACAAGCACAGTTTGCAAACTGAGGGACAGAATGAAGATAAAATGAAATCAGTCTGCAGGAAGTAACACTGCATGTTTACATTTAACAATTTAAAAGGCACACTGTTAATAATTGCCATGAGTTATCTAACACAGTGGGGAGCCACTTGTGAAATCAGCTTTACTGCTGAGAAGGATAGCGACTGATATAAGACATTTTGATTTTCTGACTATTGACAATCATCGCTTGATAACCACGTACAGTGTTTCATTGATTTGTTGGAGCCTTGAACTCCAACTGTGCAAACTTTTTGTAAGTCATTCTAAATAATAGCATCTGGCAGATGAATAAACATAAAAGCAAAGCTGCTTGTCACAGTTTCTGTTCACTGCTAATTGAAGTGCACTGGAATCATTTGGTCTAAATGTTACCGCTGTTTTTTGACTGTGTGTTCTAACATTATAGGAATGTGCTATCTGCTAAATGTGTCAATGCTGTTCAGTTGAGTTCTCGTAAAATTTAAAAAATGCAGACTGAACAAACTCGCACCCTGGGATGCCCACCGAAAGGGATCCTGGGATGCTGTACCAAACAGGCAGGGTACACACTTACTGATTGGGATAGCCTTGATCATGTGACTGGGTGCCATTTTGAGGGGAAGTGCTTAGGGCAGAAATGCAGATTGAGACCCCGCCCCTGCTGATGTCTGCAGACAGCCTCTTTATGACCTTTTTTCACTGCTGTAGCAGGGCTCTCTGTCCGGAGAGGTGAAGCTGTTCCTTTATCACAGAGAAATGGCATTCTGAGTTCACAGTCATGACACAGCCAGTCCCAAACAGAAAGCACTAAAATACAGGAGTAGAAGTGTTCCTGCTTTAGAGAAATGGTATTGTTTTCATCTGAATCGCTGGAGCTCAGGGCATTTTCACACAATAACACTCACACAGATCTGCTGTGCAGTGAAGGTTTACAGTCCTCACACCTGTCTGTGCTGTGTTGCGAGACCGGGGGGCAAACCCATTCTTTATTCCTCTCTCCCTCCCTCCTTCTCTTTTGCCCCTTTATCCTTTTCTCACCCCCCTCCATTTCTGTCCCCCTCTCTCCCTCTCTCTCCCCCTTTCACTCTCTGTATTTCTCTCTCTCTGCCTCCCTCCCTGTTTTTCTCTCTGTCTCTCTCTGCCATGTTCCAGGAGGCCGCTCTCGCACAAACAGTACCAGTTCGGACGCCAGCCTCCCAAACCTGGCCTGCCCCCTGCTCCTGGTGGACCAGCTCATCGACCTGTAGGGGGGCTGGGGGTGCATACGGGACATACCCCCCACCCTCACTGACAGCTGACCAAGTTCAGCCTTCACACTATTGGCCAATCCGTCCCCATCACCCGTTACATCATCATTCACATTCCATTGGCTCATGAACTCCATCATACCACCTGGCTTGTCTTCACTGGACCATGGCCTCTCTTTCTCTCTCTGTCTCTCTCATACTCTCTCTCTATCTCTCTCTCTCCTCATGACCTGCCACCCTTTAATATTCTCCACCCATCCCTGTAGCCACCCTCACATATTTTAAACTTCTCCATAGCAGATGTGTTGCATCATGCCTTCTTAAACCACTGACATGCAGTCTTAGCAATATGGCGCCTTGAGCCCACAAAGCAGTCCCGCTTGTAGACTAACACTGGGAAACTGCAAGCTTTTATGACCAAAGTGGGAGTCCAGTAATAATATTCTAGGAGTTCCGTCAGACATTCTGGTAATAAGAACATATGGCTTTAATAATTCTTTTTCTTTTTTGAACAATATTATTAAGGACGTTTGTTATCACTGATGATGGCAATGAGTCAGCAGACTAGTCTCTGATTGGTCAGACATACACAAATGCATTTTTCTTTCCTGAGGCAGGAAAGCAAGTTAAGCCATCTCAGCAATTGGTAGACTTAAATTGTGAACAAAAATGGAGTGAATTTTTCTTGCTGTCTCGTGCTTTAAGTTGGTAGCTAAACATGTTTGTTATTATTAATATTATCCTGTTCTCTTAAAAAACTCAAACCTAAGGAGCATGTTCTAGTTAACCTTGGCGTGGTCATTTCACTGTTCTTTGCTCATAAAGCTTGCAGTTTTCCAATGATGGCCTATAGACCAGAGCACTTTCTGTAGCGGCTATAATCAGGGCGCACCGGTGTCCAGTGAAATGTGTGCATCCCAGGTCAGTTTCTCCTGTCAAGAGGCCCCTGGAAATAAGCAGACCCGGCAGATACAGGCTGTACCCAGTGCAGTTTGACACTCTATCACCAGATACAAACCCTAGAGACGATTGCTGGGTGGTGGAATTATGCCTGAACCGCTTCAGCTACAAAAAGCAATGTATTCCTGTTTGGTCAGCAGCTGAGCAAACTGTGCTCAGTATAGCTTCAACTGGACAGAGCTTGTGAGAAAACAGCGGGTAAAAATTATAACAGCATAGCAGTTTACGCCCCAAAAAGAACACTCACTGATCACAGGTACATCATTGTATGAAAAACCCAGATATATGGCAGTGGCTTCAGAGACCCCAGACATAGCTGGTTTTAATCACCAGGCTCTGTGTTACCATGGCCACTATGTGGCAGACTGACATCCCTGTCTTCTTCTTGCCAGATATAGTCCCAGCGACTTTTAACTCACTGTCAGTTTCTGCGCACCCCCTCCTCACACGCCCTGTGTCTCATTCGCTGGTAGCAGTGCCCCTCCGTCAGTGGGGCTCTCTGTGAGCGCTGCTACCTTCTGCCCACCATCTCTCCTTTATGCCGCCTGTATACCGCAAGTCCTTTTTCATTTGCGCTCAACCCAGGCTCCCAGCATCCCGGCCCTTTAAGACTACATTACCCACGCTCCTCCTGCCCATCCCTGCAGCACCCGTAGTGCTTTGCTGCATTCCAGCGCTGTCCTTTCACTTGCTTTGCGTGTGACCTCGGTGCTTGTGTTGTGTGTTCATTTTTGCGTGACGCGGTATGTTCAGTGATTTGTTTTTTCGTGCTGGGGGGAGCACTCTCTGGCTCATGTGACCCTCCAGGTCTCCCCTGGTACCCATTCATTCCCAGCCCGTTTGTCCCACCCCCCAGTCATGACCCCATCTCCCCTGTGCATCACCTCCATACCGCCCGCTGGCCCCAGAATGGTGTATATTGTTAAACTGCAGTGGCAGAAATATCCCACTGTTTAAATGTGCCCTCCGCCCTCTCATCTCAAACAAATAGTATAAGTACATAGTGAAAAAGATAAATGATTCTAAAAGATATCTAAAATATGGTGAAGAGTATATGTGAATATAGATAGAGTGCTTATTGAATGAATGTATGACGTATTAGTATATGAATATATATGTACATTATTCTCATGATTATGGTTATAGTTTTAAGAAGAGCTCTTTATGTCTGTGTCTTCTTTACGGAGCTGTGTCAGAGAGCGTGGATGCAGTTTTCCCTCTGTCGGTCAGACGGTCGTCCTGTCTGTCTCTGGCGTGAGAGACGTGGACAGACGATCTGGTGTTTGACCGTTTTAAGGCTTATTTTAAATGTTGTGTTATCCTCTGGTCGCCGGGCCGGGTCGAGCCAAGCTGCTCCAGCACTGTTGCATCGCGCTGTAGAGAGCAGTTGGTTGTTGTTCGTGCAGCCCGTCCCGCCTGTCCCGTCCGTCCCGCCCGATCGCAGCTCCGCCCCGGCGGGGGAGGGGCTCAGCGCTATGGCGAAGCTCCGTGGATGAGTGCATATCACTGCATGGCACAGCTGTGTGTGTGTGTGTGTGTGTGTGTGTGTGTGTGTGTGTGTGTGTGTGTGTGTGTGTCGGGGAGGAGGACGAGGATGGAAGTCCGAGTGGATTAGGGTGCTTGTAGTGGTTGTTCTGTCTGCGATGTCACCGCAGTTTCCATGGCGATCCAAACAATCACGATCCCCATTGTGACCGACCCTCACTGCGAGCGCCCTGTTGTTGTGTGCGCAGAGTTTTAACTGGGTCGGCACATCGAGGTACCCCCCTCTCCGATCTGTTCGCTAAACGCTTGGGGTGCGTGGGTGAGCCTTCCCCAGTCAACACTCAGAAGCAGATCTCACCGTTTGCTTTGGGTTAGAGATTTCCTCTGCGACAAAGGGCCATCTATGGAACACATACGATGTGTTTGTGGAGAGAAAACTGTTAATCTCTATTAGATTTTTTAATAGATTCTTTTGTCTCCCTCTGTAGTTTGAGAGTGGTATTTCTGTTCAGTACACATGCATGTTGTATCCCCCTCTTTGTGCAGCTGATCTCATTGATTGGTTACGGGTATTGATTGATTGATTGATTGATTGATCGCCTCTCTTCCTGCGGTGTAGCTGTGGTTTGCAGACCTCCGTGCGGCTAACCTATGCAATCCTGCCCCGCTGGGCAGTCACGCTCAGACGCCACAGTGCTGCTGCAGCAGAGGCCCCGCCCCGCCCCGCCCCGCCCCGCCCCGCCCCGCCCCGCCCGGGCAGTTTCACCCGTGTTGCATATTAATGAAATGTATGGGGTTTGCTTTGGGAACACTAACATTAACGAGAACCCTCGTGGTGACGACTGAGAGCTGGTCAGAAGTGAATGCGTTTGCTGTGCTGGGGTGATGCTGTGTAATTCAGTGTGTATCTTCTATTTTTATGAGATGACAATAAGAAGAAGTATGAAAGGGGTGTTAAATATGTTAAATAAACATGTAAATGTGAACGGAAACATGTTCAGTTCTCTCTTTTGTGAATGCCTCCTTTGCAGAGTTGAGAAAAACATTCCCACACACAATCACGTTTTACACTCCAGCAGTCAGGTAACACACATTCATACACAGACACGCCCATAACACACATAAACATGCACGCACACAGCCTGAGTATCTGCTGCAGAAGAGTATTCTCACTCACTGATACTCACCCACAGACACTGATGCTCACAGATGCAGAAATTACTCACAGACACTGATGCTTGGTTATAGATAATCACTCACAGACATGACCCACAAAGTTACAGATATCACTCTTAGTAAGCCTCAAAGTTACAGTTATTGCCCACAAACTCAGATAACACTCTCATACAGGCTGGCAGTTACAGAAATCACTCACAGACACTGACACTCACAGATCCAGATTTCATATAGTGTCTGTCCTGTAAACATTTGACTAACCCTCTCCTGGAGAAGTTGCCCTAAGTAAGGTAAGATTCCTCTGCCTGTCTGTCTCTCTCCCTGTCTGTTTGTCTGTCTGCATCAGTCTTTCTGCTTGGCCATGCTTGTGCCTTTACCCTTCCCTGCACTGCTGGTCCCTTTATTGGAAGACTCCCTCTTGCGTGATCATCTGTGCCTCCCTAAGGTGCCCCAAAAACAGACTCAGATCGTTGCGGCAGTTGACCTGACTGCACCCCACACAGAGGGTTTGGATTTGTGGGATCTAATGAGGAATAGGCCCACCTGTCTGTGGTGTTTGTGATACGTTTGCGTGTGACCCTGCCTGGTGTGTGTGTGTGTGTGTGTGTGTGTCTGCACGTACATCTGTCTGTGGTATCTGGGTACCTGCCCCCCATTCCCCACTCCCCCCATCCTCCACCCTGTCCACATTTTTGTGAGACGCAGCTATAAGTAAGTAGTGATTGGTCAGTATGGCCGGTGGGCGGAGCTCTAACTGCTCTCCATGTTGTGTTCTGCAGAGTTCAGGAGGGAGGCCAATGGCTGCTGGAGGATTCAGGAAGGGGTCAACAGCGTGGACCTGGTTGGGCTGAACTGCAGTGAGGAAGAGGAGGAGGAGGAAGAGCTGGGACGAGAGGGGTCGGAGGGGGAAGAGGTCGTCCGTGACTACAGTGGCTCCACGCCTCTGCTGCTGCACTCAGACGAGGTGGAAGAGGGGCCCCCAGAACCCTTTTCCCAAATATGCAGCCCTGGGAGGGATGCCCTCGTCTCCCCAGATGTCTTCTCCAGAGCTCCCTTTCCCTGCGGGCGGGAGGAAGGGCGGGATGTGTTCGGCAGTGCACCCTTCCCACGCCCCCCGGTCCCTAACTCCGCCCCCTGCCCCGCCCAGCAGCCTGATGTTTTCCTGCTGGCCCCCTTCGGGGCGAAGGCGGATTCTCTCCCCCCGGCCCCTCGGCCCACGGTTCAGGCTCCTCCCCACGGGCCCGGGGAAGCCCCGCCCACGCCGCCCCGCCCGCTGGAGGTGCCCCTTCCGCAGCGGCGGCTGGCGGCGCACCGCGTGGTGTCCAGCGTGGGCCGGCAGGCGGCCGTGGGCTCGGTCCCCGCGGGGCCCCTGCACTCCAGGGCCATGGCTGACCCTCTCCCCCGGGCTCTCCTCCCCTCACACCAGCAGGAGCGGCCTTAAACACCGGGGAGAAAGGGGCTCCTCCCTGTGGACCCGCCCCATCCTGCCCAAGACACGCCCCAGTCTGCCTGGCCCCGCCCATAACACGCCCTCACCGCGCCCATCCCAGCCGTCACCCCCCACAGGAGCGGGGTCGGTCTATAAGGAGATACATACAGAGCACACAGCACAGAACAGCTGCACCAGTGCTAAGACATTACCTCCAGTCCTCCAAATGTGCTGTGTGAGGACCAATCCCGTCTGCTGTCTGTCTCCTGGAATAACTCTGTGTGAACGTGTTTTTTCCAGTGTGGGCATTGATTTGATGACACTTTAAATAAGTTTAATGCTGACATTTTTTTTTTTTTATTCTCAGTCAGCCAACTTCCTGTGCGATGTTCAGTGGCGCAAACTGTATCCGTCAGGTGCTTTCTTGACATTGTATGGTTTTGACGTGTATAAGCAGTGTAGCAATTTTAAGCATGTTTGTGTTTTCTTCTGTTTTATTGCCTAACTGCATGTTGCAAAGAAAAACCTGTCTTTTGGTTAATCCTAATGCTTTGACGGCAGTGTTATCCTTTGTCTAGTCTTGATTTCCCTCCCTTTAAATGCCACAGCCAAGCGTAACAGCGCGGGGAGGATGGAGCGTGTCTCCTCTGCCAGCGAAAACCCTCCTGCCTGCACCAGCATCGCTCAGCTGCAACAGCGTCGCTCGACTTGGCTTGACTTCTGTAGCTTTGCTTGGCAGTTTCTTGGTACTAAGGTAGGAATCCATTTAGTTCTCAAGGATTCGGTTCTCAAAGGACCCAGTTCTCAAGGATTTGGTTCTCAGTGATTCAGTTGTCAAGGATTGGATTCTCAAAGGCCATCTGGCTCGAGCTCAGCCAGATTGCAGAACCTACGCACGAGGCCGCCATCGCGGGTGTCGCGCTTTCAGTGAGATCTGTTCAGCCGCAGTGGGGGTGTTCCGGTTTGTCCACTGTGATGTAGTTTCCTGTTTTGGCAGAAAGTGAAGTTGACACTACCTCGATTAATGCCACCAAAGAGGAGTCTATGCTGTGTTGCAAAAAAATTAGTCTTAATATTTATAATTATTTTTCATAATCCAAACTCACATAAACTTAAAGCATGAAAGCATGAGGTGACTGCCTGTGAATTGTTTCCTCACATATTCTAACATAAACTGGGCTCTGGAGCACATTTTTCATTACAGTGGATGTAACCCAGCCTGAAGAGGATGTAACAACAACTACAGCCCGATATGTGTGATCCTTCTGTAGTACGCAGTTGTTTTTGCCTGAATTTTACTTGTTCTGACAGAGTTCCAATCAGTGCTGAGGAAAGGCAGTCCTGTGTGTTTTTGACTACATTTGCTACAACGGTTTTTGAATTTTACTCTATATTGAATGTTTTTTTTTCAAACTCAATTTTTGAATATTTACATAACTATTACATAACATTTATACAACTATTTTAGTTCCATTCTGTGCAATTTTGGGTGGTAACAGGTTGTTGCCAGAGCTCCAGTGTTGTTGGACCTGCTGTGGTTAGCCTTGTATGTTCTTAATGCCACACCCACCTCATGCATATTCATAAGAAGCCAGGGAATCAGAGCACTTTGCTTCAGCATTGGTACAGATGCAATTCTGTTGAGCACGTGGAGCTGAGTATTTTGAATACCTGAGCCAGAACACATCCACGTGTTCACGGAAGGCTCAGCTCTGTGGGACAGGAAGAAAGGTGGCTACCCACAATTCCACTGCTCGCTGACTCTGACTAAACCAAATGCACTCATATCCCAGAGTACTTTGAGTGGTCCTCTTGTCTTTGTTCATTGTTCTGGTGGTAAGCTGGGTGGACCTTTCTGCAAATAAATAAACACTATGCACTCTGCAGTGTCTCCACTCTGTCAGTCTTTCATGTGTGGTGTTGTGTGGGTGGGTGTCAGTAGTACCCCTCCCCCTTTTCACACACCCCTTCCCAAACTATCTGGAAAATGCTACGATTTAAGCCCAGTGAGAATTAAACATCAGGGTCGAGTTTAAAGAATGATCAGAGCTGCGTGGTTTCAGATTCTCATGCTTTAATCATGTACTATTCTCCATACTTGTTATTTTTTACTGGAATCCACTTGTCATCTTCTTTCCTTGCTTCAACAGTGCAACTGTAGTTGTTTTTATGTGTTTAGCTGCTGTTTAAACACCTTAGTTTTTAATGATCGTGTACAAAAGTTAATCAATAGTAAAAGATACTAATTCAAGCAAATGCAAAACTTGCCACATGAAAGATGAGAGCAGGGGATGAGAGATGTTTCTTTGCCCAGATCCAGATCCATGCCTGTGTTTAATATTTTTGTTCTGACCTAAGGCCACCAGCAGGTGGCAGTCATGTTCTGTACGGATATGACTGGATGCATGTGGGATGAGCGTTTGCATTGCTTTGCTCTCTCCATGAAAGCTTGAATGGTTTTGTGTGCTTTCAGTTATCTTTCCAACTGGAAGTTCAGTCCATTCCTCAATAATCATAGGCAATAAACAATGGATTACAGAAAATGTTGTGCCTTTCGTGTGCCTCAAAGGAATGGAAAAAGAATCTCCAGCAACATGACCCCTGCTGCCGTTTTGTAGCAGAGCTCTTGTGCCGTGTCAGATGAGATGGGGAGGGGTGGGTGAATCACGGTGGCACTGACAGCTGTCCCTGTGTGTCAGATCAAAGCAGTCACGCCCGTGCCTCTTCTCCCATCTTCCCCACGAGACGCCGTCATCCCTGACCTTTCTGTTTAATTACGGCGTGTGCTGAACCATCAGAGTGCAATCGCACCTGAAAGGCCAGGACACTTCAGCAGTGATGGAGACGAGTGGCTTCCTGTTTACCCTGGAGATGTGCGTCTGATTGCTCTCCGGCTGTCCCGGCTTGCCCTGTGTGCAGACGTGGCCTTTCTCAGGGATGCTGTCAGCACACAGACGCTGTTGGGGTCATTGCAGGATTTAATGGAAAACACGCACAGACTGTTCTCTTTGTGTCTCTCCTGTGCTGTGCTATGCTGAGTCTCAGCTCTCCTGTACTGTGCAGTCTGAGTCTCAGCTCTCCTGTGCTGTGCTGTGCTATGCTGAGTCTCAGCTCTCCTGTGCTGTGCTGTGCTGTCTGTGACTCAGCTCTCCTGTGCTGTGCAGTCTGAGACTCAGCTCTCCTGTACTGTGCAGTCTGAGTCTCAGCTCTCCTGTGCTGTGCCGTCTGAGACTCAGCTCTCCTGTGCTGTGCTGTGCAGTCTGAGACTCAGCTCTCCTGTGCTGTGCTGTCTGAGTCTCAGCTCTGCTGTGCTGTGCCGACTGAGACTCAGCTCTCCTGTGCTGTGCTGTCTGAGTCTCAGCTCTACCGTGCTGTGCTATGCTGTGCTGTCTGAGACTCAGCTCTCCTGTGCTGTGCGGTCTGAGACTCAGCTCTCCTGTGCTGTGCTGTCTGAGTCTCAGTTCTCCTGTGGTGTGCTGTGCTGTGCTGTCTGACTCTCAGCTCTCCTGTGCCGTGCTGTGCTATGCTGTGCTGTCTGAGTCTCAGCTCTCCTGTGCTGTGCTGTCTGAGACTCAGCTCTCTTGTGCTGTGCTGTGCTCTGAGTCTCAGCTCTCCAGTGTTTTAACAGGTGCTGTGTCTCTTTACTGTGGATATCCCCATTGGCTGCTTCTCACACCTGCTCCTCTGCAGTTTCAGGTTCTGAGATCACTTTAAAATAAAGACACTTCTCACTCCTGAGGACTGTCTTCATTTGAAAGTATTTTTTCCACAAAGAAATGCTTGAACATGATGTAATCTTGTCCTCCTTGAAGCAGTTCTTCTCGCCACCACTAGAGTGCAGTGTTGGGCTGTTGCTGGCAGGACCTCATGCATTCCTTCACTCCTTTGTCACATGGACTTCTCTTTTTCCTTCTCTTTCTCTTTTTTGCCATCCTGGGCATCTGTTGAAATAATAACCCAATTTGTATGACCTGAATTACCAGCAGAGTCAATATGCATGACAGATTCTGCAATTATGTCTACTTGAAATCTGCTGCTCTTCTCAGTTTTGTTGCCTTTTCAAAGAAATATGCTGAAATTGCCCAGAAGGTTTGTATTGTGAAATAGGTGCAGGGAATGAGACAGTTTAAAAATCTGTGTGTCCCCACCTGCTCCTCTTTATTCATATCCCAAACGAGGCCTGACACCTGAAGGTACAGGCTTTCAGATTTATCTCCACCATGTGCTTTCAGGTTAATGTCATGCTGATGTTACCCTCACTAAAACACTCTGCACAGGTCAGTTCGGTAGCTCAGTGTTGCAGTGTTAAAATGAAATGTTGTATCCTAAATTAGGGGTCACTTCAACTCCACTGCAATTCACACTGAAATCTGCTGGAATGTCAGATGTCATTTCAGGAGGATCTGCTATAACCTGAGCAAAGAATGGGAACAAGGAAACAGCACCGATGTGGTACTCACCCCTCACACATCACCTCTTTCCCTCTCACTCAATTCTCATTTTCTCATCCCCCTTTCTGTCTCTCGCTCTCTCTCTCTCTTCCTCTTTCTCTTTCTCTCTCTCTCTCTCTCTCTCTCTCTCACACACACACACACACACTTATTAACCCCTTAGGAACTTTAATCTGGAGGAAACTGGTACCAGTGAAACCCGGCAAAACTACCTGCGAGAAAGTATGCTGCTTTCATATGAATGTGAGCAGCCCAAGGCCAGAGCCTGCTATTGTCATCCCTCCAGCCTTGCGCTTATGCAACACAGAAGCTCCACGTGAAATGTGCGTTTGCTCTTTATGCAGCTGAGATCTTTTTTCTCTTCCAAGGACAAACGTAGAGGCCAGTCTGGAAAGCTGATGAGGAGACTGGACTTTCTGCTCCTGCTCTGTTGATATATACAAGTGTAGGTGTTCCCTACGGTGCAGTGTCCCTATCACTGCTCTGGGGTTAGGGTGTACTGGTCAACTAACAGAGAAAGAATCATTTTATTCAAAAACAAAATCACAACAATGAGCTTAATCAGGGGTTAATCATCAAAATCTTATACACTCCATTTGATTCTGTCCTGGGGTCAAACCTATGAGGCCTTTCATCAAACTTGTGAGTAAAAAAAAACACTTGAAACCACCTATTCAGAAGGAATGGTGGCGTCCCAACTAACTCCAGCTCAGACTCATGCAAACTGGGACATTGGTTCTCACTAAGACTGCAATGCTGGAATTTTCTACGCCTAAGTGATGTCGGTGGAATCTCACCATCTTTGTGCCTCGCTCAATTTCACTTTCTTTATTGGCATGACATGTCTCAATGTAGTTCATAATAGTACAATTTATAGTACATTTAACAGGTGAGAAATTAATGAATGCATCTCTAGACAAAATAAAGTCGAGCAAACAATTTGTGCCACCAGTGAATTAGTTTCCAGTGTTTCACTCTGCAGAGATACCGGAGGAAGCAGTTTTTGCTATATATCTGAATTCAATAATTAGACCAAAATGAAGACACTAATTTGGATGAAATTATAGTTTTCAGTTTTCGTGATGAAGAATATTTCTATGAGCACTTTACCTCCCTCCCTACGAATCCTCACTCATACCCTAACAGAACGTGCACACAGAGGTCAGCCGCTTCCATGACCAGCCGAATATTTAAATGCCCAAACAGGCACACAGCCTGACTTAATAAGAAAAGGAACTCACAGTATCACATCACATCAGTGTTTTCTTCACCTTTTCCTTTATTATGACATCACAGACGTATTTTCTTCTCCTTTCCCGACATTATGACATCACAGCCATGTGTTTTTTTTTCACTCCCTTCCCCATCTAGTCATAACAAAGATGAGATTCTGCTGCTGTTTGTGATATGAGAATGACCCGCTTCTTTGAATCTGCTCTTGGACCGTGTGTGACAGGGTAATGCGTGAATCCAAACATTCCTTTCTCTGAAAATCGGGGTGAATCAGGGGTTTATGGAAGTGTATCTGCTCTGCATTGGAGACAGACAGAGCAGCAGGCCTCTTGCTAGCTCTTGCTGCTGCACTGTGCTGGGACAGACAGATACTGCTGCATTTAAAGTGCTTTGTGTTGCCTCCACAGTCTCCATATCCACCCTTGGCGTCTCATTAGATTAGCTGGCTTCTCAGAAGGAGCACAGATGCATTTGCTCTCTTTCGGCTTGTGACACACACACACACACACACAGCATTTAAGGGAAGATAAGAGAAGGAGAGAGAAGGGAAATGTTCTTTTTTTCCCTCACCCACTCGTGACCTGTGATTAGTGTGTGCTGTCAGTGTTGTTTTATGATTTAAAAACATTAAAGAAACCAAAGGAGGATCTTGATGACAAGGCACTTAATAAACGTCCCCTCCAGAGACGAGCACAAGCTACTATCATGGCAAGAACTGGAATTCTGTATCCTACCCATAATGCACTCAGCATCATCTCAATAGCATGGAGAGTCAAGCAGTATATAGATGAATATAAACATTATACAATTAACTTCAGTTAAAGTTCATTTCAGTGTCGCCTTTTACAAAGGACCACACACACACATTCAGAAAGAAGTAATTTGTCCTCCCGCACTTTTATTTGAAGTGGGTTGCCGTAGATTTAAATAACCGAGGCGGATTTGAGAACATGTGTGGATTAGTTTGCTGCGATCTACACTCCACTTCAATGGGTGGCGATATGTACCTCTAAAGTCGATAAAACCGGTCGATGAGTGACCACTGTGAATGCGTTGTAGCATACTTCAACCTTGGTAAGTCAAGTCAGAATTTGACGTTCTTGTTCTTTTTCTAGCAAGCCAAAGAAATATGCTAATGAAGTATCGAGCATCTAGCTAGTTACATAAAAGTCATCAGGGGAGGTCTGATTAAGTCAAATTCGTTCCCCCCCCACAAACGCAAAGGTTACATCAGCCTGTTAACATAAAACAGGTTGTCGCATTTAGTTGACCAAAAGTTAGCGTTAACGTGGCAAGCTAGCTGGGCAAATGTACTATGGAGAAATATCATTATCCTTTTCACAGATTGTTAGTCCATCCCGTTCAGTAAATTGGCTGTCCCGATTGCGTCATAGTTTAAGCATGAGTAGTAAGAAAGAAGTAGGAAAATTTGTACATTAGCGAACGTGATTAAAGCGTTACGAAACTTATATAGCTACTCAAAATGTTGAACTGACTGCTTCATCTTGTGAAGGAAACAGACTTTCGACCTGATGCTTAATCAAACTTGACCAATTGACTTGCATTTTTTTGCAGCCGTTGAAATTTTTAAATATATTCTACAGACAGTAAGTGTGTAATTGGAGCTATACAGTATGTAAGAACCTTTGAAGGAGTTATGTTAAGCTGGAGTGCTTTCCTGCTGTTTTTCGCCGTCATTTTTAAAGGTTAAAAGGCAGGGAGGAACGTGAAGCCAGCATCAGGCAGGGAACAACAGGAAATTATTTCTCATGGTAAAAATTGAGAATATTTCAGTTAGACACATCTAGAGAGATGAACTTGAGTCAGAACTGTTGCCGATGCATAACACACCTGGAATGTGAACGTGCACTTACGTCCGCGTCATTTTGCAGTGGATTCCTTGTAGCGCTTTAATTATGACGCATGTGCTTTGGGTGTGGCTGTTAGTCAGCAATAATCAAACAGTTAAAGCAACATAGCAATAATTCAACTAATCGGGCATCATTGAAACTGTAATTTGTAATAAACAGCAGTAGCATGAATATTACAGTTAAGCAAAAAAATCCCCATATCAGAACACAAACAAACGCCAAAGGCAGTGGGGGGAAAATGTGCTTTATATCTTAATTTCACCTGCCATCTGTAGTTCAGTATGATTGAAGTGCAAACTGCACCGCATTGTGTCCAGCTCTATAACCCCCATATGCAGTTAATGCACACCTGTACACATACGTACTAATGTAACCGCAGTCAACTGTACAGATTCACCTTGGGAAAACTGGACAGTTTGTGTCGTTCCAGTATCACAAATGAAGTTGTATTGCATCGAACGAGTATGTTTTAATTCCCTGCTTGTCATTATGGCTGGGTGTGTAGCTCACGTTCAGGTTTACGTCTCTGTTACACACCCTCAGACCTGTGCTGGGGTGAGAGATGGCGTGTAACAGTGAATTTTAAAAAGGGCAATCGAAACCTGCATGCTAGCGCTCTCCGAGCTTCACCATCCGCAAATGTTGCCCCAACAGAATTCTAAATCTCTAACACTCTACAGCACTATAACCCTGATTACTGATGCATTCACCTGCGTTTTGTCACTTTAACAAGAAATTTCAGCTATTTAATGCTAGAGAGGCATGGAATTGTTTATCTCTCACAGATACAAATACAAGTATGCATATGTAGGTGTGGAGGATTTCAGCAGGTATTTCTGGCAGGCTTGCCGGGTCTTTGATTCCTGCTTTATCCTGCAGTGGATTAAAGGAGCTGCCCCATTGCGGCAGGTTTTTTTCCCAGCAGTGCACCGCATTCATTCAGTTACTCCTTCATTTCTACCCGTGCAAATTCAGCTGCTGCCCCGAAGGCCTGCTCACAGGCTACATGTTGCAAAAGAAAACAGCTAAATCCAAAATATTTTTATACATGGGGGGAAAAAAAACACAAAAATCTAATTTTTTCTGTAAGTTAGCTGCGGAGTGTTGACCTGAGCAGCGTGAAATAAGACAATCCTCACTAGCGGCTGAGTGAAATCCCAGCACTGGTACACAGCCCTGATTCATTCCGCTCAGTGTGGGAGAACCGAGGCTGACAGCCGCGCAAACCTGCAATCATCCAGGATCTTGAAGTTTATTAATTTTTTTTTTTTTTTTTACCTTCGATGAACTCCGCACTAGCATGTGATGTCACTTGTGACGTCTCGGAAGAGGCTGATAATGGCTGGGGTTTTGAGTTATTTTCAATGGCGAATGGGTCAGTGAACAGGGGGCACTGAGGCTCCGTTGTCACCCTCTCTCTGCTCTTTTATTGAATTTCTGTTGTTGTATTAAATAATGGTGCTTACAGACCCGGCACCCATGGTCACCCGCGCCGGCATGACGCAGTAAACGATCTCCTGAAAGCAGCTGCCGTTTCGGGAGTAGAGTAATGCATCACTGAGGGCACTTTGGTGTCAGGGCTGTGTCTCTGGTCCCTGTGGGCTCGGGAGTATTGCGCAACATCTCTGCGGCAGAAGCGTGTGCGGCTGTCTCACTCATTTTGTTTGATTTCACATTTTAAGGCTGTTATTTTCCCCTCAAACATACATTCTAATTTTAATTTAAATGCATGTAGTGTGGTGTTTTTTTGTAGAAATGTATTATTTTACATAGTGCATAACTGTGTATGGCAGTGGGTATGTTTATTTATTCATTTATCTTCACATAGGAAGGAGTAGGTGATCAATCCCAACATTTCCCAGAATATTCGATTGAGAGGATCTTGCCAGCAGTGAGAGCAGACCTTGTGTGGTTTATCAAAAAACAGATCAGTGTATATATTTTGCATATTTAAAGTTCAGGCATATTTCTGAGTGGCAGATTGATATTCTCAAAGCCTGAAAGCATACAGAATATTAAATTGGCAATATAAGACATTAAGTTTCTTTGAAATTTATTAGAAGAAGCTACCTGTGTGGATCTGCAGCCAGCTGCTTCACTGTCTCTGTCACAGGACACATTAGAGCCATCATGCAGAAGCCTGTGGAATATACACTTATATGGACATATGGAGTCAATATAACCTTGGCTCTGTCATTTTCTCTATAGATCTTACAGATTCAGTATATCTGTCTTGCTCTCTCTAATTGTATGCTAGTCTCTGTCATTCTCTGCTATAGTCACTATAGACAGGTTGGGTCACTATAGATTTAGCGCCATATTAATGGATAAGAGGCTGAGGACGCTGGTGCAGAAAGAGGGTGGTGTTTATTTTAGGTCCCAGATCCTCTCTGTTGTAAATTCAGTTTAACTTGTTTTTACGCTCTCAGATGTTTAAATGCATACCACAACTTTTTAGGGAAATGTGAAAAAAGCAGTTATTTCTGCTCTAGTTAAGTTAATATTTGAAACTGTGATTGTTTAACAGGCGGATGTATTTAAAAATTCCACGGCTTTGGAATGTTGGATGCCAACATTTGCCTTTCCGTGGAAGGCGAGGTGGAAAAAAACCCCTCTGTGTCACATGAGCCCAAACAAAGCATCAGGACGGCAGAAATGTGTGTCTGTTTTTCATCATGGCAGGGAATCAGGCTGGTTGGAAACAAACCGGCCTGATTACTCGCACACCTCGCATTGCTCACGTTTATTCAAGTGCGTTTTGTTTGCTAATCCAGTCAGTGAGTGTTTCAGTCTGTAGCTGTTTGTGCATTTGCAAGGCCTGGAGAGAGAGTTTGTGTATGTGTGTATGTGCGTGTGTCCGTGTGTTTGTATTTTTTTTATTTGTGACTGAATGTGTGTCTCTTTGCCTGTTTTTTTTTTCTGTGATATATGCATGTGTGTGTACTGTATATGCATGTGCATGTGTGTGTCTGTGTCTGTGTGTGTGTGTGTTTGTGTTTGTTTGTTTGTGAGTGAGTGTGTGTCTCTTTGTGAGTGTGTGCACGTGCCTGTGTTTTTGTGTGTGTGTCTGTGTATGCATGTGTGTGTGTGCGTGTGTGTGCATGTGTGCGCGCGTGTGTGTGTGTGTGTGTAGAGCGGGGCAGCACATCCTCACTGAGTGCCAGAGGATATTTCCATGGCTTTACGGCTTTACTGACCCAAAGACTGAGTGCCCACCCAGCAGAGAGACAGAGTCCTGCAGGATCTCTGCCCTTCCACGCCGGTTTACCTGGCTGTCAGGATCCCCCATAAACATCACCCAGGCCTCTCACTGGCAGTCTATTGCCACGTTCAGCTTGCGCCTTGGCGTCTCTTCGTCTGTCAGAGCTGAAAAACGAGGACCAGGGGAAAAATGCTTGTCTGTTTATTCCACGTGCTGGCTGGCGGCAGTCTTTAACGAGTCCTCTCCTCCCTGCTGCCTCTCCTCCCCAGCCTGCTGTGAGATTAAATTGGTCCTAGCCGAGTCCCAAGTCAATTGAAACTGTCTTCAGGGATGTTTATGTTTTGACAGAGTAATTGTCTGTCTGGGTGTTGACAAACGCAGGCCATTGATCGGCTAATTAGCGAGCTCAGGGCTACGCGGGCACCCTGGACTAACTGCACCCAAAGAGCAGAGCGGAACACAGGGCCACTGGGCACAACAGAGCGGGCCAGCCCGGCCCTCTCCCGGCTGCCTGCCCCGCCCAGACACAGCTCTCCCTGCAGCTCAGAGCTTCCACATCAGCAAGGTAAAAGCAGCCCCTGATAGCAGCTTTAGCCGCATTCTGGAGACTTACTCCCTGACACCCGGGTGCAAACACATTGCATCACCCTGTCTATTTCACATCACTCAGCTGGCAGGCAGCCATGAAAATGCACACCCCCGCGCCCACCCCCGGGCTAGGCTGTGGTACAGCTGCTAGCTGCGGGGTTGTGAGTTGCGAAAGGCAGTGGAAACCGGGGTTGGAGGAGATGTTTTTCTTCCCTTCTTCCTGGATGCCAGCCAGGCAGCGCGAGCCAAAATGATTCCCGCCAAAACGGGCCTGAGGTGCTGGCACCCCGTCCCGGGTGGGCAGGGTGAGAATAACGGCAGAGACTTTAACTAAGATACGACAAAGTAATGCACAGCTGGCCGTCTGTCAGGGCACTGCTCAGGAGACATAACAGAAGATCAATAAACAGGACATTAATTATGGTTAGAACAGTTAAAGCAGTGCTATTCCTCAGCTAGCGCAAGCAAGAGTCATTTACTTCCCCCCAAAACAACAAATTTCACCTTTTCAGGCACCTTGCTTGACTTGCCCTTTCTTCTGCGGCATCATTGACTGACAAGGGAGAAGCTGGATCTGTATCTGTTCCCCAGGGCTCTGTACAAAATGGTTTTAATAGCGCTGACGTGTGTGTGTGTGTGTGTGTGTGTGTGTGTGTGTGTGTGTGTGTGTGTGTGTGTGTGTGTGTGTGTGTGGGTGTACGGGAAGCGTTAGCAGCCAGCCAGCATACTGGCACACACGCTGATATACTGGTAATTGGGTTTGTGTATTCATTACTGAGAATAAAGTGACAACCTTTCTACATATATCTGCTTAACATCTCGTCAGGCCAAGGTGGGGGTCAGTGAGTCAGGCAGCTGGCGGCTGCTAAGATGTTTGTTTCTGACAACGCTCGTTACGGAGACCATTCTGGAGCTGAGATCTTTCATCTCAGCACCGTTTTATTTCTCTCCCGGCTTAAATATGATTCTTCTGCTTCTTAGGTACCATCAGGAACTATCTTACTGCCAGCTACCCTTATCAGAGGAGCTGTACATATCATACATAAACACTCCTCTTGCTAGGAGTGGACCAAGCCCAGGAAGTCAAATCTGCAAAATCTGAATTATGAGTCCAGTTCCTTAGCCATGGCCCAGCTGTGTCAGTCCATACAGTGAGTTTTTTTTCCTTTGCTTTTAGTGCATACATTTAGGGAAATGGAGTAACACAATAGATGTAATACTGGAGAAGACCCATAGGTGGCACCAAGTGTGTTTTGGCACATACTGCAGTTGGACAGGCTGTTAGTTGGTTGTAGGATGTAAGCCAGCTGAGTAGTCACGCACAAGCAGGATAATTCCTTTACGGTAAGACTGTGGCCCTCAGCCTCCTCTGTAACGTAGGAGACTTCAAGAAGGTACCGTACTCAAGGGTATAAGCAGAGCGTCTGGCTGGGGTTTGAAGTCCACAGTACCTTGGCTTCACTCATCCCCAGTGTGACTATGTATGTTTCTAATAATAAAAAAAAACACAGACTGGTTCCTCCTCCTGTCACACATGGCCGAAAGTGGAGGTTTGAGGACAGAACCCCAAATATGGCAATAAGTACATTGTCATTTTATTGGATTATTTAAAGCATTGTCTCTTTATATGCTGTACTATGTCTGTGGTTTTCTGTATGTACCCATGTACTGTTGTTCATGTGGCCGCACCACATGCAGTATGGCGGCCTGGAAGAGCATCTGCTGAATGGTTTAATGTAAATGTAATAAATATCAAGAAAATGATCTGAAAAATCCAAAAAGAATTTATATTGAATGCTAATACTAATACATGTATAAATACATGTTAAATACATGGTTATTTACATTTAAGTAACAATTTACATTATAATTATCTCAATAAATAACAACAATAATCATTTTTGTATTAATAAATGTATAGATACATGTTTTGACATGCTTTTTTAATATCTGTGTGCATTGTCAGAGGCAGATGCTAAAGTCCAGTGCAGAGGGTTTCTGCCTGACAGAAGGACTGAGTTGGTTACAGACAGCATTTAACTGCACTCAGGCTGTTACAGCAGTTAAACTAGCATGACAGCATGGTTATGACATCATCATCGTCAGCTGCCACTTTCAGAGCTCACTGCGATCCTTCCTGGCCGCAAGAATGTGCCACTGACATCATGCCCTGGAGGATTGTGGGTCTGTGTCCAATTAAAGAAATACGGTTATATAATGTTAAAAAAACAGAGATTAGCATTCCTCAGCAGGGTAATTTTTGTTTGTGCAATGGATAGAATAACGTATAATTACACCCTGCCTTTTTTTAAAAGATTTTTTTTTCATCCCGTTTTCGGAAAGTATGAAGTGTTTAAGTTGGAATGAGCTGGAACTGAAGGTCGTATTGTGACTTTACGTTGGCTGGACTCCAGTGTTTGGGCTGTACCCTGGAGAGCTGGGAGTAGGTAAAATGATCCTGGCTGAGAGCGATTTATGGAGCCTTGGTACCTGTGGGAGCTGGCCAGCGAGTCTGGAGGTTTGAGGCGTCGCGGACGCTAATGTCATACTGGCATCCAGGCATTTTAAAGAGGAATAAAAAAAGAACGGTCCAATAGCTGTCAGCATATTTATCTCATTTTGTGTGTCTGGCTGCTGTTTTGGGGAGGAGGGTGCTGAGCTGCTCTCTGCAAAGTGTTCAAGCCTGCAAAAAAGCCTGTGCTCGCCCAGATGGTGAAGCCCTGGCCTCCAGCCACCAGGGGGCTCCAGTCAAAGGCAGCTTTCCTGCAGTACTCCTGCTTGTGTGAGCTGGGTTAAGCCCCCAAGAGATGATCTAGGATCAGCTTCATCACCTCTAGTCCTGACCCCAACCATTTTATATTCATAAAGGGGAACTGATTCAGGGTCTTTGTTTAGACCAAGATCTTTTTTAACATGCCTATAGTACAGTCTCTAAGCCCCAAAATAAAATCTCTGAAACTGCACTGTGATGGGAATAAATAAAACTAGCTGACCTAACTGTAACCTAAGGCTGGATGAATGCATGAAACCTGTCAGTAGGAATATTTCACACTATGGTGTGTGTAATACAGTGAGTTTCAGACTAGCAATTCTAGTCTGAAACTAGCAAAAACTAGTTTCAGACTAGAGTTACCCGACTAGCAATCCGACTTAAATGGCTGTGAAGGGAATAGCTAGCGGAACGTAACTCTGTGTTGTGTGAGTGTATGAAAGAAAAACAAACAGCCCAAAAGCAGCGCTTGGCAGACCTCCCAGTCCAAGGCAGCAAAGGTAAATTTACCACTTCTGTAGATCTCTTCTTGGGCAGCACTGTCATCTGGTCTCCAAAGCCCCCGGAGAGACAGCAGCAGTTTGTTCATTTCAGTTTATTTTTATTAAAGATGACAGCACAAAGGCAGCAGTCCCACTCTCAGCTTCAGGGAACTGAGTGTGAAAAGGTGTCTCCAAAATACTGTGTTTGAGTCCCAGCGACACAACTGTATAACAAAACGACCCAGTGCTGGGGGTTGCTGTAGGCCCCAGACAAGCGCTGTCTACCCAGGCTAAAACAAAGAGCATTATCCAAACGATCAAAGTGTTAGCCCAAACAAATGCTGACCACCAGTGTCCCCATCGAGACTGCACCAAACCAACAGACAGTAACATCTCCGTCCAGTTCAAACTCACGGCCATGTGTTTTGCCTCTTTTTCTCTCACCTCCAAGTGGTGGTTCACCTTCTTATCACTTACCTGGAAGGGAGGCTGGCTCAAGATGGAATTATTTTTGACTGGTATCAGAGATGTTTAGTTGCTGCCGTGCTTTACGGTAAACCTATGTTATCTCCTGTCATTCTGGCAAACAACATTTGTCCTGGTGTCTCTCCAGAAAATGCACACTTCTTGTGGATTGGAGGAGCTTTAGTATTTCCCATGATCCTCTGCTCCTTTTACTGTGTGATATAAATCTGTTTTGATCCAGAGATTATGTTTGGCCATCTAACATTGGTGAAAAATTAGATCATATTTTTAAATTTTTTCCGTTATCAAGTAGTTGCATACATTGGGATGTTAGGACGTCATGGCACTATAGAAAGAAAAAAGAAATGTTAGTGACTGAATACATGAATTGTGCATAGAAAAAACAACAAGAACGAGTAATAATTTATTTTTCAATTTAAATCTTAATATGTCTCAGACTTGTTGAAAAATTTCTATAAGGGGCACACTTTTACATATATTCAGAATACATTACAAATCTCAATTTCAGCTTTTAAATAATACATCAACATGTTATATCGCTCTGAAAACATGGACATGGGGAGCATACACAGTGTGATACAAGTGTTTCTGTCTTAAAGGAATCGTGTAATATCAAACACCTCTTTGGGGCCCATTGGGGAGAGCTCATTCAATCTGCGCTGAAATCTGTTGTTAAATTGGTAGCATCTGCCCTTTGAATCTTGTAGAAGTCGGAACTCTTTCTTTTCTCTCTTTAACTTTTATCCCCAGGATCGAACTCCTTTTTTGTCTGCGTGAGTCTGATGGCTGACAGTCGAGACTTTGTGCTGTTAGTGTTCCACACGTACCCACCAGCAGTCAAAGCAAGGAATTAATCTCCTACCGAAATGTGCGCCTGCTCTGAGCGCTGATTTTTTTTTTTTTTCCACTTGAACCCCGCAGCTCATCTGAAGCCTCTCATGAGATTAGCGACAGGTTTGTGACGAGTTTCCGAGTCACAGGATAAGAGGGTAACACCACTTGTCACTCTGTCTTTGTGTGACGGTGTTTAAGTGGGGGTGGAGGTTAGGGGTTCAGCCATCACAGGTACCATACTTGAATTCCCGTTGGAAACAGTTTGGAACAAACTGTGCAGCAGACGTCTGTGAGCAGAGCCTGGGGTGTCTGCTGCAAACAGCAGAGGGGACCTGCTGCGTCAGAAACACCTACAAACCTTTTTCAGCAGAATGCCAAGGAGGCGAGAAGCCCTCATTAAAGCTAAAGAGGGATCTGTAAGACATTTACAATGTTCCTTTATAGTGTCATAATTAAGTTTTTTCATGTAATCAGGTAATCTATCGATTTTTTGATGCTTTTTGACTGTTAGTGTATCACATTATAGTGTATTTGGCCCTTAACTGGTTGTTTATGGGACATGTAACAGGAAGTGACAGCCGTCTGAAATAGGGAGTTGCAACATCTTGCCGAAGCAAATCTCCCTGAAGGTGTAGGAAAGGCTTTGGAAAGCTGGGGCCTTCATGTCACACCCCAGTGATTTCCTCAGTGTGGCTTAGATTGGCCTGCCGGTAATGGCCCAGGTGTTCTTTGTCCAAGAGCTGTGTTACACTCACCCCCTCTGAGCCGCGCCTGCAACCCATTGTGCCCAAAGGTTCCATCAGACTCCTATTTCCTTTCAATGAGCGGACCTTTTTAGCACTGAGATTCCATTAAACCCCGTGCTTTTTCTGCCGCGAACAGACCCTCAAAGAACACGAGGGTGAGGACCCGGAGGGAGGGAGGCTTGTGGAGTTGGTGTGTGTGGAGACGGATGCTTTGTGGAGCAAAGGGAGTCCTGGTGTTTCGAGCTGGAGTGGATCAGTGCATATGGTGTGTTGGGGAATGCGAGTCTGGCCGTGAGTGCCTGCATTTTGTAAGTTTCCATCGCTGTGCAAATTTGCCTCACTGAGGTCTACACTTACTCTCCTGAAAAGAAGCAGACATGATTAAGGGACAGATTTATTCTCTTTGCAGTAATCACACCATCTCCGGTCCCTGTCTGTCCCTTTCTGTCCACCCACGATGCACCACAAGTGCGATCATCCCTCCCAGATACCAGTCACACACAAAGCCTTAATTAAAATCTCCTATCGCCACAAAAGAAATCAATTGCCATTGAGACTGTAACCTTTTCAAACAGCTCCGACGCCTCAGACATAGAGGGGAGCAGAGAGCGGATGAATAAAACATATGTGACACTGTTTTTCCAATGTTCCTGTTCGCAGACGCCTGCGTTTCTCTCGGTCAGACGGCTCCGGGTTTTTCTCAGGTGACACACCCGTTAAGTGTTGCCACAGTGCAGAATGGGTGAGATGCGTTCTGACGGTGCGTTGTCAGGAGACTGGAGGCTGAGAAAGAGCTATGTGTTTTATTTTATATATATATATATATATATATATATATATATGCAACATATATACACAAGGGGTACGCAAGTCATTTCAAAGTCTGAAAACGTGTGAAGTGTGAAATTCTGTGATGGGAAGGAAGTGAAGCGTTCTGTTTTCATTACAGATCAGCGATCCTGCAGGTCCATGATGATCAGCACATGGAATGTTTTCTTTCTGTCTGTTCCTGGGCTCTCTCTTATTTGGGCAGATGGCTCTGTTGGTATAGTGGACCTGACATCCGTTTATCACATGTCGAAGAGCTTTAGAAATACTGCGTAAATCTAGGCAGTTCCTATGCAAGTTGACATCAGAGTGTCTCCTCTAATATACAAGGAGGCCACTTTTCCCCAAATCCCAACTTTTACTGACATCCAAGTAGAGCTAGAGCCAGGATGGCTCATGACACCCCTTTTCCACTGTAGATCTATGGTAGGAAAGGGGTATAATGAGCCAGCCGGGTTCCAGCTCTACAGTCGGAAACGAGTATTTGTGTGCCACTTATTTCCTGTAGAGGCATCCGTGTGAGAGGAAGAGAATGTTTACAGGCGCAAAGAACCATATTTGTGTGTGTGTGTGTGTGTGTGTGTGTGTGTGTGGAGAGAGAGAGAGTAAATTGAGCAGCATTTGGATTGTGAACATGCTTTATTTGGATAATGTTGTACACTGGACTTCTTCAGGTTCCTAGCGTTTGTCTCACTGTACAAATCAGTTCATTCAAGTCAATCCAGTCCTCCTGCCAAACATGGGACTCTCTGTGTCCATCACGGGGGTCTGTCATTGGCTGTTTGAGAGGGTGTGACACGGGGAGTGGGAGGAGTTTAGCCTGCAGTTTGAGCGGAGCCTGAGCAGGAAGGTGTGGCACACACATATGGAGTAGTGGGTGCTGCCTCTGTGGAGTCTCTGTGTGAGACACGCCCCCAAACAGCCCTATCTGAGCTCACACCTGGAAAATGGCAGATTTGGTACAGATCTTTGATGGCAAAATCATAAGCACGCGTACCTATTCTCTCTCTTTCTATGGCTTTCTCTCACTCACAATGAACACATGAACACACACTCTCACCTACGCGCGTGCACAGACACACACACACACACACAAACACACACTTTATATGGCTTTCTCTCACTCACAATGAACACATGAACACACACTCCCACCTACGCATGTGCACAGACACACACACACACACACACAAACACACACTTTATATGGCTTTCTCTCACTCACAATGAACACATGAACACACACTCCCACCTACGCATGTGCACAGACACACACACACACAGACACACACACATGCACGCATTGAGGGTTTCATTATTTGGGAGCAAAAGGCTGGGGGGGGGAGTGTTGACAGAGAAAGATGAAAGTTTCCTTGGGAACCTGACCCGGGTTCAGGGGCAGCCACGCCCACAGTGATGAGGGGAATAAAGCGTAAGCTCTTTAGACGAGCACTGATAGAATCCATTAACAGCGGGACGGGCTGAGATGTACAGTCCTCTGCCACACTTCAACCTGCTGAGAGGCTCCCAAGCTGTCTCGTGCTGGACCACCAGCCTAGAGAAGAGCTCTTTCCCCTTCGCTCCAGACACAGACGAACAGGACACACGTGCTATGTTCCATTTCATGCAAATGAGAGTAGAGGCAGGGTCACATATGCAAATGAGTTGTTCAGAGAGAAATGGATGAGAATCACATCAGCGTAATTTCAGTGTTGTTAAGTAAGCTTAATGTGATGTAGATATCAGAAGTTAAAGATTTTTATAACCTTTTTTTTAAGAATTGCTGTATTTACCCACTCAAATGTATGTTGTCCTGTACATTTATGAACTCATGGGAAGCCTACGTTTAACATTAATATTAATATTTTCACATCACACCTCATCAGGACAGCTAAAAACGTGATGCATTTGATCCTAACATCTGAGCCCAGAGTATTAAAAATTGAAATGAAAAAATCAATTTGATCCCAACAGGCCTGGACAGCTCAATTATTCCTCTGGCGGAGTTTCAGAGTTGCCTGCCCAGAACCCAGCTGGCCAGCCACGGTACAATCACAATAGTCGCGTTAGAATCTTAAAACTACTCTTGAATGGACAACAAAATGATGCACAAAAATCATACATAAATATGCATATACATCTGCATGAAATGACTTGCTTAAATGCTAGGCCCAAGCACACACAAACACACATGTACACACGCATAAACACACGCACAAAGGGAAACATGACTTGGATAAGAAACGTCTTGACTTGGCGAGAGAGACCCTCTTTGTTTTCCTTACATTCCAGGCCTCAGTCTTTCTTCCCTTCATGTCAACCAATGTGCTTCCACAGTCAGATGGCCACACCCATCCACCTCTCTTCCTCCTCTGGGGGGAGCAGTGTGATTATGACATCATTTCCTGCCCCTCCCCACCAGCTGCCATCAGTGTGGAAGATCGCGTGAGCCCTTGTAAAATCTCAGATTGGTTGCCAGGTGTGCTTTGTTTGTGTGACCCTCCCGTTTAACAGCTAACCCTTCTCTGGCTTCACAGACGTGGAGCACGCCTCCTTGGCAGGTTTGCCCTTGTGTCATGAGGCTTCATTGTGACTGAAGTGAGTTCCTCCCCTTCTGTGCCTGCAGCCTCCCGTGTGATTTATGGGTTTATAATGTGTGGTGCTGCTGTTGGCCCCCTCCCAGCCGAGAATCTCCTCAAAGGCTCAGACGCTTCCCCTCAGACGTCGCCTTCAGATTCGCCGTCCACCTCTCCCTCCTCCCTCGTGTTTTTGTTTTTCGATCAGCCTTATTGCGCAACTTGCAGCTTGACGCAGCGGTAATGCTTGGTCCCATGACAAATCAGCAATATTTGAGAATGCATCATAATCACAAGCAGAGCTCTGAACGTTTTTAGCTCAGGGAAAAATATTCTCCTCCTACAGCACAAGGACACCAAGGACACCCCCTCTTTAAGGGCAATGTGAGTGGAGATGACGCAGATCTTTTGTTACTCTGCTGTTTGTTGTTTCCTGTGGAGCAGGGGATTCTGGGATACGTCGGAGTGGTCTATGCTGTTAAGCCAGTGATGTTTTTGTACCTGGAGCAAAATAATTTAAAAAGGCCACATAACATCCAAGCGGTTATTTATTTTTTTCTTCCTCTTTTTCTCAGCGTGTTGGTCATGGTGTCTGTGGGATGGCGGACACAGGCAGCCAGGAGATGGTGTAGTGGTTTTTGTTGTCGAGAACTGTTTGAAAAAGATGGGGAGGGAGGGGGTGTGTCTCCTGTCCGCTGTACCGTCCCGGGATGGAACCCGTGTCCCCCTCACCCCCAGGAAGACCCGAGCACCTACAGAGACGGGCGTGGTGGAGGGCGGTCAGGGGGTGGGGCTCTGCAGGGGGGCGGGGCCTGTGGGGGAGGGGGCAGGGAGCCCGTGGTGGAAGGGGGCGTCGGCGGCAGCGGGGAGGGCGGGGCTGGCGGCGGCGGGAGATCCAGGTTGGTCGGCGGCAGCGATCGGTTTGGTGGGGGCGTGTAAGGGGGCGGGGTGATGGAGGGCGGGGGCCGGGTTTTGGGCAGAGGGGGCAGGGTGGATGTTGGGGAGGCGGGTGGGCTTTGGTGAGGGGCGGGGCCGCAGCTGTGGGGGAGGCTGTAGATCGGGGTGGGGGGTGGTGGTTGTAGAAGGGGTAGCGGGGAGGTGGGCAGGATTTTGACCGAGTGAAGTTAATGCAGCGACCCTGTGGAGAGACGAGAGAAAGAGCGAAGGAGTATATATTACATGTAATATCTTTATGTTTACTTATAGTTCTGCATATATATGTTTGCATTCTGTGGTGCTGTGCAGCTGTAGTAACACTTTGCTTTGTGCTGTGAATAACAGCATTGTTTCGGTTTGTCCAGCTAAAAAAGCACAGCTGAATATTAAATTCAGCTTGATGGAGAAAGACAGACGAGACACTTACATGTCCCCTAAATCCTTACCTCCCTCTTTCCAATTTTCATTTGAAATTCAGATGTGAGCCAGAGGGGGGTTTTAGTTTGCATAGAGAGAAAAGCTTTGCCAGTGTGATAATTCCCTCCTTGCAGAAGATAAATAACGAGAGTGAAAACCCAACAGAGGTGACACCGTGTGCTCTTTCCCTGGCTCAGGCCGTGCGCGGGCTGGACCGCGGCAAACCCATGCTGTTTGTTTTGCGCCGTTGAATAATTCAGGCTTGGAACAGGTTGCAAAGGATGTCACTGACTGGAAAGACTACAGTCAGCGTCCCGGGTTGCCTCGAAAACATTCCCCTTAAAAGGGTGGGGCCCGGGCCCACCCGTGCTGTAGGAAAGCTCCCAGCGGTATGGCCCCCGAATCGTCACAGGGTGCAGCAGGGGAGCTGCGGGAAGCTGTTTACCGCTAATCAGCAGAGAACACGCATGTACGTCACCAGAGTGTGTTCTCAGGAGCAGCTGTGCTGGTGCTCATCATAGCAAGAGGGGTGGGTGGGGGTGGGGGTGGGGGTGCCTGCCGTCAGCACTCCCCCCGAGCCTCCTCATCCTCTGTGGTCCTCTCCACATGTGTGCCTCTCCTCTCTGTCTGCCTGTATTGTCCTCTTCAGACATAATCTTACACAGCAGTAATGTACAGCCAGGTGCCGTCTCAGAGCTGGGCCCGTTCACAAAGCTGCTGCACTGGAATGCCTCTGCCTGCCACTGCGCCACATCTCCTCCTTCTCCTCTCAGTCAATTCCAGCTTCAATCTTATATCAATGAATTCATCAATCAGTCAGTCAATCAATCAATCAATCAATCAATCAATCGATTGATCGACTCTCACTGTGATATGTTATTTATGAATGTAATGTAATGGATTAGTTCCCTTCATCGATTGCCATAGAGATCATTACAGTGCACTGTTTCCAGAGGGCATAATAATTTAAAAATCTTTGAAAGTGATTGAAGACATTTAAAAACTGATTCCTGGAAAATGATTACTTGCAAAGGGCAATCAGAATAAACTCCTGTAACGGTATGTGTTCTGATTCACCTTGCCCTCACTGCAGTGCCCTTTGTAAAGTGCTGTGTGGCAAGTCCTCCGTTTCTGGCTCCACATGGGGTGAAATGGGTGGCCTGACTGCTGTGATTGAGGTTTGGAAGTTGCAGTTGCGCTGCGGTCAGACAGGGGGCAGTGTGCTCCCAGTGCGCTGCTGTGACCTCTGATAGCTCTCACAGGAGCTTATAAATCTATTCATGGAGCTGCAAATGTAACGTCTAAGTGAAAGCTCAGAGGTGAATCAGAGGCTTGTGCCAGAGCGTTGATTTGTTTTCATCTGAACGGCAGCATGAGGAACGCTGTGTCCTCATGAAAAGGTGTCTGGCACGGACGCACCGGGGTCCTCCAGCTGGCGTTAAAAAGCCGCTGTCTCCCCGTCCCGCAGCGGGGCAGACCCGCTGGGCAGGACAGCACAGCCCACCTTTATCTCTCTCTCTGTTTGTTCATATTTTAATTTATAATATAATCCATGAAAAAAAATCCACAGGAGCAGGAACTAAAGGGCAGGAGAAGGAGATTTACACCCCTCGGCAAACCCACGGGGAAAAAGAGGATACATTCCAGTCTGTATTGCTATAAGTGTGCATGTGTCTGTGTGTGTGTGAGTGTGTGTGTATATAAATATATAAGCGTGTGTATATATATGTATATATGCAGTATTATACATTCACAATGTTTTCCAAGTTCTCAGGGCAGTACTGGAGTACAGCGGGTCAGAATTTGGGTTTGGATCACAGGGTCGGGAGGTGATGCTACAGGAGCTGGAATGGTAATATGCTGTGCTCAGGGCAGATGCCCTGGCTGCAGGCATGTGAGGCTGGTTTCACAGTGAAACCCTCAGGAGAGTCGTAAAGTTTCCTTATGAAAGCACACTTTATGGCTGTATACAAGACCATAAGAAACACAGGATATAAGGTACATAAATAATACCTGTCAAAATATGTGCTGAACTGTATTTATGTAGCCCTCCTGAAGCCGTGTGCACGTGGCAGTGTGGTGGCTACAGGCAGATTCTCGGGACTCTTTCAGGGGTGTAGTCTCAGGTGAGACCTCGCAGTTGCACACTGAAGTAAGGTACTGTTCATTGCCTCAGGAGGGGCAGTAAAGATGTAGCTGTACGAACCTGTGGCGCAGTTTGGAAGACGCCGAGCGCTATCAGACACCCTGGGCGCTGGTGTCTGCTCAGAATGATGTGACAGAACACTGCTGGAACAGGGTGAGAATGAGTTTCACCCGTGGAGGTCTTTCAAATCTGCAGGGTCCAGACCAAGCCAGCACTACCCCTCATGACTGAACTCATGCAGGGCTGGAAGGGAGTCAACAATGGCAATCTACGGCTCTCAGCATGGGACAAAAATCAGATGAGACAGAGCTCTGCAGCCTGAGTCTTCCCTGATTGAAACAGCAGCTCCGAATGGGCTGCGAACACTGAAGCAGAGGGCAGTGCAGTTTTGCACCCTGACCACTTGGGGCAGCATCGAGCTGGAGTGGATTCTCTAGATTCAAAACAGGAGTGGAGCAGAGAGCTATCTGTTTGTGTGACTCTGCCGAGCGCATTCCACAAAAGTGCTGACTCGTCCCTCTCCTCATCCGAACCCATGAAAGCTCTGATCTGGATTAAATATCTGACAGATCAAACGCAATGCAGCTTCCTGCTACAGAGGATCCAGGGAATGAGGCTTACAGGAGGATTGGTACTGGAGCGTTTTTACCTTTCAGTGAGGTACTGAACCAGAGAGGCTCCAGTACGTGCAAGCTGTACAAACGAGTGAGGGGTCAAATGTGAGATGTGCAAACGTCATCCTGAAACAGAGTCAGATAAACAAATAAATACTAATAAAAACTCTACTCTCCCTGCTCTCTCTCTCCACAACCAGTAAACTGCTTTCTGGAGGAAATTACACACACGCTCGTAAATACTTGACTGCTCGCGCGCACGCACACGTGGCGTCTCATCACATGACTCAGATCTGTTTGTTTTCGTGTTTTTGCACGCTGGAGCGCTTTTCGCTGACGCTGTATGCGACGGCTGCACGGGCCTGCACAGGTCAGCGTGGACGTTAGAGCCTCCTCCCCTCGCTTTACTGGATTCTCACGCCAGTCCTGGCAGCGTTTGCGAGCGCTCAGCTGTTCCTCGGGACGGGGGAAAACGTGATGCATTCCGGAAAGAATTGTGTGTTCGATTCAAATCAAAAGCAGCAGGGCTCCTGGAACCCGGAGCCGAGCCGGTGTCCGCAGCTGAACCCTGTCCTCGCTCCGGCCACGCCCTCCACTGTGCCCTGCTGCTGCGGTGTCCCAGTGCTCACACAGCGCCCTCGAGTGGCCACTATGGGCATCACATGTGCCCCTCTCTCATGCCCTGCTCACTCCCTTTGATTGCATTATTTACATTATTTTTTTGCTTAACTAGGATGAGAGAAGAAGAGTGTGTGTGTGTGTGTGTGTGAGTGTGTGTGTGTGAGTGTGTTGGGCAAAACTAAATATAGAATACATGGATTGGTGGAGCATTCCATTTGATTTGCACAGATCCAGGAGTTTAGAATCATAGCAGCTCTTGTGGATAAAGAGTTAAATTTGAATTTTAAACACACCTTTCCATGAAGGTTTGAAAAGGGAGAATGTTTGAATCTGAAGAGGCTCAGTGCGAGTGGGATGGAGCCGCTCTAGTTGTTGTGTTTCTGTGTTTCTCACCTTGTCCCCTGGCTGTGGCCTCATGATGGAGACGCGATCGTAACCTTTCCTCAGCAGCATCCACAGAGCATCCAGCTTCCCCTGCAGAGAGCGCAGTGGGAGAGAGGCGTCAGCACACGCCGGACACAACACACTGTCATTATCACACACTGTCATTATTACGCACTGTCATTATCACACACTGTCATTATCACACACACTACCATTATCACACACACTGTCATTATCACACACTGTCATTATCACACACACTGTCATTATTACGCAGCCTCACACAGCCCCCCACAGCCTCACACAGCCCTGCCACACAGCCCCACACAGCCCCACACACAGCCTTACACAGCCCCACACAGCCCCACACAGCCTTACACAGCCCCACACACAGCCCCACACAGCCACACACAGCCCCACACAGCCCCATGTCTCTCAGACAGCACTTTGAAATTCCAAAGGCTGAAGCTATGTGTGATATTCACATTAACTCTGAGATGCTCTGGGATTGCATTTGTCTGTGTTGTGACTAAGTGGAGTGTGGTGAATTACTGGTTATTACCAGAGCCATTGATGGGAAACAGCAAACACACCAAGCCCATCACCAACATCCTTTACTTTAAAGAAATATCTTAATGGCTGGACTTTTTAGAACATGAAATTATACTTTTTGATGAAAAAATGCAAAGTGCATAAAATGACTTGCTATTATCCAATATTACGAGCTCTTATTAGATTAGATTAGACACTTCCTCATGTTTCTCTCTCCATTTCTCTCCCTTAAATTCGGTTTTATATTCAAATTAGTGTTATGACCTACCATGTTATGAACTACTATCAGACTCCTAAAAAGAACAGATTGCTAAAACAAGAAAAATAGCAGATAAAAAAACCGAAAGAGAAAGGAAAAATAATTTAATCATTATTGAAGTTACTGGATGGATCTGTCTCTCCTTCTGTCTCTCTCTCTCTTTGTCTCTCTCTCTTTGTCTCTCTCTCTCTCTCTCTCTCTCTCTCTCTCTCTCTCTCTCTCTCTCTCTCTCTCTCTCTTTCAGGGAGAATGCATGAAGAGTTCTTTCTTTCCATTTTGTTTTGTTATCTTGTCTCTTTTCCCATTTCCTCTCTTTACAGTGTTGTGGTTTAGTTTTCTGAAAGTGGTTAACACTGTTGAGATGGGGGCTGGGAGAGTTTTGGTAAGTTTGGCAGTTTGTGTGCAAAGACTGGCTCTTTGGTGGTGGAACAGGATGAAGGAGGAGGTGAGCGGTGTTGGGAATGAGGGGGAGTTAGAGGAGCTTCATCAGACTCTTCAGGTGCCTCTGACCTCACGGCTGGAAAAATGGGAGAAGGCTCATTGTGTTCTGCCGAGTACAGAATTAAATGTCTTGATTGCATGAAGGGAAAGAATGTGACGCTTTCCGATTGTTTTCCGGTTGTTGAGAGTAGGTCTGAACCATCTGAATTATCTCAAAAGCAGCTGAATTTAGCATCTTTTCACTGGGGCAGTGTTTTAGGCTCAGGAAATGGTTACAACTGCTGAGAGCATTTGGCTTAAATTAGACTTTTTTCCGTGGATATGCTACTCTGTGTCCCTTTGCCCAGCTCCCTGGCCTCATCTTTTTACTTCTGCTTTCTCAACCTTTGCACATCGGCTGTATTAATGCCAACACCAGAGATGAGGGGTGGAGGGGTTTTCTGGCTGAATATGTGAAACATAGAAAAATGTTAATGTTTTACATCTGCACAGTGCTGCTGGTGTAGAGCACCAGTGCTGTTAAGTTACGAGATGCACAGCCTTTGTTTGAGGGTTTTGTCTCTGCGCACCTCAGGGTTGAATGCGCCTAGTGAGACTTGGTCTGCAGCGTAGCATAGTGGTTAAGGAGCAGGGCTCATGACTGAAAGGTTGCGAGTTCAATTCCCTGCTGCTGCCGTACCCTTGGGTAAGGTATTTAACCCACAATTGCCTCAGTAAATGTCCAGCTGTATACCTGGATAACATTGTAAAAACTGTAACTGATGTAAGTTGCTCTTGATAAGAGTGTCTGCTAAATGCCAATAATGTAATGTAATAGTCTAATGTGTGGGAGCAGTCCAGAGAATGTGGTGTTTTGGGGATCACTGTCTGTGTTAGCACTCCCTGCCTTCCTGCTGTCATGGATGAAGGCTCAGTCTGTGTGATGGGCATCAACAGTACATTCTACACCAGAGATGGACAGAGAAAGAGAGAGAGAGTGACAGAGAGAGAGAGATTGGGACAGTGAGAGAGATGGACAGATAGAGAGAAAGAGAGATGGTATATTGAAAGAGTGAGAGAGATGGCCAGATCAAGAGAAAGAGATGGCACATACACAATGACAGATGCATTTCCCTGCAGAGAGAAAGATGGCAGGTCTCTCTCACACACACACACAATCATGGACACGCACGGATACACACACACACAATCATGGACACGCACGGATACACACACACACACACACAGACTGCTTCTTGCTGTGCTCAGCCCTCATGCCTCCCCTGGCTCAGTGCAGTTTGAGCTCCTGCCCTCAGATCTCAGCACATTCTCTTTCCCGGTAGCTCACACAGAGGATCAGGCTGTAAGGGTAATTGATAATTGGTGTTGTGGCTTGGACCCGAGCAGGGAGAAAACAAAGCCGTTCTAAATGGTTAACTTTTCATTTTGGAACGGGAGGGCAATCATCGCCGCCCTAACAGCTCTGGGCAAAGCAGCGGCTGTCTTCCTCTCTGGAAAATGGAACAAAATCCTGAATATTAAGATATGAAAAATGAATGACATTAAAATATAGTAGAATAAAATGCTCCTTTGCTTCTCTGAGCGATAAGCTGTCACTGTGTAACGGCAACATACAGCTACATTGTAACTATGTGGCAATGACACAGAAGGTGTAGTGTTCCTACGTCCCAGAGATGTGCAGTGACTGAAAGCTGCTGTGTCGTGGAAGCAGACATCTCTCTTCTTTAAAGTCTTGCAGAGGAAGATTACTTTCACCCAATGGAAAAGCATGTCCAGGTTCCAGGTAATAGGAATAAATCTGGCACTATAGCCCGGGGCAGGTAGGCCACACAGTGTCAGTGCAGGAGCACTATCTGGCAGCCGCACAGAGATGAAACAGCGCTGGCATTAAATGTGTGTTTTTAATGGTAAAGGCTCAGCTGGAGGTGCTGTGGATTGTGTCAGGCAGACACCGGGATGCTACAGTGCACAGGTCTCAGCGGTAAGCAGCAGACATGCATGTCATTCCATGTGGCAGAACCACAGAGAGGTGGGGGAGTGCACCTGACAGAGCGGCTTATTCAGGAGGATGAGGCCTGGTTCTAAAGCTGAAGCCTCTGTAGAAACACTTACAGTGTAACAGAAATGCAAAGTAAAGACTCTCAGCACTGACTCAGAGAGTCACTGCATAACAGAGTGACTGTCACTCAGCACAGTTTCTACAGTCACTCTGTGTCTAGTGACAGTCATTCAGCACAGATACTCTGTGCAGCGACAGCAGGATTCACTGCAGTGAAAGTGATCCCCTGGACTTAATGGAGTTCAGGACTCAGCTGAGGGTTTGTTTCGCAATGACTCTCAGCTGGAGAACTCCTAATAGGAACCAGGCAGCTCTAGGGTTCTGGAGTTCAGATCAAGAGCTTTTCCCCAGAAAAACACAATCTTTCTCTCTCTGTCTCTGTCTGTGAATTCTAAATGCACAAGAGTTAGACATGTAGTTTTGCATATATGTGCTGTAGTTAGAATATAGACAGACCAAAAGTGTCAGAGAGACAGACAGAACAGTGGTATAAAAAGCAGAAAAACAGGACATTGTTTTTTGTTCATGCTTCAGAAGCCTGGTGTGAAGCTTCTTGATCTTGCTGACATGTCTTTTTGGTTAGATCCCTACCCAGATAGACACAGCGCTCCTGGAAAGAGGAATGTGATGAGCTGTGTGTGTGTTTGTGTATGTGTGTTTGTGTGTGTGTGTGCATGTTGAGTGTGCGTGTTGTGTGTGAGTGTGTGTGTGTGTGTGTGTGTGTGTGTGTGTGTGTGTGTGTGTTAGTGTATGTGCTCTGTGTGTGTGTGTGTGTGTGTGTGTGTGTGTGTGTGTGTGTGTGCGCATGTATGTTTGGGTGCTGTGTATGTGTGTGTGCTGTGTGTCTCTGCAGAGTCACTTGTGAAGTGGATGGGAGGGGGACGAGTAAAACCATCTCTCTGTGATGGACAGATCGATCTGGTCAGTAACCAGGTGAGAGATGTAGCTTCTGGATCTCTGTCCTTTAATTTGGTGTGATGGGGTTGGGTGGAGGTGAGGGATTCTCTTGTATTGCAGTGAATGAAACTGCTCATATTTGGCTGTCTTTGCCGGTCACGTGATGAGGCCACACATGTGCGACACTGAAATGCTTCCCCAGCCTGTCCCTCTCTGTCTCACTGGTGTGATGGACATAAAAAAGTCCTTTGACGTGTACATTGTATGCTAGTTTTGCATGCATACTTTTAACAGTTTAAACAATGGTAGTATGTAAAAGTATTTATCATGTGCCACTGATCATTTATAATTTATCTCATATTTCAATGGAAACTGATTTGTCATATTTAGTTTTTAACCAGACGTTTTCCCTTAGACACATCGTGTCTTCAGCAAAAGTATTTCCTGTACTGAGCTGTTAGCTCCCCCATGGTAGTGGGCCTGTGCTTTGATTGGGGTGTACCACTTCCTGTACAGAGCTGTTAGTAGTCCCCCCATGCCCCCCCCGTTGCGGAGGGCCGTACCTTGATTGGGGAGTACCACTTCCTGCCGCTCAGGGGTTTGCGCATTGCTGCGCCGTTGTTGAGCGTGCGAACGGGCGGCAGCTCATACTCCTGCTCCGGCATCTTCACCCGGGCGTTCTTCGCCTTCTCCAGTTTCGCCCCCTCCTCTGTGGAGCCTTTGTCGCCCCAGCGCACCTACAGAGAGACCACACCCCCCACCCCCGCCCACTCCAATGGTTTACACACTGCATTCTGCCCCCTCCCACCTTCACAATCCCCTCCCACAACCCCGCCTCCAAACACACCTCCATCCTTTTGATCCCGCCCACACCCCGCCCCCCGTAGTACGAAGCATCCACTGTTGGCCATTTCTTTTTGGGGGTTCCGTCTTCTTCCTCATCCTGGGAAGAGGGAGAGGGAAGGAGAGAGATATAGGGAGGGAGGGGAGAAAGGGAAAGTCAAAATAATTGTATAAAAGGTCCTGCATTTCACACAGTTATTCCTTCTTAGCATCTAAAAAACACCTATCCTAAATCCTAAATGGCTGTTTGTTTATTGCCAGAATTTTTTCTTTTGTTGGTTGGTTATTTGGAAGTTTGTTTATTAGGTTGCCAGTAAAGCTCTGTTTGAATTCTGAATGTGAGGGAAAGAGGTGAAAAGAAAGAGCAGCCATGTCTTTTCTCTCTGTCTACAGTTGAGCCGAATCAGTGAGTCACTGATAGAACCTGGTAGCTCTGTTTTTGGGGCTCATGAGGCCTCAGTCTTGCGTGAGCGCTCTGATTCGCGGAGATGTTTTGCAGACATTAAATACTTTGCCTATTTTGCCTACCCTGAATGTATTTTTATGCGCATGATAATCACACTTCAAAGTGTTTGATTGGCTGACAGTAAAGAAGCCAGAGAACTTTCTGAGGTTGTCTCTGTGACAGGCGAGCTCTGTCATCAAACAGAGCGGGGTGTCTATGTCGGTGTGGTAATGCTCGTCCCCTCTGACAGCGCTGCTTTAAATACACACACCCCCACCGCTGCAGAGGGAGCAGAGGTGAATCATGGGAAGTCTCATCAGAGTCCCACTGAGCCCGTGGACAGTGTCAGAAAGTTACAGAATTGGCTCCGACAGCAGCTGATAATTTCATTGGTCACGAAAATGTTACATTTGCAGTAAAAACAGGAACAAATGGAAGTCCCTGTGTTCTGCTGTGTTCTGATCTCACCTTTTTGATCAGATGAGCACATCTGGCAGGTTGGACACCTCGAGTGGGCGTGTGTTAGGGCTGATGCCATTCAGAAACAGCAGACGATCCAGTCAAGCAGATGTATGTAATTAGTTAGGCCTTTCAGTGAGCACAGCAGACACAATCTGCAAACTCTCAGCTTCATGCTGTCACACGCTCAACGCTTCTTTTTAATTAACTCCAACATAAGGTGGGCTAAACCAAGTTAACAACAGTCTGCCGATGTCAATAGGAATGATGTTTTCTCTATTTTTATTTGTCCTTAAAGGATGACAGAGAGGGAGAGGGAGGGGGAGAGAGAGAGGGAGAGAGAGACAGAAGGAAGGGATGTATAAATAAACAGAGATGGCCTTCAGGTGGGGCCCTCAGCGAATGGAAGCACAAAGCCATAGGAAAAGTATTGCAGCCAGTTTTCTCTGCGGTCACGGACAACCTAAAGTGTGGAATGTGAGAACGAGGGATGGGGGTGAGAGGGGGAGAGAGAGGGGGGACAGGTGTGGGTGTAGGTGTGAGAAAATCAGGAAGTGAGTTTTGCAAAAGGAGAAGAATGGGGGGGGGGAGCTGATTGGCTGGAGCTCAGGCCTTGGAAGGTACATTAGGTTCTGGCATTTCCTGTTTTTAGGGCCAGGAAAGTGAGGAGAAACTAAAGAGCGAGCAGAATGGAGGGGGCCGAAGGAGGCAGTCTCTGCCGGCAGAATCTCCTAGCAACACTGAGTGCTGTTCATCGCAGAAAAGGTCATTAAAGGTGTCCGCAGTTCATGAAGTTCGTCTGATGTATTTACTTAATTTATCCCCTGCATTTTATCCCTCATCCAAATAAATATTAATGTATGTGCAGACATAACGTTCCCTGTGGTTAGCAAATGTCAGACAAATTAATTTGCTGCATTACACTAAATCCAGAACTTGTTTTCCAGTATATTGGTGTCTGAGGTGGAAGGTTTGAAACTGAGAGTGTAGATGCAGGTTGTGGCAGGGGCATCAGCAGTGTGTGACACACTCAGACGGACAAACTAAAAGGATTAACATGGTCAGAGCAGGGAAAGCAGGGGAGTTTGGTATATTTGTCTTTTTTCTATTCTCTGGTGCCTTGAGGACCAGCATTGTAAAAAAAAAAAAAAAAATCGTGATAGTGATGATGAAAAAGATGATGATGATGATGATGATGGTGATAGTGATGATGGTGATGGTGATGAGAATGATGATGGTGATGATGATGATGGTGATGGTGATGATAATGATGATGGTGATGATGATTGTGATGGTGATGATGATGATGATTATACTGATGGTGGTGATGATGATGATGGTGGTGGTGGTGAAGGTGCAGCAAAATGCAGCATGATGGATCTTGAAAACATCACCCACACAAACAGGGACAAAGCGTGTCTCACCGAGCTGTCTTCCATCGGTGGCGGAGGTGGAGGATCGTGAATGATCTGTGAAGAGCAAGAAAAGATGGAGAGTCATCCTCAGAGAGGGAAAGAGGGAGAGAAGGAGCGAGAGAGAGAGAGAGAGGGAGACAGAGAGAGAGGGAGAGAGAGAGAGACAGAGAAAGAGGGAGAGAGACAGAGGGAGAGGGAGAGAGAGACAGTCTACCCTGCATGGAACTCTGGGAAACAGATTTGTTGTTCTGTTGATCTATCTGTTGAAGTCATATACATCTGGAACTAAAAGATGTTTTCTGCATGCAAATGGCACTGATATATTGAAGTTTATCACGCACAGTCCTTCCTGTCCTCTCCGTTTCCTGGGCTCTGGCATGACTGAGGTCCGTTGGTCATGTGACCCGCTGCAGACGGGCGGTGGCCGTGCTTTGGAATGGGCAGAAAGGCCTGGACAATAGACCCAGCCTCAGCCTCCCCCTGTAACTGCACGGCTTCTTCCCGCACTCATTCCGAAAAGCTCGTCCAGAGGCTGAGATGAAGGCCTGTATCCCAGGGAAACGACACAACGTTTTCCCAAACATTCCCGGGCAGAGGTGTCGGATGGAAATTCATTTCGAAATAAATGACCCAGGAGATCGAGAAATTAAGAGCGGCTTTTCCTTTTCGAATGACCAAAATTGTTCCTTTGGCTTCTGCATCTAAGCACATAAAAATGAGGTTTCATGGGACATAAGAAATTTAGGATTGATCTTCCCAAGACCACAGAGAACTGAGGGGTGTGATCGAGGGACCAGAGGTCAGAGAGTGTGTTGGGTTCACCGGTGAGGAGCTGAGGCTGTAGCCGGAACAGTGCTCGTTCAGGTCCTGGGTGCAGGTTAAAGTCCTGTACACTTCTTGGCCGTCATTGCTCACTGCATCAGTTAATATCCTGTTTATAATATTGCTTCTGTCTTACTGAGCTGGAACATAGTGGCATGGCTTTAGATAGTTTTACATTTTGGATCCATCCTTTGGGTCATGCTGTACAATAACAGACCGTGTCAGCTGAGCCTGCTAGTGTTATCAGTTCTGGCCTCCTTAAGGTTACAGATGAGCCATAGGTCATGAGTGGAGGCTGCCAGCCAGAAAAACTGAGGAGGTAAACGGAAGAGCCTGCCAGCATCTCTGAATGTTGCATTTCATTGGCAACAATGAATAAAATAAAATACAATAAAAAGAAAAACCTCAGTGAGGAGAATCAGCTGAAGCTTTGCCATTGCTGAAGCTCTGCTGTTGCTAAAGCTTTGCCCTTGTTAGCACCTGGCATGACTTCTTTCCTTCTTCTTTCTTCCCATGTCTTCGTTCTCAACCCTCCAGTCGCTTCCTGAGACAGGATTGATGTTGGCCTTCCCTCTCTTCCCTGTTCATCCCTCTCTCTGGTACCTCACCCCCACCCCGCCCATCCCTCCTTCCCCTCCCTCTCTCCCCCCTCCCTGCCTCTCTCCCCCCTCCCTGCCTCCTCAGCTCTGGGACTGAGCCGCTGCTCCGTACGGGCGGTGGTGCCGGGGGACTGGCCGCGCCGAGAAGTGAGGTGCTTCAGCCGAGCTGCTTCAGTAAATACCCAGCTGGGTAAACACGCGGAGCGTCCAGTGGAGCAGGCCTGGCTGCGGCCGTCTGCCAGGCAAACAGTCCCCTCTTTCCACTGCCTCTCTCTCCTTTCAGGATCCAACTCACATCATTCACACCACTTACATCCAGCATTTAGCATGTGCTCTTCTCTTTCAGTAAAGGACCCTGACAATTTTCTGAGGGGCACAGCCCGGATTGGAACCAGCATGCACCAGTCTTTCACTCTCGTGGCACCAGCGCTGGTTTCTGGGCTCCAAACGGCCTTTCCCGCCAAGTCCTAAAGCGGTTGTTGTTTTTGTTGAACTGATCTCTCAGATGGAGGAGTTTGTTTTCCTGTACTGCTCTCCATGGCGTAACACTATCTGGAAATCTGTGTGATTGAATGATCGATTTTGGAATATTGGTATGACAGATTTGCATTCCTGGGTCAAATTGCAGAAATGCTGTCTTTACCAAACTCCCACACAGCTAAACCAGAGAGAGAGTTTAGTTTGCAGAACTCATAACACATGTTTCTGAAGGAAAGACATTTGACAAGACAAACCAGTTGATGGTCACACGTGATACATTAGCTTTAGGATCCTTTTGTAAATCAGTATTTTGAAGGAGCTTCTGTGTTTCGGCACAGGAAGTGACATCTTGACCAAAAAATTACGGAGCCTCAAGGCAAGCCCATTGAAAACCACAAACACAAGGAGATTGATCAGTTCTGATTGGATTGTGCTTCACAAAGGTAATGTCATAAGAAGAAATCAAAGCTTTGAGTCTGAAACAGGGGACATTCTCTCCAGATTGAGAAGTATTCCATGCGACATCTCTACCTGTTGGGCAGGCTAGTCTGAGACAGCTTCCCTGCTCCTCCATATGCTCTCCCCTGGTAGTCATGATGGAGATTGACAGTGGAGAGCTGCACACTCCCCCTGGTGGTCATGATGGAGAATTGCAATGACAGACTCACCACAGTGCAGCAAAGAGGCCAAAACCACCAGAGCAGAGCCAGAGCCAGCAGCAGCATGAGGACCAGCAGAGCGATGGCCAGGATCTTCCCATCAGACTGAGAGGGAGAGAGAGGGATGGAGGGGAGGAGGGTGGAAGGGAGAGGGATGGAGGGGAGGAGGATGGAGGGGAGAGGGATGGAGGGAGGAGGGTGGAAGGGAGAGGGATGGAGGGGAGGAGGATGGAGGGAGAGGGATGGAGGGGAGAGGGATGGAGGGGAGGAGGGTGGAAGGGAGAGGGATGGAGGGGAGGAGGGTGGAAGGGAGAGGGATGGAAGGGAGAGGGATGGAGGGGAGGAGGGTGGAAGGGAGAGAGGGTGGAGGGGAGAGGGATGGAGGGGAGGAGGGTGGAAGGGAGAGGGTGGAGGGAGAGGGATGGAGGGGAGGAGGGTGGAAGGGAGAGGGATGGAGGGGAGAGGGTGGAGGGGAGAGGGATGGAGGGGAGAGGGTGGAAGGGAGAGGGATGGAGGAGGAGGGTGGAAGGGAGAGGGTGGAAGGGAGAGGGATGGAGGGGAGGAGGGTGGAAGGGAGAGGGATGGAGGGGAGGAGGGTGGAAGGGAGAGGGATGGAGGGGAGAGGGATGGAGGGGAGGAGGGTGGAAGGGAGAGGGATGGAGGGGAGGAGGGTGGAAGGGAGAGGGATGGAGGGGAGAGGGATGGAGGGAGGAGGGTGGAAGGGAGAGGGATGGAGGGAGAGGGATGGAGGGGAGGAGGGTGGAAGGGAGAGGGATGGAAGGGAGAGGGATGGAGGGGAGAGGGATGGAGGGAGGATGGAAGGGAGAGGGATGGAGGGGAGGAGGGTGGAAGGAAGAGGGTGGAAGGGAGAGGGATGGAGGGGAGAGGGATGGAAGGGAGAGGGTGGAAGGGAGAAAGGGATGGTGGGAGGGGAAGGGAAGGAGAGAGGGAGGGTTGGAGGGGGGAGGGAAGGAGAGGGATTGTGGGGGGGGGTGGATACAGTTATTAGTCTGTACTTAAGTTTGACACATACTTTGTGTGTTCTGTTACAATGGCTGTCCGTGTCACCACTACATTTGCTATGAGTGCATGAAGTGAATGGCACTGGACTGTTGCAGCTTACATATATTACATATCATATTTTAATATCCCTCCCTCATCCTCTCTCTATCTCTCTGTGTGTCTGCTTTAATGCTAAATGCCAAGCAGAATGGACCCATTACTGGTATGACTCAGACAGGAGTTCAACCTTCAGATCCGTAGAGTCAGGACAGACACTCGAACCACAAGGCTACCAATGAGGTGAGCAGGCGGTATGGAGGGCAGGGCAGGAAGTGCTGTCTAGCAGAGGTGCATTGTGGGAGATGGAGTTTTGCTCACACAGCCAATGGTGGAGATGGTGACAGAGCTGGATATGAAGCTCAGGCCATTGTTCATACTGACGTGGAGGGTAGCAGCCCTGAGAAAGGGAGGGAGGGAGAGAGAGAAGGACAGAAGGGGAGAGGGTAGAGAGGGAGGGGGTAGAGAGGGAAGCAGGGAGAGAGGGAGAAAGAGAAACAGTGAGAGGGAATTTGGATTATTCACTTTAGAAGCAGAGTTAATGGGAGGGATGAGTACAGATGGAAGACACTCTTGAGGTGTATGGAGACCAGTCTGGAATACATGTGACAGTGTGGGCGGGGAACTGTGTGTATGATGTCGTTTATGGAACATAATGCAGGGTATTGAATATGAGCTGCACTTTGGACTGTGATATAAATGATGAAATGTAGTGTAATTCAGGACACAGTGCAGTGTGTGGTAGAGGAGATTTACTGTGTCTGTGAGCTGTGAGGGGTGAGGGGTCACATGGGGTGAGAGGTCACATGATGAGCAGGGCTTTGGCACCTACGTTCCCACTTCCTGGAGCACTGGAGCAGGGCACAGCAGGTAGGTGTCCTTCACCACTAACGGCCTCTCCACTAGGGGGCAGCAGAGGGAAACAGGCCAGTCAGGTTCCTGAATACCGGCATGCGGTGCCCTGCACATTGAATGTTTTCACCGTAGGCTGTCTGTATGAACTCTCATATCTGTGACACCAGAATAGTTATTTTATTTTAGTATTCTGGTTTCACAGATATGAGACTGTAGCTTTACATATTGAATTATAATGAACATGCTCTCCCCTCTTCTAAGTCCTGCTCTTCACTCCACGCAGAGAGCTGTACTGGGATGGGAAACATTTGAAATGATTTGTTGGTAAACCGCATAAAAGGGAGGATGTGTTTTTTTTTCTTTTGCACCATGTGCCAAAGTGCAGCCCTTTTTCCTGTGATTACTCAGAAAGCACCCCCTGATTCTTCAGTGAAAACAGGAGGGAGATTCTCATCAGACGGACAGCTTTTAGCCGGTGCTGTCGGCGGTCCCTCCCCCTCATGCCCGTCTCCGTCTCCCTCTCTGTGCTGAGCTGGGCTACCGGGAAGCCCAAACCCGGAGCTGATCTGTTTACCCTGGCTCCTGCAGAACATTCTCCATCTCAGACAAGATCAACATCAGCGCCGTTTGATGTTCCTTAAGTGGAATACCAGGCTGTATGGAGTGTGGGGGGTGGAGGGGGAAGGGGGTGTACTGAAATCATTAGGGGAAGGATCAACACTCTGCCTCACCAGCAGGATCACATTTAAAGAGAAAAGAAAACCAGAACGGATTCCATTGGCTGAGCTCACTGCTGAAGCTGTGAACTGACCAACTAAAAAGTCCTGAATGGCAGAGAGAGAGAGAGAGGTAGACAAAAAGAAAGGGGTAGAGAGGGAAAGAGAGAGAGTGAAAAAGAGCCCCTATTCACATCATCCCCAGGCATTGATTTTACCGGCATCAAAAAGATGGCTTTACTCTCTGGTCACTTGTTACACTGGAGCGGGAAGCCATCAGAAAGGCAGCATATATGCTGGTATACATCAGCTCATATTAGACTCGGCAAAGCCTGGTCTTAAGAGAGAGTTCTTAGATGAGAGGGAGTTCTTAAAGAAGAAGAGTTCTTAACGTAGAGTTATTAAAGGAAGTCTGCCGTGGAAACGCAGGCTCTCGGCTGAAGGTTTTTGCTGTGAGCAGTTCTCTGTGGAGGATCTGTGACCTAGATCTGTTGCTGTGTTGCTGAAGTGCTGCTGGTCTATTTCTGCAAACACTGCTGTCTTGTTCAAATTAATCAGACGATGTTTCTGCTAATTACATACACGCACTGAGCCAATTAAAGAAAGTATCAGCTAACAGTTACAGGCAGTTAGCCCTCGGGCTCTGTGAACACAAGAACACAGATTGAACCAGCAGCATCCACAGACACCTGGTGGAAAGTTGAGAAAAGAGGTGCAAAAAGCTGAATGAGTAAGCCAGGGCAGTGCATCCTCTCGCCCTCACTGCAAGGGGGGAGCGGCCAGTGTAGTGGAGACACAGTCACCAAACACAACACCCAGTTTACTGGCTGATTTCTTTGCAACAAAGATCGGGGTACAGGGGGCCCCTCACCCTAACACTCTGCAAGCCTGCTTCCGGTTACAGGGACTGAACTGAAATTGCTGTGAGCTAATTGTTCAGCATGAATCACACAAACCACCATGCATCTTCATGAACTTCCTATTCAGCTCTCACACCTTGGCTTTGTCAAAGGGATTCAAACCCACAACCCCTCACAGGGCAGAGCATAATGTCCTTGTCATTACCCTACAGGCTGCCATCAGTTCCTGTATGATGCATTGTCATGCGGGGTCACTGAACTTTGCTGGGGTGTTGAATTTGCATGAAGTGCGGTTTGCTACAGGGCTCTACCACTGATTGTTCTCAATGCGTGATGTCGTATTCCCTGTGACAGTTATCTCCTGGTATTAAAATTCCCTTTCCTTCATGTAACAGTCTTTAGAGAGGGCTTTGCATCAGCCACAATGTTAATGAGACTCAGATTCTCAAAATCTGACTAAATTTATGGTCAGAACACGGTTAGGGTGTGATCAGAGTATGGTTGGTCAGAGTACAGTCAGTCAAAGTACTGTCAGTGAGAGTACGGTTGGTTTGGTTTGCGTACTTACTCAAGGTGACAGTATCATTAATACGGAAGCTGCACAGGACCAGGTCCACATTTCGGGCGTGAAGGAAGCCATTTCCTCTGACCACGACCTGGAAGGACTCTGACACAGGGAGGGAAGGAGAGACAGGAAGAGAAGGAGAGAGAGGGAACAAGAGGGAGAGAGGGGGAAAGAGAGGGGCAAGAGAATGAAACAGACTGAAAGGAGACGTATTGTCTTTTTCTTGGCAAAAGGATCTTTTTAAAGGGAATAACTGCACTGGGCTCTGTACATTCATGTTCTGTAATAACAGCAACAGCCAGACTGCTACTCCTGCTACTGAAAATGATAATAACGATGGTGGCGGTGATCCCAGCGGTGCTCTGAGCTTCCAGTCCACCAGCAGTGTTTATAGAGAGCGCAGTGTCAGAGAGCGCAGTGTCAGAGAGCGCACTGTCAGAGGACACACTGTCAGAGAGCGCACTGTCAGAGGACACACTGTCAGAGAGTGCACTGTCAGAGAGCGTAGTGTCACAGAGCACACTGTCAGAGAGTGCACTGTCAGAGAGCACACTGTTATAGTGCACACTGTCAGAGAGCACACTGTCAGAGCACACACTGTTATAGAGGACACAGTGTAGAGACCACACTCTTAAAGAGGACAGTGTCGGAGCGGTCCTGCAGCTGCCCGGCTGTGTGTGAGAGCTGGAGCGCAGCAGGAGGGGACTTCATTACACAGCGCTGTGGGGAACAGTCTGACCATTCAGCAACCCACTGTGTGTGTGTGTGTGTGCGTGTGTGTGTGTGTGTGTGTGTGCGCGCGTGTGTGTGTGTGTGTGTGTGCGTGAGCGTGTGTGTGTGCGTGTGTGTGCGTGAGTGTGTGAGTGTGTGTGTGCGTGAGTGTGCGTGAGTGTGTGTGCGCATGTGCATGAGTGTACAGTGCTTTCTCAGGTTATGAATGATATAGTTTGTGGTGTGAAAGTGGAGTGGATTGGAAACAGCTGTCTTTATCACTCATTGCTTGCGGTGAGTGAGTGAGTAAAATGTGGGCCGGAGTCCTGGCCTGGCATCCATTCCTGGTTCCTCCTCTATTAAGGGATTTGTACCAACTTCATAGTTATATAAGCTTTGCTGCGGCCCGGTTTTATTTTCGTTAAATTGTAGAGCCCGTCCCCTTGAAGTTTATTAAGCTGCTCGCGTCATACGTTAGGTTTATTGTTGCGCAGATTGGATATGCTACCAAGTCAACATTCACGACAGGGTTTTTCTGGACCAGACCACTGCAGTCAAACACCACATGAAAACAATAATATGACATCAGTTAACCTAGGCCTGCTGCCAGAGAGGAAGGCAAATTCCATCTGCGTCTCTGCCTGACTCGTTCATCCAGTTTCAGGATCTCTCAGTGAAAAGTTATACAGCACTACATCCGAAAGTGATATACCTTATTTCCCTCTGCAAATGCAATAGCATTGATAAATATTACATGAATCATCCCCACAACAGTCAGGCTGTGGACAGATTTAAATAACAACAGGCCTGGAATGTGTTTCTCAGACCTGGTGTCCTTGGTTACACCTGGATCCTGTAGCAGAGGTAGACATGGGTCCGAGAACTTACCTCCAGCGCAAATACTGGAAGGTTCCGCTGCCAGGATCTCAATGCAGGATCTCTTCAGGATCTGGGGAATGGGGGAGAAGAAAGAGAAAGGGGCCAAACGAGAGAGCACCTGAATCAGCATTACCTGACCCCCTCTCTGCCCGGGACTCTGGATCCAGACAATGCTCTTCCAAACCCCAGTGTGACTAGCATGGCCTGCCTCTCAGTTAGCAGGGGAGTGGAATTTGAGAGCATTTGCTTTTCGGGACAACGTGTTGTGCTGTGCTGTGATCACCATGATCTGATGATCCAGTTTGTTTCTCTCTCTCTTCTCTCACTCAGCCTAAATTCCCTTTGAAAATGTGCTACTGGGCATTGCCATATCACTTCCCACCCTGATGCCAAGCCTCTCGGCCTCTTCAGCAGCACAGAAATGCATTGTGGGTAAATCTGGGCAAGGGCTACACTGGGCTGGCCTTCTGGTTAAGGACCATAATTGCACATCTTGCTTCTTCGCAGCTGGCCTACCAAAAACTAACTTGGCATACCCAAACTAAAGCAATGCACTGCCAGGTGAGCAGGCTAGAGCTGGACCTCAGGGCTATAAAAACAAGGCCCAAGAACCTCTGTATCTATAGCAGATAGCAGAGAGATTTGGATTAGCCCCATCCCAGTCTTCCATACATCACTTTTTATTTCCAGCATCCATATTTATGCAAAGGAAGGGGAATGATGCTGCCATTGCTGCCTTTAGGAGCACTTTGGGAGCTTAAGCTTTAAGCATCCAGCTCCCTCCCACTGGTGGCCTCTCTCACCGAATCGATGACCCCTTGGAGTGCCTCAAATCCATCGTTCACCGGGAAGACATGATCTTTGCTGTCTGCGATGGTGGCCAGCTGGGAAGGGTGAAGGAGAGCACAGAAAACGGAAGGCAAAATCAGTTCATTTGTGAGCGCATCTCCGCTCGGTGCTGCGATCTGGACCTCAGCTGCCTGAAACTGCCCCAGATGGGCTTCTGCCAGGCAGCTGTGCTCCGAAACGAGGTTCTGCTCAGTGGAGAGGGCCCTGGCTGCCTGCCGGCTCTCAGAGCGGGCGTGGCCAGCGGCGGGAGAAATCACTGCAGAGCTGCACAGGTGAGGGAGCTCACCTGGGTTTCATTGAAGTCCTTCACTCCCACGCAGTAGACTGTGGCACCCAGACTCCGCGACCGGCTGGCCTGGAGTGCAGATACAGAGACAGGGGGAGAGAGGGAGAGGGATGGAGAGAAAGAGAGGGAGTCAGAGAGAGAGAGGGAGGGAGGGAGAGGAATGGAGAGAAAGAGAGGGAGTCAGAGAGAGAGAGGGACAGAGAGGGATGGAGAGAAAGAGAGGGAGTCAGAGATAGAGGGGGAGAGAGGGGGAGGGATGAAGAGAGAGTTAAGAGGGAGAGGGGAGATGAGAGAGAGGGAGACAGAAAGGGATGGGGAGAGAAAAAGGGAGACAAAGCGAGAAAGAAAGGGAGAAAGATGGAGACAGAGAGAAAGAGGGAGATGAAGAGGGAAATGGAGGGCGAGAGGAAGACGGGGAGAGAAAGAAAGGGAGAGGGAGGGAGGGGGAGTTTTAAACTGTTGCAAAAAGTCACATAAACAAGACCTCAGCTCAATAGCAAGCCCCTGTAAATTACACAGGACAGAGCATGCAATTCTCACAAATCACAGCTCAGTCAGTGCAAATCCCAGATCAATCAAGAGAGAGAAAGACAGAGCGAGACAGAGACAGAGAGCATGAGAGAGGACAGAATGAGAAAGGGAATGGCAGGAAGAGCAGAGGGGGATGATCAGACACAATAAAAGAAACAGAAATAACTCAGAGTCAGTGGAAGCAAACGCAGGGCACGGCTGTTTATGAGCACCGTATTTTTGCAGCATCAGCCTGTGCTTCTGCTGGGGCAAAGCTGTGCTTCCTGAAGACTCGCACACAGATGCTGTGGATACAGCGCTAACACAGGCTGAACTGGCGAGGGGCAGCTGGAGAGATACCAAAGCCGAGGAAACAATCCAGCAGCCGCCTACAGAAACGGGAGGCAGCGGAGGGACTTTTACTTCATAAGTGTCCGGAATGTGTTACGTATTTATGTGTGATTAACAAGTATGCCCATTTGAATAAGAATCTCCTATTAGCGGCATATTTCTGCCTCCCTGATTGCGACTGATGTGATAGGATTGCCTTTGCGCCTTTCATTCATAACAAAAGCAAGCTGAAGCCTGATCTCTGATCTCTTTATCAAATCAAAACAATCTGATGTAACCAGATCTCTTTGTTGTGATTAAAATTATTTCCTTTGTAGTCCTGTAATGCTACCGTGCCAGACACAATTAGGGACACAATTAAACCTCCTTGTTAAAATGGGCAGTATTGTTCACCATGACAACAGGTTTGGAATCAGTGGCATTTTTATAGCCGTGTTTCTGTCTGCCGGGATTGCTGTGCTACGCTGTGCTGTTTCACCCCTGAGTCCTTTCGCTGTTCTGAGACCAGTAGAGATGGAGGTTTGTGAATCTGGAGGAGTGCTCTCTTTCCTCGGTCAGAATGCGTTTCTCATGCGGAGAAGGCTGTCAGTTTCAGACTCGTGTTCAGACAGATGTTGTGTCAGGGCTTCTCCATCAATCTGTCTGTAGGAAACTTCCTCTGAGTCTCGCTTCCGCTGGTTACTGCTGTGTCTGTCTCTGATTACAAGGCCCGGTTGTCACTCAGAGCCTTTTTACACAGGCGAGTTATGGTGTCTCTGTCCAGATGTGAGGTCAATATCTCCTTAATTCACAGGGTGGATGGGACATCTGGTGAGATCTGCTCATAACTTCCCCACCTCATCTCCACTGAAGACTCTGGATATTGAACAGTTTTTTTGGTGGGTTGGGGGGAGGGGACTTTTTACACTAACAGGACTAACAGGAGATACATTGTTTTTTTGAAAAAGCTGACACTACAATGCATCGTACTTACAAGTGCACATTTATGCATTGGTTCATGGTTAAATCTGTTCTTCCATTTACTGTATATTCCTCACAGTGCCAGACAGGTTTAGACATTTTAAAGGTCTACAGGGGCAAAGTGGTTTCCAGCTAGAAAAAAAGAGCGATATGACTGTATGCGAATGTGAATGCACCTCTCTCTCTGCCAGGTCGAACTGGTCCTCGTGGAGTTCCCCGTCTGTCAGAGCGATAATCACGCTCGCTGTGCGATATCCTGTGTGCAGGAACAGAGCAGAGACAGCACGTCATTTGAGCACGCAAATCAGGCGGAACCCAAAGGGCAAAAGAGGCAAGCAGCACCAAAGTTCCATGGAAGATGGACAAGCGAGCTCTGATATTTCTCCTTACCATCAGCGGTCCCATAGTATATCTGTTCACTGGCCTGAAAAAAAGGGAGAGAAGGATTTAGAGAATGAGAGAGAGTTTACCAGCATTGTGATAAGTTCTCAACCTTTACATGCAGGTGCCATTTAGGTGCTGGTGCCATTTTGGCTCCATGCTGACTCTGTAGCCTGATCCGGAATGGCGACTGTTTCCCCTTTTGAATATAGAGCTCAGGCCAATGACAGGCACCAGTGCAGAGGTCTCACCCTCTGGAAACCCTTGTGCATGAATGTGTCTCCTCCTGGCTGCACCATCTGGAGCTCCTCCAGCCCAGCACGAATTTTATCTCTGCACAGACAGACAGACGAACAGACAGAGAGACAGACAGGCAGACAAACAGACCGAGAGGAAGGTAGGTAGATGAAAAGACAGACAGATAGACAGAGAGAGAGACAGGCAGACAAAGGGGTAGACAGGAAGAGAAAGAGCGTAATGTAAAGAAGTTGTCATACTACAACATAAAAACTCAATGGCACACTCAAACTCATCAACCCCACACAACAGCAAAACTGTCAAACAAGAGCGTATCCCAGCTCTTCACTGTCAGTCCTCTGGGATGAGGGTATCCACACATTTAAGGGAAACAAATGACCCAGAGGACCCAGAGCAATGACAAAAGTTCACATCAAAGTACCGGCTCTGTTGAGCCCGCCTCCCGGGGGGGTGTTGCCTGGCATGGTGAATGATGCCGTACAGTGCTTGGTGAGGATTTAATTTGTGTGATCTTCCTCTGCACGTCTCCCCCAGAATTTCCTGTTTCCTTTGAACTATAACTGAGGGAATTTTCACATCAACCACTGCCATCCCCCTCAGACAGCTAAAGATGCCAATGTACACCTCTGGAGGGGCTGAGTTTCGTCTGAGAGAAGGGGCCAGTGGGCAGCATGCATGGGGGCACAGAGGCTGCCCCATGAAGCCCCATGAGGCCCCGGGAGGCCCCGGGATGGCATGGCCATGTGCCACGCCCGTCCCCCTTGGAGGTACCCTGACACCACGCCAGGCCCAACAGCGAGAGGTACTGTGGTACTGAGGTACTGTGAGTGCACACTGTACAAAGAGCCCTGATGTTGCTCTTGGCTAGCCCTCTGGCAACTGGATGATGGGAGAGTTTCATTTTGTTGGAGAGATGTGTCTGAGTCCATCTGGGGCCGTTTAGCTCCTGGAAGACCCAAGACGCAGCATTTTGGAGAATGAAGAGAAGGAAGCTGGGATTTGATCGATAAAACTCAGCCTGATGCAACAGCAGGCATTTTTAGGCAGTGACCGACTGTCCCAAACCAGCCCTCTTCCTCCTGTCCCTGTTCAGAAACATGACTGAAATTTTTAATTTGAAATTTAAAAGGGTTGCAATGTCTCACATTCAACCACAGAGCAATTTCACAGCTCTTAAGGTGTGTTTTAACCAAACAATGCAAAATTTATGAGCGACGCAAATGCATGAAAAGTCAGGAGGAAAATGGCAGGAAAATGGCAGGAGGCGAATGGGCGGAGTTAAAATGTTCAACTCGAAAGCCAATCACCTTCAAGTAGGGCTAGAAGCCACGTCCCCTTTCCAGAAATCTCAAATCAAACTTGCTAGCAGTGTTGGTGTAATCAAAAATGCTTTCTGTGACGTGACGCAAAATTCGCTTGTTCATTTTTCAGGCAAGCGATCAAACCTGCGTGAGGAAAGCGGAGCGAAGTTTTGCTTCGCGTTCGGTTAAAATGCAGTTTTAGGGCTGGATTAATTCATTATTTGGCAGAATTTTCTGCGAAATCGTGTTGTCCTCAGGCCTTAGCAAGGCCGCTCCAAGTATTTCTGTGCATGCTCTCAGTGAGGGCTGCGGGTGACCATGGCAACAGCAGTGACCGCTGTGTTGTGGTTCTCCCTGTCGTGGGACATGGGTGAAAACACGCTGCAGAGACGTGCACAGATAGAGGATAATAAACCCAGCAGCTATCCTGCTAAACCTGGAGGATTCGCTTTGTGGAGGACCACACTGACACGGCCTCCCTGTGGGAGCTTCATTACATTCCACTTCATGTCAGGTAGCCCAGGGGTCCAAGGCCAGAGCGGCAGGTCATTAATGATAGCTGTTTCCGTGTCAAAATCGCACAACAACACAACTGTTTCAAGGTCATGCTATGGGCTGCTTAATGAATGCTGATGGATTTCTACCCAGGCAGAGCTGAAACAGGTGGCCTTGACTGTGGTGTGGAGAACACTATTGATTGTAAAGGAGATGTTATTTATTATGATCTTTGTGATTTAAACCCAGGGACTCAATTAAAAGTCATTACTTCTCTGTTCCCATGGTGACCAAAAGTTCTGTCCTTCTACAGGAGGAACAGTGACTGGGGACCAGACTGGAGACGCTCTGACTATAGCCTCCCAGGGAGAGACGTTGCAGCTGCATTTCTGTGTCATTGCTGTAACTTTAGGGTAAGGTTTCGCCGGTTGCCTGGACCCGGGTGGGGGGAGGGGGTCTCACCTGTCCTCTGTCAGCCTCATTAGAGTCCTGCCCTCAGTGGAGAATACGATGAAGGACATCCGCAGCTGTGGACTGGGGGAAACACACAGAGATCTACTTTATCCCACAGCATGAAAAATACATGAAACAATGGGATGACGGTAACATTGTACTCCAATAACCCTATAGATTCTCATTCCAAAGTCGAAGAAACAAAAAGGCAAGGAGAAAATCTGTGCTACCGAGAAAAGGAAGGACACCACTCTTAGCATCCAGCCACTGTGCGTGACATTTAACTTCAGTTGATTCTGTTATCATTTCCTAGTGAGTTCTCTGCTTTAATAATTATTAGCATGTATTACTGTATTTTTGTGTACCTTTACCTTATAAACTTATGCGCCAGATGGTTGACAAAGTAATAGATCTCATTCCAGTGGTGCTGAACACTTCCAGATCTGCGGAAAGAGAGAGTGCACTTTGGTTTAGAAACGGGACCGACTGGGAGGCTCGGAGGCCAGAGAGGTACAGAGTGTCAAAACAGAGGAAATGGTTAGAACAAAACGGTCTCAATATAATAACCCGCGAAGCGCTAAATGGAAAGAGCAGCTCAAGGTAAGCAGACGCACTGCTTGCCAAAGTTACTACTGCAAGGTATTAATATGTAATATATAGAAATGATGGCCGATAGCACAGTGTTTCCCAGTTAGCTCATAACACTGCCACAGCACTGCTGTTGGCTTGTGGCAGTGCAGTGACGTGGCTTGAACATTTTGCAAATGTTCCACGTTAACAAGGTCACAAGCCTCAGAAATTAATTTTGGAATGGAACCAACAGTCTAATTACAGTTCCAGCTGGCTTTTTAAAACCTTTTTAAAAAGGATTTTACACCTCGCAACGGTATTAACTTAATGAGCCTGATGAACAATATGTCTTTTGGGCAAAGGACTTGAACCATTTTTCACGTTTAGCTCAAAAGCTGTAATCATGGGTGGCTGCAAATGAACCTGAAGAATGAGGTGAACAGAATTGCTCTGTAATTAGCATGTAAGTGCACACAGACTGAGAACATTCACAAAGCCTGGGTCAACGACAGGCACTACAACCACACGACAGTCGCACAATGCCGCGAAACTCGAAATTGCCACAACAATGCATTTCTCTCATTCATCCCCTGGGGAATTCTCCTTAATTTTTTTCATAAAAGCAGGATGGAATTTACTTGCCAAAAAGAAATAACAGAGCATGGTTGTCAAGGTTACACTTGGAGGAGACTTTATGAGGACAAAAAATCAGGGAAGGATTGAGGAGTGTTTAAGATCTTAAAACCGCAGCACCATGGAAGAATTTGATATTTCAAAGGTACTCTCTGACAAGTCATTTTCTTGAACCTCTCTCTCTCTACAATAGAGAGTGGTGCAATTTAAACACTCGAATTAAAGGCATTTTGACATACACAGGTTGACATAATAATAAAGTTAGTAATAGTAATAAATAATGAATCGTGTATGCATGCACTTTTGTTTTTACGCTGTTTTTGTAATGGCTGTTTCCTTAGCCTGCTCTATTGTGCTACCTTTCCACCTTCATCAGCCAGTACTAAGACAACACTACCATTAGGTTTAGCATACCAAATGTTTCTTTGTAATTATGAATGCAATTATTGTAATAATATTCCTGACCCAGCTGTTGTCTTTGCATCTACAATTCAAGTAATTATTTCAGCAACAGCATTCTGGCAGCAAGAACAAGGGAATGAGAGTATTAAGTATGCAGCTACTGTATATGAAATAAGGATCTCTGGGGATTGAGACTCCCTGTTGATTTTCTCCCGCTCGGATGTGAGCTCTGATGACGACGTCCCCCACTGCACACCTGTAGCCCCCCTCCTGGCTCGCTGCTGAGTGGAAATGCCTAATCCTTAAGTACAGCCCGCTGGCAGCTTCCCCCAGCCAGAGACAGCTCCAAACATTTGCTCCAGGCACATGCAAACAACAAATAGACAGGGTGAGGGTACGGCTGCACTCTGCATCGAGTGTGAAGTTCCCCTTTGTTTATTGCCATTCACGCAGTGTTGGTCACAGGCGGAGGCTGGTGTCTTCGGGTGCCCCATCCCCCGCCCCCGACCCCCAGCCCCCACTGCCCCGGATTGTCGCAGTCACCTGAGGCATCCTTTCGGCAGACGCAGTGCCGCCGTTCTCTCAGTATTAGACTCATTACTCCAGTATTTCTCTTGGTACAGTTACCTCTGGACAGCCTGACAACAATCCCCTTTCTTATTCCTGCTACAGATGGGTGACAGTTTATAATAGGGTTGTGAGAAAATATCGATACACTTGGGTATCGTGATATTATGTTTTGTGATACTGTATCGATTCTCAAAAACACTGTATCGATTTTTAATTAATAGTTTACATGCAAAGATTCGTGGCAGACAGTGGTTCATTTTGTGTTGTGTTTAAACCCCAACTGCTAGATAGCAGTGTTGTAATCTGTCTTCAGCCATTTGACTCTTCCACTCCAACGTAACAACGTAAACTGAGACAGGAAGTAGCGTAAGGGCGCACCACTAACGTTAGCATTAGCAAACCTAGCTGAATAGTATCGATGGCTGAATCTGAAAGAGTTAGACAGGCTTCCGTGGTGTACCAAGCTGAAGTGTGGGCTCATTTTGGCTTCCACAATAAAGAAGGCACTAAGGAGATCAACAAGAGCCATGCCGTTTGCAAAATGTGCCATGCCAAAATCAAATACTCTGGGAACACAACAAATCTGAGAACACACTTAGCAAGACACCATTCTGATGTACAGCTAACGGAACAGCAAATGGCTAACGTTAAATGAGTGGATCCCTCTCAACTCACTCTGGAACAACAAGTTCACACACCGAGGTTACCATCGACCTCAACTCATACAACCAAAATAATTCAATACTTTATTTCATTTGCAAAGATATGCGCCCTCTCAGTGTTATAGAGAATGAAGGCTTCCGTAATATGGTGAATACAAAATCGCAATATATCGCCTTGCTTACAATATCGCAATATATTGCAATATATTGAATCGTAACCCCTGTATCATGATACATGTCGTATCACCAGATTCTTGCCAATACACAGCCCTAGTTTATAATACTAGGACAATTTTAAAAACAGTGCACACCCCATTGGAAACCAGGAAAGGACACAGAGAAACCAGATGTGTGTACCCTCCATACAGTGAAAGCTGGGATAGGGTACGACCTAAAAAAAGAGTCCTGTTAACTGAATCCAAAGCATTTTTATGTTTTATGATGAGAGCTGGTGCAGCGATTTCCTGCTGGGTTTGTTCAGTCCTCTTCTGACCGTGAAACACTATCTTTGTCAGAAACCCATAAAGACTCTGTGAGTCTCATCTGTTGTGGGAAAAGAATGTTCTAGCTCTCCTTATGCCAGTCTGCCACTCTCTGTTCTTCTTTACCTTTCTCTCTTACTCTCCCTCTCCTGCTTTCTCTCCCTCCCTCTCTACCTCTCTCTCTGACTCTGTCTCTCCATATCCATCTCCTCTTTCTCTCTCCCTCCTGCTCTCCCTCCCTCTCTTTCTTGCTCTCTCTCTACACCTCCCCCTTCTGTCTGTCTCTCCACCTCTTTTTCCATTGTAACTGAGATATGAGCCCCAGCGCTGATTCTGCCGCCAGCAGACTGGAGCTTTGGAACATCTGGACCGAACGGTGAAAGGGTTTGGGAGACAGAGAGGGAGAGGGAGAAGCAGACAGAAGCAAACACAGGCAGACTCGCGTGGCACCACACTGTGTGTGTGCGGAGATGGACATGTGTTTGTACAGTCTGACAAAATGTGTGTGTGTGTGTGTGTGTGTGTGAGGTGTCTGGATGAGATTCCTGGACTAGGAGGGTGAGGAATGTGAGAAGCTGGGAGTGAGGGAGACAGAAAGAAAGTGAGAGTAAAAAAGAGTGTGATTGAGTGACAAAGAGAATAGAGTATGATATTAAATGGCCATTAAATATGGAGAGAGAGATTAGGAGTGAGGGACTCAACAGATGCATAAAAGGAGAGAGAGAATGAGAAGGAGGGAAGAAGGAAAGAGGTAAGAAAGGAAGAGTGGAGAAAGGCACACAGTGTGAGGTGTGTGCTGCATGTGGAAGTGTATAGATAGGCGATGCTGGAATTGCCTCTCAGTGCCCTGAGCACGCGGTCTATCCAAACACCGCAGAGCTAAACCGCACCCTCCAAGCATATAGCCTTGCTGAAAAAGTCTGGAGAATCCCTAATGGACTCACGAATGCCAATACAGACACTGGAGGACTCCGAGACCAGAAGCAGAAATGGCAGCACCCGCTCAGCCGAGTCATGTGATCCATGCTCCGCCATCCCATAAAATATTATTAAACTATGGAGACGTTACATAAGAGTATTAGCTACCTTGGAATGTCCTTCCGTGTCCAAACCAGTGCTCCACTTTGGAGTGTGATGCGCCCCTGCCAAATGCTGTTAAAATCTCCGCTCGTTTTACAGACAAAAACTGCTCTGTTTCTGCTTTGCCCTCGCGCTTCTTCCACGCCCTACAGGGGAGATGATGGTTTTATCAAAAGAGGAGAAAAATCTGTCTCCAGTTACGTGTGGAACAGAAGCCTTTGATTTTGCTTTATTTGCAGAAACATCATATGCAGAGTGCATATTTTTTTCAACAGTTTTGGTGTTTTGATCAGTATTATTCAAGTCCAAAAATAAAAGATGTCCAAAACCGCTCAAGTCCAAAAACAAAAGAATCAATTCTCTGTACAATTCTCTGCAAAGCGCTAAACAGCTTCTAATAGCCTGTGAGCTTTTCATCACTTCATTCTCAACTTCATGCTCAGCACACAGCTGCATGCGTTACTTTCATCCTTGCTTGTCCTATCCTTGGAGCAAACATGAAATAATAACAGTAGTCTGGGCAGTCCAGCACCAAAAACACCCATGCTCCTTTGCAGTTTTAAGCATCATAAGCTTCAAACCAGCATGTTGCAAGCTCAAAAAAATTCTGAGAGAACAGAGACAGAGATGACAGAGAATGGTTGCTTTCGTTGTTTAAAATGTTAACACATTAAATCATATGAGCAGCTGTTTTAATCACTTTACTGTCTGCTAAATCAAAACTTTTAAACAGTGTTGACGTTTTCTAAGCATGCATCTGTATGTTCGGTCATCTAAAAAGCAGCAATAAAACCTGATTTCATTTGAGAAAAGAGACATGCTTTTGTAGTAAATCTCTGCTGTGACATTGTGCTTGCTCTGTGGTTCCCCTTTCGGCTGCCTGCCGCAGGGTTTTCTCAGAACGTCTCCGTCTGCGGAGCAGCAGGGATGCAGCTGAGGCGGAGCGGGAGGCAGGTGTAGAGGGCTGGGATTCGGACAGCCCCTCCGGGTCTCTCACACCCTGCTGGATTTTCAATCTCGCTGTCATTTACCCTGCAGCTTAACACAGCAATGTTTGCCTGGACCTGCCATTCAGCGGGAGCTGGAAAAACCATCACTCTGACTGCAGCAAGCACTCTGAAAACAGAGACGGGGAGAGAGGCTGAGGAGGAGGAGCTGGAGGAGGGGGGAGCAGCCATTAAGGTGATGAAGAGCAGACGGACCCAGAATGCCCTTCTCTAAGGGGGCGTGTGCTTTCTTCGGTGGTGTTTTCGGCCAGCATGCAGCGCAGATACTGCACAGACACCCTGCGTCACCTCTCTCACCTCTCCCTGCAACAGGTGACCTGCATGCCAGCATCAGCCATTTAATTCAGCATTTCAGTGGCATTTCTTAGCCAGTGTTGCGTCCGTAGAGCAGGGAGGTCAGGAGGGTTAAAGCAGTAGAGGTAGAGCACAGGTAGAGCATGGACTGTCTCAGACCAGCACTCACGCACCTCTCTACTTTGAGGGCTTCTCACGACAGGCTGAGAACAGTAAATATCTTTCCACCACAGATTGGATACAGGATACAGGAAGCACAAATAAAAGCTGCTCAGGCTACATTGTCCTTCTATATTGACACAAAGCTGCTCAAAGTTTCTATGACACATGTCAATATCCGCTCAAAATTAGAGTTGGTTGTGCTGCCAGTAAATACTCACAAAGTCTTTCTGTCAACAAAACTCTTAAGGCTTAGCACTGTGTGCTCAAATTTTCGTGGCAAGTTGAAGAGCATGAGAGGTCAGAGGCTTTTGGAAATAATTTCGTAGAGCTTTTGTCTGTACACATGCACATACCCTTGTAAATTAATTCTGTAAGATTAAATCTTACAAGACCGGTGGCACTGAATTTTGGTACAAATAGTTTGACTGAAGGACAGAGAGTAAAGTGGGTTTATGGCTTCTGAACCAGCATGTGTGAATATAGAAACTCTGAGATGACTTCCAAGCCAGCAGTCACTAATCGAGAAACCCTGAGATGACTTCCAAGCCAGCATGCACAGAAACTCTGAAGTGGGCTTCTGAACCAGCAAGCAATACGGACAGTTATGTCAGTCATTTTCCAAGCCAGCAATCACAGAGTGTGATGCAAAGGCAACTTCTCAACCAGCAAATATTTTAGCCAATAATGTGAGTCAGCTTCCAAACCAGAATATATAAAGAGAGAAAATGTGAGGTGGTCTATGAACCAGAATACATTATGACTGACAATTTTAGTCAACGTCCAAGCCAGCATGCACAAAAAAGGAAAATCTGAGGTTGCCTATGGACCAGAATACATTCTGACTGACAGTTTCAGTAGGCTTCCAAGCCGGCGTGTGCAAAGAGAGATAATCTGTGTTGGCTTCAGTACCAGCAAACACCATCACCATCATTTATGCCTTATGAAGTATTCTTTGAGTCAGTTTTCTGCATGCACTGACACTTCACTCCTTCTTAGCCAGCTCGCTCCAGGGACTCCTCTGCAAACCCATCTGGCAGCAGAGCTGTCTGAAATCTCCCCTCCCAGCAGTAGCTGCAGTCTGGGGCAGGCGCTTACCTTTCTGCTGCCCACAGAGGAGGGCTGTAGCATGCCCACACGGGCAGGATTGTCAAACCTGTTGCCTGCTCTGAGTCAGTGGCTTCCTCGCTTATGAGAAAATGCTGAGCTCAGATCCTGTGAAGGCGAGGGGAGAGGGTACGGGACTCACTTGTCCAAAACGAAGTAGAGGTCGAATCCCCCGTAGCAGGAGGGCCCGGCCTGCCCCCCTTCCCTTCGCTGTCCCGCGCTGGCCGTCAGCAGCACCGTCAGTGCAGCGCACAGCTGGGCCACCGCCCGAGCCCCCTCGCACCCGCGGCCGCGCATCGCTGCTCCAGAGCGGCGGAGGGGAACCCAGAACGAGCCGAGGGTTCACCCCCTCCCAAACGCCACGAGAAAAGGGAAAAAAGCGCACAAAAACGGCAAGGTATCCTGCCGTGATCCTTTAGATGGCGCACCTTCCTGTGAGTGAGCCTCGCTCAGCTCGCAGTAAATGTGATGTGTGTGCAACTTTTTACTCAGATATTACTCTTGTGTTATAGTCCAGAAAACTCAAGGCGATAAGCCTCCCAGAGGGCCATTCACAAACGGCCAGAAATCAATCCCAGACAGAGGGGTGGACAGCAGCCAGCTCAGTGCCTCTCCTGGGGCAGTGCACTCTGACCCTCTCCAAACAAAACAAAATAAAACAGCAAAAAAAAAACTATGATGATGATAAATGATGATGTCACCTTTAAAAATTGATTTTAGATTTTTGGTTCAGCAGATCTATAGAGGCAGAGTGCAAGTTGCTGCAGTTAGAGTGCTCTGCTGCTCTGGGCTGTCCTGCGTCCGCGGAGAAGTTAAAATCCTTTGCGCTCTCTCTCTCTGTCCCACCAAGCTCACAGCCCACTGGCAGGAGAGATGCTGTCTGCTCTGGAGCAGGAAGCAGTGATCAGAGACAAAGCCTTCCCTTGCACTCACACACACACACACACACACACACACACACACACACACATACACACACACATGCACAAGAAACCACACACGCTCACACACACATACACACACACACATGCACAAGAAACCACACACGCACACACACTCACAGACACACACACTCACACACATACACACAAGAAACCACACATGCGCACACACACACACACACACACACAAGAAACCACACATGCGCACACACACACACACACACACACACACACACACAAACACACACTTGACACACTTTTCTCTCTTTTCTCTCTCTCTGTCCTTTTTTGTTAACAGACAACAGATGGGGTACATGTGTTCCAGGCAGCTCCGCTGCAAACCGTGTCGCTGTTACCAAAAATCTCGCTCTTTTTCCAAAACTCTTTTTTTCTTTTCATTCTTCTTTTATTTCTTTCTTTTTGTTTCTTTCTTTTTCTCTTTCTTTGTTTCCCTCTAACTTGAGATAAAGAAGTGAAGATTCCAGAACTGCACCACCACAGTTGCAGTGCCCCCTAGTGGAAGTATTTGGAAAATGGCTGGGCATGATGCTAAGGTAGCCAAGTGGTAGCTCATTCCCTCACGGGCAATAGGATCTCTCTGTGGTGCTCACTGTATGCCGAGTCATTTTTTTTCTCGCTGCCATTGACTTTTGTTGTATTATTTATTTGCTCTGGCAGGAAAGGACCTACATTGCATTTTTACAGATTACATTTTCTGCTGCCTAGCAATCGCACCAGGAGGTATACCAGAGAACATTAGCATGCTCAAAAGTGCAGCATCACCACTTCAAACACCTTGATCCCCCAAACTAAAATGCCTGGAAAACTGCGCTGCTGAATGGTGGCATTTATTGTAAAATAAAATTGAATTAACAAAACAGTTACAAAACTGACAGTAATTTACATATGTGTAAATCATGTAGATATATTTTGACAAATGAAAAATGTATTCATTGTTTTTCCTATTTTGCATTTTCTGATCAGTTTTCGCCTTCTGTGCTCTGGTCTTCTGCAGACTGCTCCATGCTGTCCATAACACCATTTGTACCGTTCATCAGGGCATTTCTAAATAAGCTATTTAAACCTGCGAGCAGTGGCTTTTATATGACTGAGAAAGCTCCTGTTCAAGTACCTTTCAGTACAACTCTTTAAAATACATAATTAATGCTTTCATTCCCATTTTATAATTAGCACTGGAAAAGGTCAACCTACTTCTCTAAATACGTAGGCCTAAGTCCTTTCATAAAACTGTCACATTTTTTGGAATGTCACATCTTTCCGAATTCTAACTTAATATTTCATCATTGCCTTTTGTCTGCTTTTAGGGAGCTGGGCTTCCCATTGTTCAGATCATTATTTTTCCACATCTCTGAATGAATGACTGTAAAATTTAGGACACTTTCTTCCAGTTGGTCATAAGTTATGGTACTGTCGCCATATAGGATTTTGCAGCAATTTCAGAAAATTTTCACTAGTCTGACAGAGTTATGTATGTTTCTCATATATCATCGTATTCCAAGGAACGTTTCTGCAAATAATCTCGTCCTTGATTGGGTCCACATGTTGATGTGGGATATTTTGCTAATTTGTTCCTTCAATGCTTTCTTTAAAAGTTACTCACAGATTATTACTGAAGAAAATGGCTGCCACAAGTTCATGAGTGTGCTTCATTTATGTACAATAAGCATAACAGATATAAAATGGCTCCTGACCCTATTGGAATGGAATTTGATGCACATGTACTGTGCCCCATATGAAAACATTTCATTTTACAGTTCTCTCTGTATGTAGTTTTCTTTGTGTGATAATGTAGCTCTGTCTCTGTTTGAACATAAAGCTCTATCAGTATAAAAGCATTCTACTTTACAGACAGCCGAATTCCCAGTTGAAGCAGGGTGATGTGATGGACAAGTTGCCTGTCTCTGCCTCATCAAAAAAGGAAAACAAGAAAGGCATTCTGTTCTTCTCAGTAGGTGTATAACGCACAACACCACAGAATGAGCTGGCACAGACAGCCTTTTCTAAGGTTTCTGTGTCCATGGTTAACAGCAGCCAGACACAAGTATGTGTTTGTTGAAGGTGAGACTTTCTTGTCAGATGTCAAAATAGCACCAGTTCGCCTCTGTCGGCTGTGTTATGTGTGTTCCTGGGAGGAGACATTCTTTGTGAATACCTTGAGTTTATGCGTGATCTTGTCTAGTTCCTTTGTGCAGCCTGTAGGAATGTCTCTGGGCATGCCAGACATACAATGCCCAAAAAACAGACATGTCTCTGTTTTTATTTCAGACAGGGAGGCACAATATTCAGGAAATTCCAATAATTCCATTAGGTGCTGAGAATGTTCTTTTTGCATTTTCAGTTTAAGTCATTGTGTTTGGATTTTTAAAATTATTTTCTGTCTGGTGTGTATTGGCCCTTTCCCACTGTAGAGCCGGAACCAGACTGGCTCATTATACCCCTTTTACACTGTAGAGCCGGAACCAGACTGGCTCACAGTGAAAAAAGTGTATATTTTATACAGGAAAAAACATCACACACACACACACACACACACACACACACACACACACACACACACACACACATTCACACACATACTGACACACATGATGTTGAGTGTCTACATGCATGTGGTTCTCACTGCAGTAGCTATTGCAGTCACCGTACACGTAACACTCAAGAGTTTCTCTGAGAAACCAAAGAAATGCCAGGTCTTAACCAAAGCATCCTGCCCTCAAGTAGGGTGACCAGATGCAAACAGACCAAATGTGGGACCAGTAGTTAGTTTGTGTTGGACAATGTGGGACATGTTACCAACGCTGAGAGGTAACCTATAACTAGATAATGTCTATCTAACTGAATAAAAAACATTTGGGGACATTCTAAAACGCTTAATGTGGCTTAATGATCATTGATCGTGGCTTAGTGATCATTGATCGCAGTTTTGGAACATTAAGCCACGTTAAGCCTTTTCACGTTAAGCGTTTTAGAATGTCTGAACATTTGTATTCTGCCTTTCGGCTCGTAAACACCTATACTTTGTCCTCTAATCGATTCCACAGCACACCAGTTAGGCCATAAAAGATACAGGCTACAGCTTTTGCTATATGAAAGATATGATGAGCACAGTGCTGTTTGTCATCCCAAAGGCACACTAATTTTGCAACATAACATGTCACCGGCCACACATCTGCACAGTTTGATTGACGGCCGTCACAGCCGCTTGATGACCGCGTTCACTGCTCTCTTCTCAGCCATTGGATGAAAGCCAGGCTTTCAGAAAAGCTTGGTTATGTTGCATTTGTATGAGCCAGGTTGCTGCTTTTGACGTAGCGCTATTAAATAGAGTAAAAACTATGCCGCAACGGCATAAGCGGCTCATGTGCCGAGCGGGTAAAAGAACGCATCCATGTGTTGTTATTTCTGACAATTAATGTCCCGCATTTTCATTGGTTTTTATCTCAATATGCGGGATGCAGGAAAAAACGGTCAAAATGCTGTGCAGTACAACGCGAAGCGGGGCGCCTCATCACCCTACCCTCAAATCATTCCTGCACAGAGAAAGACTGAGACCAGCTGCCAAACAGCTTTAGACAGGCACAAACAAACACCATCAAGAATGAAAAATACCCATAATTATAGTTTATCAGGTCTGGTCCATGTGCAGTTGCTCGGTGGTGATTGTTCTCAGAGGAGGGGCTTATCGTGGATGCAGGTTTAACAGTTGGGCCCCTAACCAGCAGATAGACAGACACCATGGCCGTTCACCTCCAGTATAAGAGGACACAGCCCTGACAGCCAGTGAAAAAAATATTTTTCTCTTCTCTTCTGCAGGTACACCACCATAATTTTCCAGTTCTTCGGAGAGGGGGTGGTGGGTCTCCCCTACGAAGTTTAATTTCAGAGTCATGATGAGAGGTAGAAGTCGCATGCGTGGGAAAGACCCCACTCTAACCCTGGGAGCTCAGCCTGTGTGTGCTGTGGGGACCACAGTGTTCTTCATTAACTAAAGCACACCTGTGTGCACCTGTGTGCTTTGTGTGGACTGGGACAGTCAGAATGACCTCTTTATCTTATTTTTCTTTCCTTCCAAAAAACTTTCTTTCCTTACAGGGGAAAGAGAAGGTTAGAAAGTACACACACACACACACACACACACACACACACACACACACATGCAAGCATGCGCATACACGCACACACACACACGCTAAACCTGTGTGTACTGATGTCTAACCTTTAATCCAGCCTCAGAGAATGCTGTGCTTCCAGCCCTCTTCCCCCACCTCTCAAAGCAAAATTCACTTCCTGGCATCTCGATTAAATATCAAAGCATGAAATTAAAACATCAAAATCCCAAAACTTAATGCCAGAGCCAATCTCATATCTAAAACCCTGATGGCTGTGGATGATTGGTTCAGTGGCCTTGTGGGTAGAGCATGCATTCTGAGTCTCTATTGTGCTCTTTCGTCTCCAAAAATGATGCCTACAGTAGTGACTCCAAGGTTGGCTAGCCAATTATGCACAGTACATTTACGGTGATGGAGAGGTCTTGCAGGGGGGAGGGACCGGCTGGGATGAAGAGCAGTTCCGTTTTCTTGAGGTTCAGCTTCAGATGGTGGGATGACATCCATTTGGAGATGTCAGCCAGGCACGTGGAAATCCTTTCATTGACCTAGGGGTAGAGGGAGGGAAGGAGAAAAAGAGTTAGATGTCATCAGCATAACAGTGATAGGAGAAACCATGAGATTTGATAACTGAACCAAGTGAGTTGATGTAAATTGAGAAAAGTAGGGGTCCTAGTACTGAACCCTGTAACAGTAACATTAGATATACCAGCACTGCACTTTGCAGAATACTGTAAACCATGATGAGAAAATTGCACTTTTTCCTTTGTCAAAATTTCAGAATTGTAACTGTTAAATTTTAACTGTTACGCTACTTTTCTGGGTGACGTATCACCAGCGCTTTGCTCTGAGGTAGAGCTGTCATCTCAGAAGCCTCATTGCGCAGCTGCGAAGCTGTCTGTGAAACCAGTGAAGGTGACCCAAACACCTGTCTCGCATTTAACTTTCTCGTTCCTGTTTTGTCTTGGTCTGTATAGTTTGTTTTTCATGCACAGGCAGAGCAGTATGCCCAACCCAAACACAGAGTCACTGGCATCTTGATGGTGTCCAGGTTTCTTGGTTCTCTCAGCCCTTGCAGATGCAGAGTCAGGGGTTTGCCGCATGCTGAATCAGCAGCTCGGGCTCTGAGACGCACCGAAGGCTCCTGCTTTGCATTGGCTAACACACATGGATGGGACTCAGTAACATGTAAGTAAACCGATAAGACGCTCATGCAGGTGTTAACATCCATCAAACTGACGCTAACTTTCGTTCACAGCAACTGGAATGAAAAAAAAAAACAATCCATCTGAAAATAACATCAGCAGAGTGGCTCAGTAATAAGCAGCAGGACTTCTGATACAAAGACTGCCAGTTTCATTCCCACGTGGGGCACTGCAGTCATCCTTTGGAGCAAAGTGCCTTGGCTGAATTGCTTTGGTGTGTATATCTCTCTGTATAAATGGATGATATATGACATGCTCTGGATAGGAGTTTCTACTAAGCTAATAAATCATGTGATAGTTTCCTGCCATTAAAAGTCACTTTTCAACACTTTCAGCCCCAGGCCTAACCCCAACCCTAACCCAGCATATTAATGATGTGAATTTTGGCACATGCACATTATTCCAAACAGCAAGTTAGTGCATGTGAGTGACGTAATATTCATAAACATCCCAGAGAATTAATATAATAAACATCAGGGGAGTTTATGCAGACAAACATACTAAAGGTGTGTGAACAGTTATGTTGTCTGAAAAACCATCTAGACCATGGCACTCCTAGAGTATATAAATGATTATTAAGTAATGGGTATATGTACAACAACAATAATAACAATGAAATACATATTTTTTTCATACAGTGCTTCTCATACAGGCATTCAGAGTGCTTTCCAGATAACAGACGTCCTGTCTGACTGTTTTCAGCTTCACCTGAAAAGGGGGAAAACAGGTCTTAATGCACCACCACTCTCCTCAGCAAGACAAGTTTTGCACACTGGTTATGGGGTCATAGAAAACATTTCTCAATCTTCCTAAGCAGTTCATGTGCATGTTTCAGAAAACATGCATAAGGAGGCTCGTTTTAACTAAGATGAAAGGCGGAGAAGCAGAGCTTGACTCAGTTAGGGATGCTCTATGGCACACACAGTCTCCAAAAGCTTCAGTGTTTGTTCAGAGAGGACATACATTAAATAATATTAATGCATTTCATATGCACATGATGTTCCAACTCGTATAAAAAGGACAGCTAGTTAAGAAACTTTCTGTTAATTGAATCTAGTAAATGGGATTGCATTTGTCATAAAGTGTGGTTGTGGAGTTGGAAGGGACTGATATTAAATCTTCATTAAATAAACATGATGCAGAGACATAATGAGGAGACTTAATGGAGAGTCTACATGCTGCTAAACAAAGACCATCTCACAGTTACCACCTCCTTTAGAACAGCAATTACCTTAACATGACTATATAAATCATAGTTTAGATATGCAGTTTTATGCATATCATTTAAAACTGTGAGAAAGGAAGTACTTAATATATCAAATATATATTAAACTATTCATGAGCTCTGTGGACAAAGTGTGCAAAATGCGACCTTGTTGTGTCCCCCTATCTAACTTCTGGATGCTTTGTCCTTTGTGCAACTAGCTTGCCAAATCAACTCAAACACTCAATTGAATAATTGCAACTAGCAGTTTTGAGTAACCACATAAGAATATAATAATATTCATTCCCTTTGGACTCATTATGTTTTTAGTTTCATAACAGAGTAGCTAGAGAAATATCAAGTGTTTGACTGTCTTTCAGTGGGAAATTTTAATTAAGTGTTTTACACATGCACCATTCAGAGGCTCAATAAAGGCTTGATTTCATTCCCTGTCAGATAACATCCTTGAGTCTGTTGAGAAATGTTTTGCTATACAATAGCTGTAATTGTGAATTGTCCCTAGTCTCTAACTGTCATTATATCTGCATTAAAACTTGTAAAACCTTTTTTATTATTTTTTAAATGATGCACATGAGAAGCTACTGTAAATAAGAACTAATTAAATAAGAGCAAAACACAACAAACATTTCCCTCTGATTGCACACAGAGGATTTGGATTGGATACTTATCTTATTTACAGAATATCTATAATTATTTGATGTTACAAGTCTCTTTAAATCGCCCTTGGTGTTTTGCAGATTATGCACAAATGAATTGCATAATCAATACTGAATGCATTGCTCTTTCAATGTGGCCAAAACACTGAAGCTCCTTGATCGCCTGGATTAGCTGGGACTGTAAGACCCTTTGAGTCCTACGCTGTCATTTTAGCTACATGAAGCCTGCTGTAGTCTTTCCCAGACTGCTGCAGATTGATCAATAAGATCAATCAATATTTATTGCACATGAAATGCATATCCCATTGGAATGCATAACTCTTGGATACACTTTGTACCTCTCAGAGAGAGTGACTGTCAGGGCCTTGGGGATTCTGTCAGTCGACATGCGTTTAATTGTAGGCTTCTGAGCTGATTCTCAGTCAGCATTTTGTAGTGCTACAGAGACTGTAAGTAAAAACTGCCAGAACCCCCGGGACTCTCTGTCCTCAGTTTTTCTCCAGTGAATGAGCTATAATATTCAGCTGAATTTTTTGCAAACTTTGCTGAACACTGAAATAAAAATGTCTGAGAGATGGTACTTTAAATGCTTAAAGTACCTTCCCAGAGCAGTAGGCTTGCTAGAGGAGATGAATGGCACAAGGCTGTACTGGATTCATGCAGGTGTGTACGCGTGTACGCATACAGGGCTGTACTGGATTCATGCAGGTGTGTACACATTAGGGTTCTCACTGGATAGGAAAGGAACAGAGCATCTCTCCTCCTTATGAGGTCCGGTGAATTTTTTCACACAGGAAAGAGCCCACAGACCTCTGAATGCAAGCCCGGCCACGCAGCAGAAGGCCCTCGGGTGACAGTGGCCAGGTCTTGTCCAGGCCTCTCAGGTGAAACTATAACACTTTGCAGCTCTTGTTTGGTATCTGTACTCAACCACGAGGCATTGCGCTGGAGACAGAGTGCCCCAAAGCATGATGCGTGAATCTGACAGTCTGACAGCCCTGACGTGGCTCGCTTACTAATAAACCCTGAACTTTGTAACCGCAAACACTGCTTCAAGTAGCAATCTTATATGTTACATTACATTACATTATTGGCATTTATCAGACGCTCTTATCCAGAGCGACTTCGGTTACAGGTACATGTTTTGCAATATTATCGTACTGCAGCTGCAACAAAAAAAATCCTCATAGTTTGTGCTGCTTCATTGGAAAATAAAGGGGTACACTCTGACATATTGGCAGGGTGAAACCGAATTGTTATGTCCCATGGGTTTTGGATGCTGTTTTTCTCTGTGTTTTTGTGTGCGTGTGTCAATCCTGCAGGCCTGCCCGTTCCTGCATTCGGCTAATCGATGCGCCTGCTCCGAGGTGATTGGTCCCCTTTTTGGTGCCAACATTTAAAGAGCCCATTTTCGGATGTTTGGAAGGTGGTACCGCAGACTGTTTTTGAGAGCCTTACGGAAGCCATTGCGAAGAGCTCTCGCAGAGAGAGCCGTAGTTGTTCTCTTGGCTATTGTTTTTTTTTGTTTTCTCTTCTTTTTTCCTCTTAGTAAAGTTAACAGTAGCCATTAATTTGTTGTTGCGTTGTTCTTTTCTTTGTTACTTCCCTGACCCTAGACGGGGATGTGACAGAATGCTGGAGGAGGATGTCTTGGATCCACCTGAATTTTCCCGTGGCTGTTTGATGGACAGTGTCCTGGTGAGTGTCATCACCCCTGAAGCCAGATGCTTCCCTGCCTGAGAGAGTGAACAGCCTTCAAATTGCCACCATCAGACATACTCATGCAAAGAGAGGGCAGACTTCTGCTAAAAAAAGCCATGTCTGACTGCAGAGAGCTTTTCCTGAGCCTTCTCCTCCCACCTGAGTTTCGCCGCTCCGACGGCTCTTTCACAGAGAACAGGAATCCAGCTCAGTTTTATATTTGGCGCTTTGACAGGCACTTTGTGCAGCAGATGAGTACAGTCAGGTCCTGAATGTTCGACACAGAAGGTCAAGTCATAGCTGAGAGTGGGAACAAGAGAACCCATTTACATTTACATTCATTTGGCAGATGCTTTTATCCAAAGGGACTTACAAGCCAGACAGAGTACAAAACAAGCAAAAGCCATGCACAGAGTCACAATATTAGAAACGCTGCATGACCAGGTTTCAATGGTTGGCCAGACAAGGTACAAGCTAGCTGGTAGAGACACAAATGCATTAAAAACAGACTTTAGGACAGCCGACTGGTTCCGTTATATGGGGCATCTGACATTCTTCACGTCATGTTTTTCACAGCTGAACTACATGAACAAATTAATATATATATATAGTAGGTAACAAATTCAAGCATCGTATAACTAGGATACTTCCAAATGTAACTGCAAAAATGTCTATACTGTAGGTGATAGTGGTGATGAAACTGTTGGCCACCCTGCAGACACCACAGGAAGCTGATACAGCCATACACATACATACATTTGCCCAGTGATGGAGGACGCAATCAGTGTGCTGAAAGGCTGGTGGATATGTTTAGACACAGCAGACGGCACGCTTTGGCACCCAGCAGAGAACATGTGCAAGGTGACGTTATCCTGTTGTGTCCTCCACAATATAGCCATGAAACACGGCACTGGTTCACCATCAGATAAAAGACGACTGGAGGACCCTCCTGACGATCCACCCATCCCTCCAGAAACAGAGCTGTGAGTCAGACCCACATACCGTTAACTGAGTGTCTTTGAGTCGGTAGGAAAAGTAGAACTGGGGGTCTTTACCTGAATGGTAGCTGCTACTGTACTGAAGGTAAATATTTAGCTGTACAGGTGGATAGCATGCAAAAATAGTAAACCAAATGAGTCACTCTGGAAAAGTGTGTCTGCAAAGCAATGATAATGTGATAGTAACAGCAGGCAGAACACAATGCGGGTAAATGACTTGTAGTGTAGGGAAAAAATATGTGTCTGCCATTCTATTTTTAAAGAGGAAGAAAATTATCACTCCAGATAATTGTGGTTGTAATCTTATTTAAGAAGGTGTTCTCCCCCTTCCTGGAGTGACAGAGTGTGAATGTGAAAAAATCAACAGGGTGGTTTTCTTGTTTTGTCTTTTTTATATTTTGATTATTATGTTGTTTTTAATATGATCCATGGAGGTTTTTTGGAGACCAGATTTAGCTATTTGCACACACATCTCAAGTACATTCACTGTATGCTTTTACTTTGATTAACGCCGATCTGAATATGAGAGAAAAATAGGAGCTCGGTCCTCTTACAGGGAGATCAGTGAGGGTGGGAGATGAAAGGAAGAGTGTAGCCACTCTGCCGGTAAGGGTGGGGTGAATTTTTGTGCCAGTTTGGGAATATCATCAGCACCATGGTGTTTCAGCTACTGCTCTTTGCGATGAGATCCGCAGACCAGGGGGATGGTGCCATCTGCTGCAGCATGTCTCCATCTCTGCACTGGGGCACTGTGTTTTACTGGGCCCAGAGGGAAGGGTGGCCTCTACTGTCCCGCTAATGCCACTGCCAGCAGCGAGTTTCCTGAGATCCCCTCCAAGCATTGACCAAGCAGAGACCCAGCTAGCTGCTCAGCAGAATGACACCACAAGATGGTGTAGCTCCTGACAGTGAGGTTGAGAATGCGTCTCTTGGTTTAATTGGGGTTTAATTAGGGTTCAAATTAGGGTTCAAACACACACGGTTTGCTTAGAAGGGCAAGCAATTGCTGTACTGTTTGGTGCTTTTTGGAGCAAGTATGAAGAGTGGTTGTTACTTTGATTTAGTTTGATAATCGGTACTGAGACACTGACAGTGTACATGTGGGAGCACAGCTTAAACCAAACTACTCCAGCAGAGGAGCTGTGGGCTACTGCGTGTACTGCTCTGGGTTCCATAGGTTTTAAATTTATTTTAAACAGGGAGCAAACTCATGTCAGGAATTGTCAGTTATCCATTTTTTTGCAAACCTGTCCTAGCGTGTGTGTGTGTCTATGTGCGTGTGTGTGTGTGCAATTGTTGCTTGCTTGGGTATGTGCATGTGTTTCTGTTTTTGTGTGTGCATGCATGTGCTTGCATGTATGTGTAGGGGTATGTGTGAGAGTGAGAGTGCGTGTGTGTGTGTGTGTGTTCCTACAAGAGCGAGACTTCCGATGTTGGTATGCACACATGCATGCAAAATTGCAAGAATATGCCTTTGTGTGTGTGTGCATATGAAATTGATGAAAATTGTGTTATTTTCAGATAATTATGGTTATTATGATTATTAGAGCCGGCAGTGGGGAATAATATCTCTCTGTAATATGAGAGGTCCTTAAGAGCGCACTGCGGAGAGTTCCGGAAGGACTGTGTGCTCGGGATGTGAGTGTGGAAGCGTCTGAGTGTTAAAACACGGGGCGGTCAGAGCACACTGCGGTCCACAGCCCACACAGTGATGCCATCCACTCCTGAGCCTGCAACCCATCCATCTGAATAGAGGATCTACCCACAATTCCATATTTTACCCTCCCCACTCATCTCCCAGTACTGGCATTGCACCAAACAAATAATGTTGTGGCATTATTAGAATAGGTAGTTATTTGCTAAAATTCCATGTATTTTTTTATTGTATTTAACAATAATAAAGGTAAGAGGACGTTTGTGGACATATGACTTCAGTGAGCCAATGACTACTGGATTGTGGGTACAGTGATTTGCAGGTTGGGAACTAGAGTTCAGCATGGTTCTGTATCTCAGAAAATGGGGGTGACATGCGTGTAAGCATGTCTGCTGGGCAATAATGTAATTTATCCGAGTGAAAAGTCAAACACATTTTTCACACGCGTCCTCAGTGACACAGTGGACGGTGAAAGGCCAGACTTCTGGCTGGAATGGGGTTGGGGTCAGGCCTTGTGTTTAGTCTTTGCCTCGGTTATTGAGGAAGCTTTGGTTTCCACTTCCTGTGTGGTGCCGTTGAACACCACGTGCACAAGTCCTGCAAGCTGGAAACAACCGCAAAAAGCACACGGGCACTTACAGAACTACCTCTGACTCATATAAATCATGGTTATTTATGCAGGCAAACAAAGGGGCAGAGTGTCAGAAAAGGTACGGATTGTACAGGCGGGTGACCTGGGTGAGTGGCCATCAGTCCCTTACCGTTAATTATTGCTAAGAAATGAAAGCAGCATGGTGCGTAAAATACACAGATGCGAGGAAAAACGGCACTTTACTCAGCTGTGTGCCTGCAGAGTGAAAACGGTGGACAGGGACACTTTGCTTCTTTCTGATATTATTTTATAATTATTTATCCAGCAGGTGCCAGTAAGGACTTGATCCGGGTGACAGCATTGCCTTTGATCAGTGGAGACTCTTTATGGTGAACACCAGTTTCATTCTTTCATCCTCGCTGCTATTGTCCTCCTGTTTGATTATTAAAGTCTTTATCTTATTAATCTGATTAAAGGGGTGTTTCTGTGCTCATTCCTTCCTGCTGATATGGGACCCTTCTCTGAACTAAATGCCTCTGATGTGGTGGCTGCATTGTTTACCCAGAGTTGTCTGATGATCCTGATGAGATATGATGAGATATGAGATGATATTTCGTATGAATGAAAAGCAAAGAACAGGGGATGTCCTCCCAACCATGAGAGTCGCACCTACACTCTGTGTGTGAATCATTGTCTGTGCTGTGACACAATGAGGTGTGGGTGCCAAGCACATTAAAGTTGACAAAGAGATCCCTGTGCATGTGGGGTCTGGGGCAAAAAATTTTGCCCCTGCTTCCCTGGACAGGTTCAGTAGAATGGCCTGTCCCGTTACATTACATTGTTGTCATTTAGCAGATACTCTTATCCAGAGTGAATGACATAGGTTACAATTTTTACGCGCTATCCATTTTTCCAGCTGGATATTTACTGAGGCAATTGTGGGTTAAGTGTCTTGCCCAATGGTACAGAGGCAGTGCCCCAGTGGAGAACAGAACCAGCAATCTTTTGGTTATTTGCCTGCTCCTTACCACTGTGTTACCCTGCTGTTGCCACTGTGTTACCCTGCTGTTTCCCCTACAGAGCACAGTCCTCCCTCGGTGGAGACTGCAAACCCGCTGGATGCAGCTGCAGGAGGTCTGAGGGTGAGTTCTCCTTTTTATAAAACCGTACAGCTGCACACTAACCTCCTCAGGATGCACTGCCTCCTGACCACACCTTACCATCTCCCCTGTTCTCGCCTGGTACTTTATGATACTCTCGCATGTTGACACTAGTTATTCATTTTTTTTTCCTTTGTTTTAATTTTTAGTCTGTTTTCAGTACTGCGCTGTGTGAATTGACGTGCTTTGACACATATGCACTAATGTTTGTTTAAAAGTATTTAGCATGCTGGCTACCTTTTGAAATAAAGCTCAATAGCTATGTTTGTTTTTTATTACCTTCAATATTTATGCAATATAATTATAATCTTAAAGTTGCTGAATGTTTTACTGAGTTACTGAGTGTGGTCATGTCTGTGAAAATGAACATATTTCCGTTTATTATATCTGTTATGTTAGTTAGACCAAAAAAACTCTACAGAGCCAGAATTTATAGATTTTTGTAACAAAGCATGTCAGTCCTTTGTGGTGTGAGGTAATGAGAAATGCCTCTTCTGTTGTTATAGTTACAGATCGTATGCGCAGGTGCGAAGGTTGCAGGTGAAGTGTGTAAAGGATCGTGTGGGGCTTTCAGGACAGAGCACTTCACTGTCCCTGGCACTGTCCGTGACACCGTGGCCGTGGGTGAAAGTGTGACGTGCAGATAGTGTTTGCATCCTTTCAGAACCACCAGGCAAGATGGTCTTCTGAATAGGTTATTGATTCAATGTGCTGTTCTCTGGATGAACTGTACTGAAAGGACAAAAGAAGTGAAGGACAGACTATCTGACAGAGCAGAGGCTGCACTTGTACATTAACGTGGGAGGAAGAAAAAGGCCAGGGCGGGTCTAGGTCAAACCCGTTAAAAAGACGGCACACTTTGAGAACTATTTAAGAGAGACAATCCATTCATATCCATTATAACACAATGCACACAATACTGCGCATAATTGCAGGAACATCAGAGATCAGAAGCCCACTTTAGGTTGTTACATAAGAGAAAAGCACAAAGTGCACAAGAAGGAGAGAAGTATTTCTTATTTAGAACTCTGATGGCTGCTGGAGTAGCAGCATTTTATATCTAAACCGCTGGCCAAACAGTAGCAGTGGATGGAGTGAGAGCAGTCCTGGAGGATGCAGTTGGTTTTGCCTTGTGTCTGTGTGGAGTGAGGGACAGACAGGTTAACCTCAGGGACACCAATGATCTTACTGGCATGCTTAACAGTCTGGCTTAGGCCATTTTTTGTTTTCAAGGCTTAGATGGCCAAACCATGAAAGGAGTGAGAAAGATAAAATGGATTCCATAAAAGCTTGGGAGAAGACAGTCATTTTTGTCAGTTTGGCACACCTTCCTGAAGCTAATTACACATTAACCACCATTTTTTTCCATCAGCTGTACAGTTACTCTCCAAGCGTTGAGTTCAGAGTCAATAACTGTCCCAAGATAACTGTAATTGTCTACCTGATCCTTCATGTGGAGTACATCAGGTCTTAAAATCAGTCTTCACGTCCTTACGACATTGAGTCGTAAAAATGACTCACCACACCAAGTGAGGAAATCAATGGTCACTCTTTCTTGGTTGTCTTGTTTTCGTGCAGCAAACTGACAACCACCGAGTTGTTGCTGAATTTAAGAATGGTCCTCTTCTTGCGCCTGCCCTGCTGCATAGCACCGAAGAGGATATAAAGGAGGGGCGGAAGGGCACACCCTTGTGGTGATCCAGTGCAAGTGTATCAGACAGTCATTAATTTTCACCCTTGGGGTCTTACTTTATATAAAAAGCCACCCCATAAGACTAAAGTCCAAGCTGAAATAGTCAGTTACTGTGCTGGAAGTTGAGCTTCAATAGTATTAAAAGCCAATGAACAATCTGAGCAGCAGTCTGGCATGAGTTTTGTGCCCTTCAGGGTGCTTGTATGAACATTTAAAAGTGTAACTGTAGCATCCTCTGCTCCTCTGTTGGCCCTCTAAGTGAATTGTAGAGTTTCCAGCATGTTCTCAGTTTTCTCCAATAGATCCATCTTCACCAGTCTTTCAAATGAGTCCATGACTACTGATGTCAGGGCAACAGGTCTGAAGTCCTTTAGGACCTCTGTACTTTTGCATTTAGCGACTGGAATGACTGAGGCCTCTTTCCACAAATTTGGAACATTTTGCAGATTAAGGGCTGATATATCTATAGACTGTACATGGGGCTGATGTGAAAATCAGCCCTATAAGAGCTGCTGGCATGAAGTGTGTTTTGGTGCATCCAACTAAATACTTTCTCTAGGCTAATTTTTTCAATGCACGTACAACACATTCGTACACTTCTCCCCAGTGAACCTGAAATCCCATTGGACATACATGCCAAATGATGGTTTTAAGGTAAAGGACGTGTTTTGGAGAAAACATACGAAGCATGAAGTACATGAAAAAGCATGTTTTATTTAAAAATGGCCATGTAGAAAGGGTGTGTGGAGCAAAGTCCATTCCTTAGTTGCACAAAGTACATCTGTGGCAAGATACAATGCAGATGAATGACTCAATGTGTGTGTGTGTGTGTGTGTGTGTGTGTGTGTCTTGTTTTTTATTGTCTTCTTTCCTCTTTTTGATGGTCATACTTATTTACTACACACAGACAAAGTCAGGACAGATGTCCCTTGTGTCATTGGAAAGCTTCGGAGGTCGTTTGTTGGGTTGTCATGGTTTTCTCATCCAGACTGTAGTTATTTGTCTTGTTTTTTTTTTTTTTTGGAAATACAAGGTTGCAGTCCTGCTGAAATATTTCACAAGGACCCTGGGTGTGGAGGTCTATTCCGATTGCTGATGAAGGCACACATATTGTCCTGCTATATAAGCTACTTATCAAAAATGCCCTCGCTCCCCAGCCAAGGAAAAACCTTCAGATTTATTTGAAATAACCTTTTAATACAGCATCTTTGCACTACCCTCACCAAAACACAGACTCTTTCAGCTCCATGCTATCCTGCTATACCCGTGCCACATTTAAACAGGCAACTTTTCTGTCTGTTCGCATACGCCTTTGAATTTCTGCTTAATTTGGTATTTTTATTTTTTAAGATACTGGTGGCACGTGACACAAAACCTGAGGAAGAAATGTTTTTTTTTAATCAGTACAAGTGTAATTTTAATTTGTACAAATTCAGCAAGCAATATCATTAACGAGATATTGCAGAAAAGTAAACCCTCTCACACACAGCCGTCACAGATTCACTGATAGTAAAATCATCTGACTAGCTCATTCTGTTCACTGTGGGCACTTCAGCTCATCCACACATCATGACGATCTGTGAATCTGAGCACACAGTCACAGTAATAAAAAACTATAGAAACAATCAGCATTAACCCAGCTGAAGTAAAAGTAGAGGTGATGCTTGCCTAAACACAAAAAGCCATTTAGCCAAATGCATCATCTGGTGGTTTAAACGTCAGGTGTATCAATATATATGACCTTAGACATTATAAACACTTCTGCTCTGTAAGGAAGGCATCAGCGAATGAAACACACTGTGTCAGGAAACATCATTTTCAAGGTCATGTTCATAAATACCTCTGAGGAAGATAAGGAGAGCTTCAGTGCATAACATCTGCCGTAGCTGGTCGGGTGTTGACAAATGGTTATGAAACATATTTCACACAAGGAGAGCTGCCATTGGTGGATTAACTCTGACTCCCTTTAAAGTGGGGGGGGGGATCCACTGACTGGTTTGCATGGGGGGTTCATGTAATCAGGCAATCACATTTTATTTGTTGTAGCGCTGTTAAACAATTTAGATTTTCCATAGACAATTTACAAACACAAAAACAGAGACCCAAGGCCAAAGGGGGAAAGCTGTAGAATAAAGGAGAATAAAGGGGAAAGGGTGGTTGAGAGACTCCTGGAAAGAAGTGGAAATGTTAACATTTGGATAATACATAAAAGGCATCAGTTCACAGCAGCTTGTCCGCTCTGCAGCCAGTGTGGTGGCCTCAGGCAGGCTGTGAGTCAGGACCCTCCATCTGGCAGTAGACAGCGCAGTGATGGTCCTGCAAGCTTGGTCAATGAGGCTGGTATGTCAGCAGGTGGCAGTGCCACAGTGACACTTGGCGATCAGATGGGAGGAGAGACAGAGAGAGGGGAGGAGAGAGAGGGAGGGAAGGAGAGGCAGAGATGGGGAAAGAGAGGAGGAGAGAGAGAGAGAGAGAGGAGGAGAGAGAGAGAGGAGGAGGAGAAGGGAGAGAGAGAGAGAGAGAGGGGGGAGAGAGAGAGAGAGAGGGAGGGAGAGAGGGAGGGGGGCAGATAGCAGGAGAGTAGTGGTTAGAAGGGATGGCCAGGCAATTTTCAATACTTCTTTTAAAAAATGCAGAAGAATCATTTTGAAAAAAAAAAATCTTAAATGCAAGCACCAGGCAGATCTCAACAATATTCATATAAAAAGAGACATTTTCTGTCCCGCTCCCTTTTCAGAGTGAAGTTTTAAAAATATATATTTAAAGAAAAAAACTCTGCTGTAAATACATTTATTGTGCATGGTCCCTGCTAAGTAAACAAACAGACTAAACTAAACTAATATTGTCCATCCTGTTCTGAAGAGGTCTGTGTCTATGTGCCAAGTGCCCATTTTTGACTCTTTCTGCTGAATGCTAAATACCCCTGACATTTTGTTGAGGTCGACAACAAAATGTACGCAAACAGAAAATAAAGGTTTCCAATCAAACCTGAAATACTTTTTATGTAAAACAAGATTAGAGGCCACCAAAATCCATAGTAATTCATTTAAAATCATTAACTGAGCTGTACCCTTGGAAATAAATGAGAGAAGTGAGTGTAAGACAGAGGAGCAATGAGACTATGCTGAGGTTACAGACAGCACCTCTCTGCCTTTCCCTGGTTTTCCCTGACGTTCTGAATGCTTACTCTTGCTGTTGCAGTTGTTTTTGGGGATGTTGTTGGGGAGTGGGAATGTACTGTGCCTAACTGCATTTTCCCATCGTGTGTGTGTGTGTGTGTGTGTGTGTGTGTGTGTGTGTGTGTGTGTGAGAGAGAGTGTGTGTGTGTGTGTGTGTGTGTGTGTGTGTGTGTGTGTGTGTGTGTGTGTGTGTGTGTGTGTGTGTGTGTGTGCGCACGAAATGGAGCCATTGGAATCTGAATGAAGGACCAACAGCCCATTGCCCTGACCTTAGCAGGGGTGTAAACGTCAGGTTCACACCACTGGACTCTACAATGTCTGGAACAGTTCTTCTAAATCTCGTTATTTAAGAATGCCTGCTCCAGTTGCAATAGAGCTCAATGGTTATAAACCCCTGCTAAGGATGCTGTGATTGGCCCAACACTTTCCTGCTATGCCAAATGAATCACATCCTCATGCCATAAATGCTATAATACAGGCACATATTAAAAAAGAAAAATGTATGTTACACATTATGGATGAATGGATGGATGGATGGATGGATGGCATCTGTGTCTGGTAATAGTACAAGCCAGGGCTGTTAAAGCTGAACTGTTACAGGCCATGACGACATCATATTTTTGCCAGATAAATCTACAAATTGTGCCCCGAAGCTGTGTAGAAATTTTGTTTTTTTCCATTAGATGCTTGATTGCATGTGGGAGCTGTGTGTCGGCCTTGAATCAGCCACCCGGCAGATACCGTCTGCCTCAGTATACATGAACCAGCCAGGCCAGGTATATTTACATAAGAATATGAGAAGTTTAATAAGAACAGCAAGTGCAGCGCCTGGACAAGAATATCAACCAACAGAAGGTGACTAAGGTCCATGGCCAGTTACTCCGCCACTGTAGTGAATAACTAGCCAGGGTCTTGCCTGTTATTCTGAAGCACTCCTGTGAGGTGAGCTGATACTGTCCATGGTCCTGCAGTGCTACTGTGAGCTGGGCTGGTGCTGTCTGTGGTCCTGCAGTGCTACTGTGAGCTGGGCTGAAGCACTACTGTGAGCTGGGCTGGTGCTGTCTGTGGTTCTGCAGCACTTCAGTGAGTAGCACTGGTGCTTTCACACATATATATACTCACACACACCCATACATGGGCACACGCACACACATGAACACAACTAACACAGAGACATATATTCACACACACACACACACACACACACACACACACACACACACACGCAGCCCTGATTCCTCAGGAGCGTGCATTCATCCAGCTGATTACACATCTCTTAACGCTCTATTCAGTTTCACAATGCGGCATTAATTACCCTTTATCTCCATCCAGACGCACCCCCCGGGGGTCCTCCTCACTGCTCCTAATGAGTGTTATTGATGGGTGATTGCAAATCTCTCCAAACATGATCACTCTGAAAGCCCTCGCTGATTACATTAGCTGCCACCTCCGCACAAAAGTCACAAAAGCAGATGAGTCAGATATGATTGAGGTTACATAATACAGTCTGTGTGCAAATTGATATTACACTGAAATGATAATGCACCCTTTAGGAATATACAAATGGCAACTTTCTGATTCTAGGTTCCTGTTATTAGGATATTTTTACTACTACTACTACTATTGCTATTATTATTTTTGTTACAGAGCCTGTGTGATTGGTCTAAATGAAACTATGAGCTGGAATAATTAGGCCTAATTAGGCCATTCTGTTATGCTTTTGACTAATCTCCATTAGCAGTGAGCAGGTTTGACACAAAAGTACAGATAAAAAGGGTAATGTTATTATTCTGTACTTTTTCCATCCTAATCTGTGGACTGCACTTGAATAATATTGGGAAGGTATTGTGCCTTTGCTTATTAATGACATGCCTATCATACACAGTTCTCAGAATCTAGAGAACCAGTTGCCCACCTGAGACTTTGTGTATGGCGTTTTAATGTTAACAGCAGAGAACGCTCTTACATCTTTCAAGCAGAGGCTTTCCAATCTTTACTTCCTGCCCAAAAGATGCTGAGGGGGTTTTTCAAGGTTTTTTTCCAAAAAATTGGAATTAGCTTGTATCAGTCTCACACCTGGTCCCAGCATGCAGACTCTCTCAGCACAAGTGTTGCTCAGTCGAGGGGCTGTTTTCTCACCTGATCCTCTCTTTTTTTTCCTGGAATAAGCCTGTAGCATCTGCGGGAACAGAGACATTTTGTGCTGGTTTGAGTGGGGTTAGAACACAGGGTCTTGCAGTTGTGGGGTTCAAACCACAGGCGGGTATGGGGCGCCGAATGTAACAGACCTTTTTTCGTAGACAGAATGCCTTCTGTGCTACAAAACGCATAAATTCATTACGAAACCATGTAACACCGTAACGCGTTTTGTCCACGAAAAACACAAATGCGTTAGCATTGTGTCCACGAAATATAATTATATATTTATATTATATATATAAATAATAATTCTGTCCATGTAACAGATGACCTAGGCCAGCATTTATGCTGTTCTGGCACGAAATGCAGAATGCGCTATACTATCATCATTCCGTGCCATCGAATGTTCATTTTGTCCACTTAACCGTTTTGCTATATTACTCAAAGTATGATGTGCACGAAAGGGATTTGGCACAATATATTCCGTGACTCCGCAATTACAGAAGGCATTCCGTCCACGAAAGCAAAGGCTGTTTGAACTTTCGTAGACATCAGTGTTTTGCTTTCGTGGACGGAATGCCTTCTGTAATTGCGGAGTCACGGAATATATTGTGCCAAATCCCTTTCGTGCACATCATACTTTCAGTAATATAGCAAAACGGTTAAGTGGACAAAATGAACATTCGATGGCACGGAATGATGATAGCATAGCGCATTCTGCATTTCGTGCCACAACAGCATAAATGCTGGCCTAGGTCATCTGTTACATGGACAGAATTACTTTTGTCTACAAAATGAGTTTCTTTTGTCCACATACTGCGAAGTGCATTCCGCCTTTCGTCCACAAAATGAAAAGCACAACGGTCTATTCAGTGCACAACAGGAATCATCCGTTTTGTTTTCTGTTGTCAAGGCTCAGGCAGGGACTCAGGCGTAGACTGGAGGCAGGATGTAAAAAGCGAGTTTATTTCCAAATTGAAGTCCAGAGCACGAGGTCAAAAAACAGGCGAGGTCAACAATCCAGAAAGGCACAGCAACGATAACAAAATCAGATCCAAAAAAACGTGGTCAAGAGGAACAGGCAAAAGTCGGCAAAAACAGGCAGGCAGGCAGGCAGGCAGGCAGGCAGGCAGGCAGGCAGGCCAGGAGAAAAACGGCTTGTAGCAAAACAGACGAACTGTGATGAACTAGCGAAGATAAACGAAGCAAACGGGGAATATATAGGGCAAGGCTGATGAGCAGATGGGATGCAGGTGTGCAGGCAGGCAGGTGGAGACAGTCAGGTAATCAGGTGGGCGGAGACAGGGCAGAGGGCAGGGCAGGGCTGGAACAGAGGGAAAAACGGTAAACAAGAGCACATAGACAACAAAAACAAAACAGGCTAAGAAGCCGCAGTCCTGATATCTGTGCACGAAAGTATGTGTTCTCTTCAATATTTCGTGGACACAATGCTAACGCGTTTGTGTTTTACGTGGACAAAATGCGTTACGGTGTTACATGGTTTCGTAATGAATTTATGCGTTCCGTAGCACAGATCATTCTGTCTACGAAAAAAGGTCTGTTACATTTGGCGCCCCATAGGCGGGACACCACTTGATTGAAAACTTGCTCAGCTGGGCGGTGGTGTCAAGGTGACCAACTCCCGGGAAATCCCACTTGTTGGCACTCAGGTAACTCTATGCTTCTCCCTCTCTCTCTTTCTCTCACTCTCAGACACACACACACACACACACACACACACACACACACACACACACACACACACATCATCTCACACAGTAAAGGTGGCAAAGAAAGGCAAGATCAAACACGACGGCTACCTGATACCTGCTACCTGTCCATGTTTTACTTTGTCCCGAGAGATGGTGTGGGTGACGATGACGCAGCAGTGAGGTTGTGTCTCGCTGCCGTTTCAGGTGACGCTTCCCCAGGTTCGGCCTGGACCGTGTAGAATCTTCACTTTACCCGTGACCTTCACCTGTGTTCTGTTTACCTGCGGTGATGCTGTGCACTCGAGCCAAGTCTTTGAGGGGCCTCAGCTGGGGAAGAGGGCAGAAATTAACCCAAATTAATTTTGAATTGACAGGAAAGTGTTTGGGAAGACATCCAAAAGAGGGCTACGCACAACAGTACACCTGCACCGGGGAGACACTGGCTGCTCTCAAGTCAAAACAACACATGCTGCCAAGAAACTCACATTTAAGGAAAAACACCTTTGACAAGCCCGAATAATTGCTGTCCTTGTTCCCTAATGCTTTCAGGGTGTGTGGCTGTGCAGGACTCCACACTGTGGTGCTGGAAGAGCTTGGCCTGATTTCACCTGACCCCACCGAGCATCCGGCACCGCAACCCACGGCAACCGTTTGTTCAACTCTCCATGTATGTGTTTGGATGACAACATGCTTTAATGTGAGGCTGAGAACTGTCACTGTCTAATGTAGGTCGGCCTGACCTGTTACCCAAGTGCTGATGCATATGTCTGCTGCTGGCCTGCAGTGTTAAACGCATTTATTCCCTCCACATTCACACCCTGAACCTCTCCTTTTACACACTCCCCCCATCAGTTTTGTCATTGTGATACTTTCCTCTTCTCTCTAATCAATACAAGTGATTGGGACTGCTGATTTTTCCTCCAGGCCATCACACCTGTTCAAACAGGTGAGTTTGTACTCGCAGACTTTGTCCTGACGAAGGTCCACCTCGGATCAAAACTTTGTCCCTCGTGCTCCTGTGGAATAGATTGCTTTCTGGAGCAGACGGTGCGCAAACATTTCATTCCTTCTGTGATAGCTCTCTCCGCTCAGCACCTGGAACAGATAAAAACAGGACTTGCTGATGTCTCCTGTGTATTGCAACAATTTCTGCCTGGCCAAGTGAGCAGGGCAGCCAGAGCCGGGCTTCAGGCCCGGGGTTTTGGGAAAGGGGCTTATAAAGTTCCTCCTCAGTGAAGGCTCGCCGTGGGCTTGGTTTTGGCTCGCCCCGTTGCTTTGTCACATTGGGCACATTGCAATTACATCCCCTAACAATGAGGCGGACGACCCTGTGCAGGTATTCCGCAGTGACGGCCCTCATTCCGTGACGGTGCTCCCACACGCCTCTTTATGGAAATGACAATGTGCTCTAAAAATAACGGAGACGGCGGCTTTTCCTGCAGACCTCAGCGCTTTGGGCAGGCTGGCGTCTGGACCACTGCACTGAGAATAACAACAGCAGCTGCATCCAAACAGCACAAACAGCCAGGAGAGCTGCCTTCAGAGACATTTCTGTGTTCCTGTAACTGTGTTACCTTTAGACACATCTCTGTGTTCCTGTAACTGTGTCTCTTTGAGAGACATCTCCATGTTCCTCTAACTGTGTTACCTTTAGAGCTGTTTCAGCATTTCTGTAACTGTGTTACCTTCAGAGATGTGTCTGTGTTTCCCTTGCACCCTGCACCACGTTGCGTCTCTGTTCCTGTAACTTTGTCTCTTTTAGAGATGTCTCTGTGTTTCTGTAACTGTCTTTTAGAGTGTAACTGTGTCTCTTTTGCGGCCAACTCAGTTCCTGCTCAGAGTTGAGCTCCTTGCACCCCACACCGCATTGCATACCATGCCCCTGTGATGGGGATGAGGAGGCCTTTCCCTTTTCACTTTTCACTCTGTCATAAATCCAGGAAAGTTTTAACAGCTGGTGCACCACGTCTGTCTTCACGCTTTCTGCTGGCTGACGCCTGCCACATCAACTTCGAGTCTAAAGACAGATGTTGCGTATCTGTTTTTAAAACGAGTTTTCTGCGTTCGTGACAGACAGAATAAGGACACCTGCAAAGTAACCAACACACACACACACGCGTGCACACACTCACACACGCGTGCACACACACACACACACACACACACACACACACACACACACACACACCTCTCACTGGTTTTCCCCTTGCTGTGGGTGATGTAGAGAGGCTTGCTGCAGTAAAGCTGACCTCCGCATGGTTCTACAGTCATGCAGAGCTGCTGTGAAGGTGGCTTTCGGGGGTCTTTGTACCAGGCTTTCCTACCCGATCCAAGCCCACGGGGCGCTGACACTAGGGGGCGGGGTTGAGCAGGGTCAGGCAAATAATTCAGGATTGATGTTCAGACTCAAACTGGCCACAGTGGTGTGATTTTTTAACGAGGATGATTTTCTATATCACCCCCCCGGGTCTGTGTAACAGGCAGCACGCACTGCTGCTCCTCAGCGGGTTGGAGGGGATGTCTGCCCCTGCTCTCTGCCCCCGCGGACCTCCTTACGAGCGGAGCCAGCGGCCCCAGTGCATTGTGGGCCACCATTCCCCAGCTGTGTCTTCAGTGTCACACTCCAAGGCCATTCACACCCCCCCCCTTCCTCCATAACCCACACTGAGTCTGCATCCTTTCAGCTCAGAGTCTGAAGGCTTTCTGCTCTCCCTCTCTCTCTCTCTCTCTCTCTCTTTCTCTCCCTCCCTCTCCCTCTCTGCTTTATATCCATACACATATGGCTGTTATCAGAATGCTCAATCAGAATAGCTCAATCAATTTCATGCAGAGCTGTCACAATCCAAAGGGGCAGCCTTTGTCTGGGCAAAGTGTAAACAGCTCTGTGCATAATGATGGCAAACACCGCAGTATAGATTATTATTATGAGATAATATGAATTATTTCTGCACTAATGCCTGCCTGCCAAGCACAGCTGAGAGGGTGGTGTGGGATAGAAGATTAGCTAATTTTTTTTTAATTTTTTTTTACGGTAGAGTAACAGAGCCTTTTAGGGTTTCTGACAAACATAGTGTTTCACATACAATGGAAAAGACAGGAAAAGACCTGGCAGGAGATCACGGCACCAGGCCCCAGAGGGTGTTTGCTTTGGTGGGGTTCAAAGCTACGTCAAAATCTGAACTAAAGCTCCTGTGGTACCTGTCCCAATATTCCTAGATGTACTGTGTATAATAACATGCAAAATAATCCTGGCCCTATAAATCCTCTGGGATCAACCAGTTTGGCTCATTAGAAAATGCTAAAGGCTCAGCTAGTGACAGCATCCTATTACTAAAAACCAAAGTATACAGAGGGGAAGAGATTAGTGATGACACTGTGATTTTACATACAGCTAAAGTCATTGATTAATTTAATGCAAAGAGATAGCATTTTAAATGAGCTATTAAAAGAAATAAAAAGCATACTTACACTTTAAGTGTGTGTGAGAAAGCTAGCCTATGCTTCTCACACTAAAAGCTAGTCATACCCGCAGTAGGAGACAAGAGCTTCTTTTTTTTATAAGCATGAGATTAAAAACGGGTTTTATGGGAGCAGCACAATTACATTAATTGACACAAATAGACAAAGAATAGAAATAAATTTGCATGAATAAAAATGATCATGATTATCACATCATGATGATTACTATCAAGCTATTAAACTACTACTACTACTTCTTCTACTACTACTACTACTAATAATGATAATAATAATAATAATAACATGCATTATTATTATTATTATTATTATTATTATTATTATTATTATTATTATTATTGTTGTTGTTGTATATATGTAGCATCCGCTTTGTGATAAGGAGCTGTGTGCTTCGGACCCGGGCCTGTCTGTCTCTGGCCCAGTGCTTGCGTGGGATGCAGAACCATGATGCACATCTAAGGGTTAAACTGAGGAAGCCTCGCTGGGAGTGATTGCTACCCTGCTCTGATGCATGCGCTTACTGACTGCGGTGCTTTTAGTAAAATACAGGATCAAATCTTGGAAGGTCACTCTGACCACAATGCCGATTACTGTAGTTACAAGGTAAAGAACTAGAGAGAAGGGGTTTGTTCTGGAGTTGTTTGTTTGTTTTGGTTTGTCTTTTTTTGTACTGTAAAATACAACATGAAATACAGACATATGAAAGTGTAATGTTGGTGAGAGGGCCTCTGAAGACTGTGATATGCCACATGTTGGAGTAATATTAATGTCAGCCAGTATTTCAACAAAAGTGAACCTCACTTCTTCAAGCATAGCTTTTAATTGTGTTACTTATTCTTATTGTTATTATTGTCAGTGATTAATTCTAAACTTAATTCACATTTTTGAATGATGTATTGATTCAAGTTTCAGTGGGTGCATTTAATTTGTGCAGGCTTATCCTTTTTGACTGAAATATTCATTTTTCATTTTTTTGCCAGGCTCTTTTACCCAGTCAGATAAAGTGGAGCAAGATTCAGACACAGCCAGGTTCAAACAGGTAATACTCATCCTAACATTGGGAGCATCAAATTACTGCAGAATTATCTGCGTGTGGTTGTTTTTTTTATTGTGGGCTGCACTTCCCTTGAGGGATTAAGAGAGTACATTCTGCTCTGCTCTTTTCAATTATATGGTGCAGTTTGCGTTTGTTCTCAGACACAACACTGCTTGACCTGAGATGCACAGCTGAAACACGAGTCAGCCTCTGTGTGCAATGGATCAGAATTAGACACACTTAAATCTTTGTTGATTTTAGCCTTCCAAAACTCCCTCTAGTGGAGAAGGTCTTTAGAACATTTTGGTACATTTGAAGGACTAAAAACAACAATAAAAACAGGCACAAACTTGTGATTTGTTAAAGTATCTTTTTTTCCCGAAGTCTTTGAGGTGAGAAAGAATGAACAGAGAGGCTCCTCAGACTGTGAAGTAGTTCTCAGTGGTGGGAGGAGCCAGATGAGCGATGAGGAAGACTGATTGGTGGCTGGGCGGGGGGCTGGGGGGGGGGGGGGTGTAACTGATGGAGGTTGCAGGCTTGCATCCTCAGAAGCAGTGCTGTGGCACCCTTGAGGAGGGCACTTTAGCTTGAATTGCTTCAGTATGTGTCTTGCTCAGCTAACCTCAGGGAATTTTATTCTGCTGTTAGCAGCCTATAAAAGCAAATAAAGAAGCGAATGGCAAGCGGAGAGCTGCCGTCTGACTGGTCACCGCCACCAGTCACGGCTGGAGCGCGAGGCAGAGGTGACATCTGGTAAAAGCATAGACCTGCCAGACCCTGGATACGCCCACATAAACATAATGACCGGAGTGCACCCCCCAATGTTTGCCTCAAAGTCAGTTGTAGCTTGAATAGCAGCAATTAAGGCTGTTTGAATTTGGCTTTTTTATCCATTTATTTCCATTTATCAGGATGCACTGCCATTCGGAGGAGCAACAAATATATTCAGCACATCAGATTTTGCCCACAGACTAACAAAAAACATCTGATACCTGGTGACAGGCATCCATTTGAAATGGTAACAAAAAAACAGTGCCATATATCTGTCAAAGAGTAAGCGCATTCAGAGAGCTGGACACGGCAATCGGGATGAAATGGACCCGGAACCCAAAGCAATCCCATTCCGCCCCTCTGTGGCATCATCACTCCGGAATGATTCTGGAAGCTTTGAAGCATGAAATTCTGCCTTTTGTAAACAGGTAGCAGGTGGTAATCATGAATGTCACTTCCTCTCTGTGTGACGCATGTGATTCAGGGCAGGGGTGCAGGCGTGGCCACTATGCCTGCTGCTGATTGGACATTAGCTCGCGAAGAAGAGGAGTGAACTGGCCTATTGGCTCTTTAGCAGCGGGTTCGCTGTGAAGGGGTGAGAAAAATGCGAAACCATCAGAGGAAACAAAAGCAAACGTGCCAATTCAGGCTTACACATTCACACAGGACACACTACCAATCTCACAGGACACAGTGTCAATCTCAGAGGACACACTACCAATAGAGGTCTCTCTGGCTGTCTTCATTACAGGCAACAAGGAACATCTGGGTTGATTATCAGTGAACACCAAGCATGTACCTGTCTTTGGGTGGCTGCTGTCCAAGGCCCTGGAGGCCTTTGGGAACCCCCCTCCCCACCCCTCCCAAAACCCAATATTCGGTTTAACAACTTACCCTGAGGACAAATGTCTGAGGATGGTCTTGCCAGAGGGTTTATGTTATTGAATGGTGTGCTGATTGACTCTTCAGGGGAATGATTTTTAAAGAGTCTGATTTTCAAAAAACATCATTCATAATCATGCTGTACAATGTCCTGCAGCAGCCTTCTTGAAAGATATAGACATTTTCTACAGATTTCAAATTATTTGCTTGTAACACGTCTTTTTTGAGAAATTTCACATGCTGTTTAATTGGCATTCAGTTCAAATTATTCATACTCTAGAGTGGAATAAAACTAAAACAGTCTTTAAAAAATAGTTCATATCAAACTTGAAAATGCCAGGTGTATCTGAAAGAGGTCTGACAGACTCCTGTGAGCAGAAGGCTCTCGGTTTGCTCAGAAAAGTTTGAGAAGCTCTGATCTGAACGATCCCTCTGCTGCCTCCCACTCCCCTCTGGGCGATTATAGTTAACCTGTTCCCTCAGCGCTCGGGTTCTGACCTCTGTTTGGAAGAACCATGGGCAAATTCTTTCTCCGTGGAACATTTCCAACTTGCAGAGTGTTGAATTTTGCTGCTTTCCTCCACTCTCTCTGACCCGCATGAGATAAATCAGACTGTGCCTTATGTGTTTCTCTGTGTGTCATTTCGCAGTGTATGTGTTACTGTGTGGATGTGTGTGTGCGCATATGTATGGACACACTCCCCTGCGTGGCCTGAGAGCAGATCTCCCCTCGGCAAGGTGGAAGGTCACATTCTGAATGTGAGAATGCCTGGTAAGACGGGCAGTCCTTGTGTTGCGTGACCTGTGTGGGGGAAAGGGCTGGAACCTCACAACTTGCAGGACAGCGGGTGGAGGAGAACTCAAACCCTGACGCCCCCTCGAGTCGCCGCCCACAACCGGCGGGTCCGAGTCGGTGAAAAACACCGGCGCCTTGGCAACGGCACAAACGCGTTTCTCTGGTTCTCTGCCTCATGCGAGGAAGGAGCTCGGAGCTGCACGTGTTCCTCCTCGGAAGCGTCTCCTTGAGGTATTTTAACTGTTTTAACTCCCTGTTTGTGCTGACCAGGCAAGGAGAAAGACAGCCCAATTGTAATGTTTCATCACCTGTATATTCATCACTTGTAAATTGCATTATTGTCGTTTAGCTGGTTCTCTCGTCCTGGATCATGCATCTAATAAAGTGGCATGGAAAGTTGTGTGAACAGGACACCGTTAACCACTAATCCCTCATTGATAGCATAGATGGACCAACGAGCTTTGCTTCACCGAGACGAGATGCAGAAGGTTCCGGAAGCCCCTGTCACTTTCTGTACATTCTGTTCTCTGAGACTTGTTGTATTGACTCTTGGTTTTTCCGGCTTCAGGCTCCCAGACCATTCAATCACACTGAGCTTAAGGCCTTGGATTTGTCTGGCCTCCCTCTTATCGATATAAAACAAACTATGACAAAGTATTTCGAGATCTGGATTTAATCACGAGATAATCCTAACCTGCCGCTGTGGAGGATCGATCTGCTCGTAAATGATAAAAATTACAAAGTACAACACAGCAACAATTTTTATTGTTTTTTTTTTTCAATGTCCTTCTGGAGTCTAGTCAATGTAACAGCAAAGACAAAAGCCATATCAATATTCTGAAAATAACAAACAAATACATTTAAGTAATATAAGAAATCTGATTCACATTATTAGCTTTCTAAGAGAGCTTATTTCAGTTTCTGTGCCATGAGTGGATTTGACAGAAAGGTGGGGAGGTGACAGAGGGTGGGGAGGTGACAGAGGGTTACATTTTTACCAAACGCTCTCCTTTTGAACACCCTGCTAAACGGATCACCTGTAGGCCCATTTTGGGTGTGACTCCCACAGAAATTGAACACATGACCTGTTGGCACTCTGCTTGGTGCACATAGCCACTGCTCCGCATTGTGGTAGAGAGATGTGAAGGGAACAGTCAGTGGAGAAATCCCTCATCCCAAATTTCAGAGGCGTGTTTGCACAAACCTTTGACCAGGGAAGGAGGGCTTACTTGCTGGAACAAGGTTTGGAGCCCAAAGGCCACCGAGCTTTGCTTTGCGGACGTGAGATGCTGAAGGTTCTGGAAGCCCCTCGACTCTCTGTACGTTCTGTTCTCTGAGACTTGCTGTATTGGCTCTTGGTTTTTCCGGCTTCAGGCTCCCAGACCATTCAATCACACTGTGAGCTTAAGACCCTGGATTTGTCTGGCCTCCCTCTTATCGATATAAAACAAACTTCGGATATTTCAAGATGTGGATTTAATCTGAGGGCAATCCCTGCCGATTCCCTGTGGAACTACGTGCACTCAACACACATAAAGGGCTGTCTTTACAGGATATGTTCATTTGGACGTGTTGGAGAAAGCCTCCTAGTGACTGGCACTCACAAAACAGACAATTTCTGTCCTGTAGTGACTCCACGGCTGTCCACCTTGAGGCAACTCTCCACCTGCTCTTCACATCCGAATGGCAGACACCGTTATCTGTAGGTGTTTACTCAAGCCAGCCAGGTGAAGCACCTCACTCAAAAGCACAACAGCGGTGAACCGTTGAATCTTTGTTCCTTAAGCGCTCTGCCACAAAACGGTACGTTTCATCCTCTGTAGAGTTCACTTGCTTCGGCATTCAACAGGTCTCCATAGTTACAGCTCTGGCTCCAAAGAGCTGTCCCCAGCCGCCCGGCAGCGCAGTAATAATCACATTAAAAATACATTTCTGCCGGCAGCTAAAGGTGAGATGTGTTCCAAATTGCTGTGCTGTGTTCGGCCACACCCCCAACCCCCCCCGGCGTGCACGCGGCCGGAGGTCCTCGCCTGAAAAGTCAACGCGTCCAGCGGACAGCCACCTGCCTGAGGGGTCAGGAAGCACGCTCACGAGTGCGGCGTTCAGAGCCTTGCAGAGCCTTCATAAGCAACAGCAGTGCTTTATCAGGGCTGACGATGAGCAGTTAAGAGGTTAAAGTGTGTTAAAGCGCGCGTGTGTGTGTGAGAACGCACACAGAGCAGTGTCTGCCCCCTACACCCCCCCTTTAGTAGGACTGAAGCCGGCCTGTGAGCAGGGCAGCCAGAGGGCAGGTTTGCGTACGCGGTGTGAATGAGGGGCATCAAACCCTTCCCCGCTGCCTCATTCCGTATGCTTGTATGCTTTCTGAACGTCTGTCAGTGTTTGGTGTTGGCCTGGTGTGAAGCCACCGTAAGATCTCACCTTTATGAGGACAATACAGGTGTCCTGCTCTGTCCCGTAGTGTTTCCTTTCTCTGGTATTCTGCTTTATTACTTACTGTTCCCTTTCTCTGGGATTCTGCTTTACTGTGGTATTCTGCTTTATTTTGTACTGTTTCCTTTCTGTGGTATTCTGCTCAGTTCCATTCTGTTCCATTGCTCTGGTATTCTGTGAGTGCAGACTTGTCTCATGTCTTTTTTCCCCTCCTCTCCTGGAGCGGTCCCCCCGCTGTGGGCTTTCATCCCTTCGGTATTACAGTAAAGAAGCCACCCCCCCTCCTGGGCAGGTGTGGGAATCACAGGACAGGGTTCCAGCTCGTCTTGAACCCGGGGCTCTGATGGTAGCACTGCAGACAGCTCCTGATAGCCCCCAACCACCATCCTGGTGTTCTGGGGGTCAAGGGCATGTGTGTGTGCGTGTGTGCATGCGTGCAAATGCATGTATGTGTGTGTGTGTGTATGCACGTGTGCGTGTGTGCATGCGTGTGGGAGGGGGGCAGTGGGGGTGTACGTAAGGGTGGGCACCATGAATATGAGATCAGTTTAGCTCCACTTATATGGGGGTGAGGACCTGGAGAGTGTTTGGTCTTCTGGGCATAAACGCAGGTCACATGCAGTTATGGCTAAGCTCTGCAGAATCAAGCAGAGGGCTGCAGTCTCTGCACGTCAGCAGGTGCTGCATTTTGCATGCCTGTCTTGTCCAGGTTTCCTGTTAAATCCTGCCACTGGCTGGACCCGTGTATTTTTCTTCTTGTATGGGGAAATATAATTTACTAGGTAAAAGGTAGCAGGTAATCTTTTCGTGTGTGTGTGTGTGTGTGTGTGCGCCCACACATTTGAGAGACGGTGTGTGACTTTGAGAGAGGGAGGGAGAGAAAGACAGTGAGTGAGAGATAGAGAGAGGAATGGAGGGAGAGATAGACAGAGAGAGTGAGATTGAGCAATAGACAGAGAGGTTGTGTAATTTCAGACTTTAGGGAATAATAAGGGCTCCCCAGAGATGGCACAGACTGTATGGGTCATAGCGGGCTCAGTGCAGCAGTCAGTACATCAGGGCCTTGTCAAACATCCAGCCCAAACACTTTCTTGTGCTTGAAGAAGCCGCAGCCAGAGAGGGTGAGAGGGCCAATCATTAAAAATGCCTTCAGGCAACCTGGGTGAGTGAGTAGCCCATCTCCCCGGCAGCAATTAGCCTGGCCTGTGATGATTTAAACATGAGACGGATCTCTCGCACCCGGCTCCACCTCTCACACTCTCAGTGCTCATCTATTCACTCACACTCATACGGCAATTAGACCGGAATGCCTCAATGCCATTATTTTAGTTTAGTTAGTGAGAGAAAAGGAAAAAAAGGGGACTTTGCTGGGCCAGTGTGTAACACTAATTTCTCACAACATTACAAATGAATAATTTTGTTAAGGAGTCAAGGAATGACTTCATTTAAATAATTAACTGTCAAAACCATATGCTTCCTGGCATTTTGGCAGTTGACAACCAATTATTGGTAAAGGCTAAGGAAAAATCATGTAATTACTTTCTTGCCAATCTGAAATAGATCAAATTACCTGGTGTGTACTTTTCACAATCAAACAAACTGTATTTGTCTTTTTAATTGCAGATAAAATGGTGTCTGCATGCCTGTATGTGCAAGCATGTATGCATGTGCATGTGTGTGTGTGTGTGTGTGTGTGTGTGTGTGTGTGTGTGTGTGTGTGTGTGTGTGCAGGTCTGCATGCCTGTATGTGCAAGCATATATGCATGTGCATGTGTGTGTGTGTCTGTGTGTGTGTGTGTGTGTGTGTGCATGTGTTTGTGTCTGAGCGCACACATGCAGACAGCAGAGCAAATGTAAATAAAGTAGATCAAATTAAATTTGAAATACCACCTTAAGAGACAGCGCACCACAGTGTGCCCTACAGATCTAATTATATCTGCAGTAATTTGTTTTCAAAACAGTATCAGCAGTGCCGTATTGTTCTGAGATCCTTCAGGAAGGTTGGAGGCATTCAAGGACAGCCAGCCTGCTGCTGGCAGCGGCACTGATGGGCCAGCAGGAGGCAGCCTTTACACTATGTCATCCACCCAACTGTACTGGCACTGAGATGAGCACTGGAGCGTGTCCTAGCAGTGCCTGGTCTCACTGTGGTAATAAGGATAACTCTGACCTGGCTGCATCTGACTGTCCATCTAATCATTCCCAGCAGTTTATGGAAATTACATGCCCTTGCAATGTGCTAAAATTTTTGAGTACTTCAGTTTAATCACGGTCTATTAAGTTTCCTCTTAAGTTCATCAGCTACTCTTAACACCATTAAGTACCACTGTACTAAGAGTAGCATTAAGCACTCTTACCATTAAGTACCATCAGCCTCTCAGTGGACCTGATCTGCTTCAGTAAGTATCCAGCCATGGATCCAGCTGTGTAAATACTCTGCCGTGTCTGGTCAGGGTCAGTGTGATGAAGGAGGTCAGCTGACTCGGCAGCCTGTCAACCTCATCCTCCAGTGACCTCCCTCAGTCTGTCAGGTGGTGTCCGGGTGGTTGGGTCAACGTGCGCCGACTCTGATTGGGCACTAGGTGTCAGTCTGCTGATCTACTGACGAGGTCATTCTTTTCCCCTCCCACTTCCCACGGCTGTCGGAGCTTCGTTGCAGTGCCTGCCTTTTCTTTGGGGTGCGCGATTTGCACACAATTTTAGAATGGCCAGCCATAACTGACGGAACCCAGCTGAACAGCAGACAAAGCAAGAGCAAATGCATGTGGCAGAGACAGTCGATGATGTCATAAACGCTGAGATATTACAAAACAATGGGTGGAAGGTAGCACTGCAGCTGGTCACTCCCTGCACACACAGCAGAGCGGTGAGTTGGGAGTCCCTGACAGCAGAACCGCTGCTGCCCAACCACATCCCACTGTCAGCAGCCAGGGACACGACTCCTGCTTTACAGATCAGCTCCTGATCTGTCAGGCTTCACTGACAGCAGCACTTCCAGCCTCTAGTGCACTGTTTACACACAGTTTTGGGGGTGTGCTTGGCCTATGCCGCTGACGTAAAAACGGGTACACCAGCGTGCAAAAAAGCAAACCCAAATAAGTCTTTGGAAATGTGGGACTCATATGACTGCGTCCTGTAGGACACATTGGTAAAAGCAGTGGTATGTGAGCAATGCACCTATTTTTACGGCAAGATTTCTCATATTTCAAGTACATTAAACCACAAACCTGAAAAAAATACTGAAAAAAACTGTTGGTTCCCATGTGCTACGGGCATATTGAATATTCTGGCAAGCAATTATACATGACTGCTGTTAAAAAGGCTGGCCGCTCCTTTAAGACTGTGAGGGCTGTGCAGCCAATCACTGGCCAGCAGAAGGTGTGCCTTCAGAGTCTTGCGTAAGGAGCGAAGAGAGGCAAGTTCGCGAACTGCACGGGGAGCCGCAAGTTCAGTAAAAGTTTTAAATAACCAGTTTAAATACCGCAGTTACCGCGATCATTAGTCCAGTGGCATTGGGATTTGTGCGTCAATGAAACAGTAAGTTGTTCCCTGTGTTTCCTATGCATAGTTTTGTAATTAATTAGTAAGAGATTGTAGCATGTATGCTCGCATGTTTACGGTTCAAAGCGATCATTGTAAAACGGCATAAATATCACGCTGTTCCGGTAATAGATCGCCTTTCTGTTCGAGAGCCGTGTATTAAGATAATCGAGCATACGTTTACTCGGTATACAGTATTAAGATGTGTGACGTTATGCTGTTTTTTTTTTCCACTGGCGCATGCGCACTAAGGCTCATGTGCCTCTCGCGAATAGTAACCGGATAGCATGCATTTAAGTAGAGACTAGTTTTTATATTATCTGTAGCTTACCCTTAAAACAGGAATGCATGTTATGTCATTCTGAGTTATTAAAGATATTAGAGAGAATGTGTAGTTGATATGTATCATATGTATGCTTAAGTCTGTTTGTATTGGTTTACTAAGTCTGTTTGTATTCTGTTTACTTTGTTTATATAGAAACCACAACTCTCAATATCATGAGTCACCACTACCTCAAGCATGAATAAAGGAATCTTTCATTATAACAAGGCCTAGTGATTGGAGTTCCTCTTCTGCAACACCTGAGTTCTAACCGGACTCTCCACAGCGATTTGAACGGTCCCATCAGCATAATCTCACTATTCTTCAACTGCCTTTCATAATAATGATAAAAATACCAATAATTTTAACACAGGAAGGAATGTAGAATATATACTAATTGGAAAACACTAATTAAATTGACTGCAAAATCATGTTGGAGGTCCTCAGGGATAAGATTTCAATCTAAAAAATTGTGGTTGGTAACAGTTACCCTCCAGAGCCCATTGCTAATTTTGATTTTTTTTTTTTTCTTCCACCTCAGCCATGCAGCCATGGATTTATTGAGTTACATTAAATGTGGCAAAGAATATGTATGACATTTTACATCATCTTGAAAAACATGATCTTTCTACCTTTTTCTACCTTGTTAACCAATACCCCCTCAAACACCCCCAGTCCTCTGCCCAGAACCAATCACAAGCTCTGCACAGTTACTTCAATCACACTGGTATTTCCAGCATTCATGGGGCAGGTGCTCTTATGCAGGGAGACTGATGAGGCAAAGCTAAATAAGCGCATAAAATCAGGCAGCATGACCCACAGCACCCATCAGACTGCAGCAGAGCGAGAGTTATTATATCACACAAAAGACTGCGGTAATCAGCATTGAGCCGCAATAATCAAAACATTTCAGCGAGTGCAACAACACTAATACTCCTCAAATACTACAGAACGGTGAGACGTATGTGCTACAACAACTACGCAAGCAACCGGTTGCTTCTGTAATGAAAGTAAAAACGTTTTATATTCACAGTATGGAAAGAACGAAAAAGAATTCTCTCACACACGGCTTACGAACCAAAGATCTCCAGTGATGAAGGGTGGTGGAAATCGACAGCCTGAAGATTAATTAACAGAGAGAAAGTGGCGTGGAGACAACGGGGGCCTTTTGGGGTGACTCCAGAGCTGGTGATAAAACGCCCCGGTTCGTGTGGGGGACGTGCGGAATCCCGGCTCGCTTTGCTCCAGCTCAGCGCAGGTTACTCTAACACCTGTTTTCATTCTCAAGGTGCTTTCACTGCAGTCCTGGGGATTCTGAGTCGGACAAACTGTACCATGACCTCATCCACAGAGGTTACGCAGATAAACGGCAGTGTTCCAGGGGCCGTTCTCTCACGGTGTGGGGAGAGCAGTCTGGTGCCATGCTGTAGGGCAGGGCACCTAACCCAAAACCGGCCAGTTCAACTCCCACAGGCTCTTGTAACCTTGGGAAGGGGGGCCTACACTGAACTGCCCCAGTAGATACCCAGCTATGCATGAATAACATGAAAAAATGTTACCTTTATAAATTGCTCTGAGTAAGAGTGTCTGCTATACAAATGTAATTTCATGTCTTGCACATTCAGTACAAGTGTAACCCTGCTCGTCTCCAGATAAGAAAAGAAGCTATTGAGAGCCATTGACAGGCAGCGGTGAGATTGTTTGGCTCGCCTCCCTTTATTTCTCCCAAAAGGCAGAACCTCCAAGATAATCTGTGGGCAGTTTCTTCGGAGCCTCAGAAGCCAGACTGTATTTGGATAATTATCGTTTTACTTCCTTTGCAAGTGCCCTTACCCAGGGTGACATGCGCTGCATTCCTTATACAAGTTGATCATACAACCTTCAACTTCCAACACCCTCGCTTGTACAAGACACTATACATGCTCGTTGGTCACAGGATCAAAAATGTGATTATTGTGCATCCCAGCACAATGCAGTAACAGTAGCAGCAGTACTGATGAGTGCGGCTTTCTCATCCATAGCAATGTATCATGCTGGCATTGCATGATGGATTACATGCATATGCATATACATACAACAGGAGAAACAATGCCACAAGAACATGACAAGGTCATAGCAAATGAACCGGAACCAAGCTTAAAGGAAAATTATTGTATAAATTGAAAGAAACTGACACAAATTGAATTTTATCGAAGAGCACCTATCACCTGCACACGTAATCTGTGAGATCCGCTCTCCCTATATGTCAGAGTTACTGAACACAGGAGCTTAAAGTGCAGAGAGGACAGCAGAATCTCTTTTTATCGTTTAAAAAGTAAGTCAGCCATCCCCTGTGTGACTTACATTTTCTCGACACTGAGGAAATGCTACCATATCACCGGGAGGAGGTGACATGACAAACTACTGCAGAAGGAAACTTTCTGGATTTGAGATAAAGATGAAATCTTAATGTGGTCCATTTCCTCTAGTTTATCCTAGAATGCTGAGGTCCCTGGCCAGCACTGGAATCCTACAGCACTTTAGAATCATTTATCCTCTGATTTTGTGCTGTCATTCGCTATCTCTGGACATTGTAAATAATCTCTGGTCCCACAAATAAATTTGCAGTTTCACACCATCCTAAGACACTTTACTGATTTCCAGTAGTTCTATCCTGAAAGATCTGTGGTCGTTTCTAACTAATAGTCGTTTCTCCATAAAATATACTGCATCTTTCTTTCCCTCTGCCCCAGATTCATTTATTGTAGGTCGCCTGATGTTTTTTAACAGAACATTTTTCCACCTTCTACTTTTCCCCCTCTCCATTTGTACCAGTGCGGAATGGAGAGGTATTACAAGGTGCACAGTCATGGGTTTTCTTTTTAAACACCACCAAGTGGAGTTGTGACGAGCTGAAGTTGAGAATCCCACGGGGCTGGTTTTAAAGTTTTAGGAGCCAGACGCCACGCGTTCGCCGCTTACATTTATGCAGACTCGCGGCTTCTGTCGCTGCGCTGCTCTAATGGGTTACGCGTACCTACAGCGCAACTCTCCAGGACACTGTACTCGCGCAGTTTGGGTTTGGTCAACACACAGCAGACTGCGGTCTCAGTCACGATTCCTGTAATTTTCAGAAGTTCTCAGATTACGCTTTGAGTGCTCCGCGTGTATTGCATTGCAATGAAGAATCTGGAGATGGTATCGCTGTGTTTGTGCCGCGCCATCATAAGATTATTAGATTTGATTGTCATCTAAACTAAAGAACCGGTCCTTTACACAAGAAGCAACAGGAGCCCGTCGTCCCCAAAAATATGCACGTCACGGAACGTGTTAAAAGGGCTATTTTTGTTAATGCAGCACATTTTAGGGGGTGGCGTTAATATGATTCGCCGCAGACGCTGAATGCAGATTAGGTGTTAAGGAAATCCCACAAACGATGTTATTTTTTCCTGAACACGTGAAAGTTCTTCAATATGGGTTATGTTCATCAGTGCCGGAACGTAGACAGAAATAATAATAAAAAACAATATCCATAACTGCACGTAGAAAGTTGGATCGGCAGCTGCCACACGCCCTAAATGCATTACGTTTGTGGAGAGGCAGAGCCGCAAGGAAAAATTCATGCTGCTGGATTTTGCAAAGAGCAATGCATCGCAATACTAATGCAGTGTTGCCAATTTGGCGACTTTGTCGCGAGATTTAGATTTTGTTTTTTAGATTTCGTTTTACTCACAGGGTTGAGGTCTCGACCCTCGATTCGGCTGTGCTTGTATTTGACTCAAAAATACAAATGCGGTTTTTATTCTTCACAAGCACAACTCGGCCAGTCCTGCGACCACGGAAATGAATGAAAAGCAATGTGTTTGTATTGAAAAATTAAGATTTGCATCTGTGTTTAGTTCAAAGTAAATGACGGATGTTAACTGAATACAGGTATTTATTTATTTATTTATTTATTTATTTATAAAAAGTAAGGGGCATTTTGTGTGGTACGTATATCAGAGAGCTCAAAATCAAGGAAACGTGCGGAATATGAGACACATTTCTGAATGACCTCAAGTTCCGCTACTAGCGACGTCTCGGGGCAATCTGGTGACCGTCTGAAAGGCTAGTAATAGCTTGTAAAAGAACGTAATTGCAGATAATGTAATTCAAAAGCAGGCTAATTTTAGGAGGCGGTTTACTCTGGGTAGATGCACTGGTGAATGATTTCACAGACTGACTTTGATAACATTTTATTCGGTAATAAATAAATGCACGTAAAAGACCATGTGGGTTACTTTTTCGGGGACAGAACATTGAAATACTCATTAAAAACAAAACCACTTATGCTGCCGTCTTGTGTGCGTGTTTTTGCTAATTCCAGGAAAAGAGCAATTTGCCAATGGGATTTATAAAATTCTATACATTACATTTTCATTATGTTATGACACCTCACCTTTGTTCATCATTTGCACAGACCTTCGGCTGGAACATACTGTCATTACAACTGTGGTGGTAATTTTGTCTACTATTAGTGTTTATATGCGAGAAAACCTGTGCACGGACATTGAAATGCAAACATTTTAAGAATTCATTTTAGACGTGCGACGCACTTTCGAAGCGAGAGCTAAGATGCGCACCCACGCTGCGCAGTCGCAGCTCTTTACACTCTGAAGAACACGCTTAAACTAGCCGCCAAGTTATCCAGATCTGGTAAAACCTTCAGTGTTTAGGGGACAATCTTATTTTGGGCAGCAGTGTCGCACAGTGGAAAGGAGTAGGGCTTGTAATTGAGAGGTTGCTGGTTCATTTCCCAGCTGGGGCACTGCTGCTGTACCCTTAGGCGAGGAAATGAACCCAGAATTGCCTCAGTAAATACCCAGCTGTATAAATGGATAACATATTAAAATGGTAACCTATTTAAGATACGGTGGGTAAGAGTGTCTGCTGAATGATGGTAGTGTAGTGTAATGTAATGTGTCAAGCTGTAAGGCATTCCATCGCTACCTTTTAAATCCTTGCTGTATAGAGCTACCTCTGCACCAGCATTAAAGATGTATTTTATATGTATTCATATAAATTGTAAGATTGCATAAGTCCTTCATGTTGCACCGCTGTTTTCTTCCTGTCTGCCCTTTGATTGGTTGGCTGTCCCTCGTTTGTGCTCCTACCTGTGTCCAGGGAATTCTGGGACTGTGTTAATCCATTTAGCAAATAAAGTTGGTAACGGGATGTTCGAAGTAAAACCTGAGTTTATGTCTTCATATCCTCTGAACTTTACATTATTTTATATATTCCATATTCCATATATTCCATATTGAATGTAGGTTGAACCTTATAATTGGGTTCAGTCCCCATGTCACCTACAGCTGTGGAAACAGTTGGCTTTGTCATGCCAGTGATAGAAGTAGGGTAGCTCGGTCAGCCAGTGTTCCCTCCCCTCCCCACTTTCAGGCACCCTGCAGGTCATCAGGGGCCTTCCAGCTGCCCTGATGATGTCAGTGGAGCAGCACCTATATCCTCCAATCAGTGCCCACTTTTCTGCAGTGCAGTGTGAGTTGCAGTGCAACAAATGCAGCCATTCCATTCTCCCTTCAGCCACCCAGGGCAGCAGAGGCTGTCATTGTCAGATAAGACTAATATACAAGTGCTGATTAAAAAAGTAACAATAATGATGATAATAAGAATTTAAAATGAATATAATGTCTAAGATGGAGTACCAGCAGGAAGTGAATCTGCAAACACAGTGACCCCACTGGAAAAGAACTTGGGAAGACTAAATAAAAAGGGTAAGTAACTTTACCTGGTGAAGGTTTACCTGTGTACAGATGGCACAAGTGTTTCACACAAAGAAATACAGCTTGTCACTGCGGATGTCTCTTTGACTCTTTGCTATTCATATTAGTATCACGCTGCCCCTAGTCACTGCCCAAGAAATTAAGTCAGTGGCTGTTTGTAGTGGCTACAGTTGCTTTGGAAAAGGGCCAGACTAAAACTGATTTGTTAACAGCTAAAAGTGATTGAGTGTCAGAGGAAAGATGAGAAGACAAGGTGTACTGTCATAATACAATTTCCTGCAAAGCATGTTACTGCTTTAACCATATGGTACGCTGTTTTGCTTTAAACTGTCATTTCAACCAACTGTGTTTTTTTTTGTTCTAATCCTATCTTTGATTGGCATGTTTTGGCTGCATTTGCTAATGAAGTCATTTTGAGTCTATGTTAAGGAACAAAATCAATTTCATTGGCAAGTACAAGCAATTTGTAACACATCAGGCCATATTCTCTGTTTAAAATGTTTCGACTGTATTCTGCCTAACGGGGGGGGCGGTTTACATCAATTAGCAGTGTGCAGGTGCAGTTTAGCATTTGTCTCTGCCATGTTGCCAGCTGTTTATGAACTGGTTTTATTGTGCTTGTTGTTTCTAATGTCAAGGCCTTGCCACTTGATGCAGCAGGTTGCACTGTTGTATTTCAGTCACTGTCAGGCTTGTTAATCAGCGCTATTGAACTCTCCAAAGCAAAACACTGTGGTTAAAACAGACATCTTTAATCAACCCACCAGTTAATCAGTCTGTCCACCGCAATAACAGGCTTTGTTTCATTGACCTATATTCATTGACCCAAAGGGTAGCTTCTAGATCAGTAAGAGCTTTACAAACAGATTCAGTAAAAAAAAAATCTCTGTTAACCCTGGTTAAGACAACTGCAAATAATGTATTTTGGCTGAGCAGCAGACACCAACGCTGAATGTTTTTTACAAATATTTGTAGTGTGAGCTGCACAACGTTTACATTTCGTACAGTTTACATTTCATTCTTTGATAAAGCCCAGTGTACAGTGTGGCGGGCAGTCTTTTCCCGTAGGGTTGCGGGAGGTGTGGATTTTTTTTTTTTTATTTTTCAAAAAATAGATTAAACGCAAGCGCGAGGAGCTCCCGTTCTGCCATTATTCCAAATTATTCATGACGTCAGTATAAAACGGTATTACCTAACACGGCATTCACGGGGTGCTTACTTCATATTCTATTCATGCCCGTAATTATTTTTCCCATTTATACGTATATACATACATTTTACCCTTTTGATGCCACCTTAAAGACCACGAGATCCATTACCTGTGTGCAATTTGATGTGAACGATTTGGGCAGCTCCGTGGCTGGCGGAGTGTGGGTTAATCAACAATACATGTCCTAGTTTTGTGTGCGCTGTGAACGCCGGGGCTGTTGTCGCTGTTGTATTACTTTTCCGTGTCTTCTGGCTACGAGACGCCTCGGTTTCAGAGGCAAGTTCTGTCAAACTTGCAACTAAACATCCCCTGTGGCACTTCTGAGTTGTTAAATTAATTAGCACTTGAACTGCAAATTGTGTTTTGAATTATTCGTTTAAATCGTGAATATTAATGAACGCAGCCACTGTAGAAACGGCAACTCGGCAACAAAAAACACGGATTGTGCACGTTTATTGCTGCGTCATGGTGGAACTGTACCTCCGAATCTTCGCCGGGATGGGTTATGTTTATGAGCAAGTTTCAGACAGTGAAACCAATTATAAAGTAACAGCTTTTGTTTTGATTGGGGAATATTCACCTGCTCCGTCCCGCGTGGCAGTATTGTTTCTCTGCTGATTGTATGAAGTAACGCATGCATGGCCAACAAACAGAACCAGGTTGAGATCATTCAGTACCTCGCGTATGTGGGTGGAAAATACGGGGAAAGAATGAGGGGGAGAGATGAAGCGTGAGCAACAACACGACAGCCACGCAATTCTTTACGATTTACTTAACAATGGATGTGATTATTGAATCATTTAACGTTACAGTAATTTGGGGCCCTTAGTAACTCAGCCAGCTTGGCGTTCAGTTTGAACATAGGGCCAGGTTCCAAACCGGCCATGTCATTTGCCGACAATGACCACGGCGACGGTAACGAATTGGCTCTGTTAAGCCAGGGATAGGGAGGCATAGGTCGTCCAGGGTGACCGCTCTTCCTGCTATCAGGTACCCTGCAATTTATTAGGCTCCTATAAGTTAGTCTGGTGACGTCAGTGGAGTAGCACTTATTTTCCAGTGAGCGCCCGGTCGATTGTTGTGCGCTGCGTGACTTGTGGTGCGTTTTAGCGCGTCGGAGGGCTGCGCGTGTCCCGCTCCTGCTCGAGTGTAGAAGTTGTTGCGGTGATGGTAGCGCATGACTAGCCTGAAACACACTTGGCAATTCCACCACAGGGTTCCATAAAGACGGGGGAAAGCACTGCAACCGCGACAGTGGATCAGTTAGGCTGTGCCAGCTTGTACTGTCGAGATCCTTCACTCTGTGGAGATGCCAGCTGTAGACTTCAAATAACTACCTTTGCACCTGTCACAATTAGGGATTAAGAGGACCATGCACCCTGACCCGGTTACGTTATGTTTTAATTTACTATTGTGTGGAGATTAGTGGCAGGGTTCGTCTGCTGGCAGACGTCCCAAGTTTATTTACAGCATGCGCGTCGATGTTCGTTGCATTCTGAAACACCCGACGTAGTCCACTTAAGAACTGTGGAATTGTGTTTGCCACTCAAATGAAAACATCAGCAGAAGACAGAGGAGACTGGAGTGAGAGTGGAGCACCTGTGAGAGGAGCAAATGCACGGGACTACACGGGCGGGATCATCTCGTGAAGAGACCTGAATTCACTGGTAAAATGTTATTTTTGTGTGCCAGCATTCTTCATACGTACCACAGTCTTCTGTTTTATGTCCGTTATTATTGTGCGTATTTCTTTCGTGGTAATACCATGCAGCCAATTTCGGCATATTTTCTCAGGGTGTGTAATGTCAAATTGAGCACTTGAGTCTAGCTATTTGGGTATTAGCGAATGAAACCTGCAGATTAACAAAATTAACTCCTAAGTATTCTCAAACACGCGTCGTCCACTTCTCACGCGCATACGTTTGCGCAAGATGTTGACATTTAAAATATTGTTTGTCATTGGATATAGCTGGGCTCCCGTCATTCAGAAATTGTGTCTGACCTGCGTTGCTTCCAAACAGGTCGTATAAGCATATTTGCAAGATAGGTTGAGTTAATGTTGCTATATAATGTGTGTTCGTCTTAGTGCAGCTTTTTTCCCTCCGATGGATGTGTAATGCTGTCCGCTTTCATTAAAAATTGCGCATCGCCGCCGTGATTTAAGCATGAGCTTTTTGTATTGATTATTTTGTCGTCCAACACTTTGTTTTGTTTTTAAACTTTGTCACAGACTGCTCAAGCGAACTCAAGCCATCTTCTTGTTATCTTTGCCTGAATTGCATTCCCAGGGTAATTTGACGGAATTACTCCCCGTAAGAACCTTATTGACAGACTCTGCGCTGCTGTAGGTTTTCATTTTATAGAATCGGGAAGGGGTCACAGTGTTAACACATGTGCAGAAAAATCTCGTTAAAATGGTAATACTGTCATGTTTTTATCTGATATTGAACAGCACGCGCTAAGTGTTCAATTAGGGTGCTCGCAGGGACGTTGTTTGAATGCTTCCCCCGTTTCAAAATTACAGCGATGCTTTCTGACGCCACGCATAAATTGCGCGAGTCGTACTTCCACGGGTAATGCGGCGCAGCGCTCGCGCTCAGACGGCTGGTCACGAGAGTCCCGCGTGTGAGCCGCAAGTGGGAGCCGCCGCCGCTCCCGCCGCCCTCCTCCCGAGCGGCGCGGCGCATTACTCGATTGCAGTGAACGTCCGCCTGTGTGCACTGGTCACAGAACATGTCATTTTTCATCGTAAGTCACCCTACACAGAGGCTCCTGCCGAAGCAAGAAATCCGCACTTTCCCCGAAGAATTTAGCTCGAAAGAATCGCCGGAGCACAGCGCGTGTTACAGCTGCTGCATATAAGACAATCTCTGTTATTTTTTTATTTGCGCTGCAATTATGTTGTATTTTCCATTCTATATTTAATGCCCACGTAGCTTTTTTCATCTTTTGTTTCAGGTTCATTTTGCTGCTCTGAGAATTTTCTGCCGTCCTTAGTCTGCCAGGAACTAATTGTTTGTCTTTTAAACATTACTTTTTGTAGCCTCTGACAAACCTCAAATAAAAGTTGGCGTTGGAGCAACTCCAGATCAGCCGTCACGTGACTTGACGCTGACGGTGGCGGGATGGGGAACGAGTCCGCTCTGAACGACAGCGACCGCGCTGCGGTGGCCAACAGCACCTTCCTGCCCTACTACCTGCACTCCGTGGGGATGGCGGCCGGCTACATCCTGTCCTACCTGCTAGTGTTGCTGCTGTGTGTAGGGGGGAACGGCCTCGTCTGCCTGGTGGTTCTCCGCAACCGAAACATGCGCTCCGTCACCAACCTCTTCATCCTCAACCTGGCCGTCAGCGACCTGCTGGTGGGGGTCTTCTGCGTGCCCACCACCCTGATCGACAGCCTCATCACAGGTATGAACCACACCCCCCCGCCCCGTTCCATCCCCCCCACCTGTCACTGGAACCCATTTACATTTACATTTATTCATTTTGCAGATACTTTTATCCAAAGCAACTTACAAGTGAGGCAGAGTACAGCACAAGCGAAAGAACCATAAGGAGTCAACAATATTAGAAGCGCTGCATGACCAGGTTTCAATGTTGAGCCAGACAAGGTACAAGCTAACTGGAAGAGATAACGAGTGCCCCCTCCCCTGTTTTTTTCCCTCATGTGCTCTGCAGCTCTTGGCCATATTTTTTAAATGCCCCCCTTACACTGGGGTTCAGGGGTAACATCCTGGGGTGACAAACAAAAGGGAGACTGGGATTCGTTTAGCCTCCTGGACAAAAGAGTTTGTGTGAGTCAAAAGAATTCCTAACTGTCCTTGTCTATTCATCATGGCTTGCCTTTTCTAACCAGGGATCTTTGTCCTTGAAGTTCCAGGCCAGTGTAGCTGTCTAAGCCCTGCTACCTGGCTCTGTGTGAGTGCAGATTGCGACCAGTCAAACCAGTTAACTGGCTAATTGAAATGAGGCAGTCCAAGCATCATCTGGGTGCTGTTATGCAAATGACTCCCAGTAGCCAGACACAACAGCTACTCAAGCATCATGGGAAGGATGGATCGTTTCTTTGAATTGTCTGTGGTCTACTAAACATGTAGGATAGGAGCTGTCCATGATCAAGGTCTTCAGCTGCTCTGTTTGGCAAATTGTTTCAGAAGATTCACATATTAAGGCATGCATTTAAAAAAAACATGCCAGAATTTTCAGTGTTTTCTGCATGAGAGTAAAGTTTAGGGTCTTGTGTCCTCCAATTTAAACAATACATTTTTTCCAAGTCCTATTCATTTCCTCTGGAGAGGAGAATTTATGTTCTCTTAATTATGATTTAGCACTGCTGGCAAGAGAGCTGCACATAGGAAAGGCTTGAAACCTAAAACTTCAAGCTAATTGTCCTGAACCTTTTTTTCATGTTTCACATAATTGTCTCATTTGGCAGCATTATCTTTGTGACAAAGACACATTTGTTGCTGTTTTTTTAACTCTAAAGCCAATTGGGTTTATTATTTTCTCATTGGAACTGAAATGTTTTTATATTAATGGCACAAAGGCAGAGCTTCTGTGTTAGGCTCAGAGCTGCTAATGGCCGATCGTTATATAAAGTGACTTCATGGAGGGGGTTTAGGACGATTGATCAAACGAAGGTACTGTGTGTTCTCTGCCTCCCTGCTGGCAGCTCATCAGCTGCCGTGCGAAAGAAGTCGGTGTTTCTGGTAAAATCGCAGCGCTGGAGTTGAGTCTCTCCCTCTTGCAGGTTGGCCATTCAGCCAGTTTACCTGCACCATGAGCAACCTGATCCAGGGCATGTCAGTCTCTGCCTCTGTCTTCACGCTGGTCGCCATAGCAGTGGACAGGTAAGGTGTGGCATTGCTTCTTCATCTCCTGTTCATTCACCTGGAGAGAGTTTGGGTGATGATGTTCTTTTATCACTGATAATAAAGGCGCATACCCCTTTTTCATGTTCAGTTTGTCCCTAGAAGCATGTTCCTGCTCCACAGTCTTATCCATCATGCTGTCAGAGACGTGACAGCAATCTATTGTTGAAGAGCCACCACTAAAACATGTTTGTCCCTTTGGCTGGTTCCACACTAATGTTGGTGGGATTTTTGTTGACAGGTTTTCAGTGGAACAGGAAGGAAATTGATACGTCATTTTTCAAGTCCTTGCCATTGTCTCTGTGCTTTTGGCATTGCTTTACATTGCCAACACTTTACTTATCAATTACTTAAACGATAAATCCCATTAAAGTAATGTTTCATTTATTTACTTGTTTACTTTCATGTCAGGAAGTTGTATACATTTACAAATTACAATTTGGTATTTCGCAGATGCTTTTAAACCAAAGCGACTTACAATTAGTGCATCAATCAGGTTTGGTTAACTACCTCATAAGCAAAAGATCGCAGTAGGAATGCAAATTAATTATTTACAGTACCATGCTCCTGTATATCCTGCAACAATAGAACAAAAATCTGCAAGCATAACCTGCAACATAGAGACAAGGTTAGTACAGAAGATGTTTTTTTTTTTAATACCATAACAGAAAGGTTACACAATAGGGGACAGGTGGATTCTGAAAAGGTGGGTTTTCAGGCTCCTGCGGAAGATGGCGAGTGATTCCACAGTTCTGATTGGGTGAGGAAGGTCATTCCACCACCGTGGAACGAGGGCAGAAAAAAGACGTGGCCGAGTGGAACAGCTGCCAGATTCCCGAAGTGAGGGGACCGCCAGCTGTCCAGAGGAGGTTGAGCGGAGAGATCTGGTTGGAGTGTATGGAGTGACCAGAGGCTGAAGGTAGGATGGGGCAGAGCCTCTTGTGGCCTGGTAAGACAGCACCATTTCCTTAAACTGGATGCGGGCTGCTACCGGAAGCCAGTGAAGTGCAGTGAGTAGCAGAGTGACATGAGAGTGTTTTGGGAGGTTGAATACCAGGCATGCAGCAGCATTCTGAACCAGCTGAAGCGACCTGATGGCCAGCCAGTAAGCCAGCCAGTAAGGCGTTGCAGTAGTCAAGGCAGGAGATGACTAGTGCTTGAACTAGGAGCTGGGTTGCTTGTTGGGTGAGGAAAGGGCAGATCCTCTTGATGTTGTAGAGGGAGAATCTGCAGGACTGGGTGACCGCCGCAATGTGGCTTGAGGGGTTTAGCTGGTCATCCAGGATCACACCCCGGTTTTTGGCTGACCTGGAGGGGGTCACCACAGAACCCTCAATGGTGATCGGAGCGTCGATCGTTGGGGAGCTCTTTGCTGGAAAAAAGAGAAGCTCAGTCTTCTCCAGATTGAGCTTAAGATGGTTAGCGGACATCCAGGGGGCAATGTCGGCTAGGCAGGCGGCAATGCGTGGGTGGACCTGAGAGTCAGAAGGGGGGAAAAGGGAAGAACAACTGTGTGTCATCAGCATAGCAGTGGTAGGAAAGACCGTGGGCCGAGAAAACCTGTCCAAGTGATTTAGTGTAAAGGGAGAAAAGGAGTGGGCCAAGTATGGAGCCTTGTGGGACCCCGGTCTGGAAAGGGTGGGGCCCGGAGACCGATTCCCTCCAAGATACCTGATAGGAACGGTCAGACAGGTAGGATTCAAACCATGTGAGCGCAGATCCTGAGAAGCCCATCCCAGCAAGGGATGAGAAAAGAATCTGGTGGTTCACAGTGTCAAACACTGCGGAGAGGTCAAATAGTAATGTATTGAGCATGATTGAGCATTCCATATCCTAACCCCTCCCCCTCTGTTTGATGATGCAAGCTGGCATGGCTGTTTGGAGGAGAAGCAGCTGCTTTTGCATGGTACACTTTCTGCTCTTTTGGAGTTGTGTAGATATCTGTTCGCTTACACAAAGAATCCTGCAGAATTCTGTTCTTCTAGACAAAGATTCCTGCAGCATAATCTTTGTGCAAGCGTATCAGTGTCCAGCTGGTCGGGGAGATCAACAGGATGACACTTTAACCAGCGGGTTGTTTGGTAAACAGAAACCAAAACACCCCTCCTCTTCCCCAGGTGCAAGCTCACAGATGGTGTGCCCCTCCAGTTTTAACTAATGCATCAGTACCTCCTGCATTCGGTAAAAGCCCCTCGAGTGCAGAGTAAGAGGCCAGGGGAGAGGAGCGGGCAGGGCGTTGGAGGATGTTGCATGCAGTGATGAAAGAGCAGCTAAAGATGAAATGGGTAGGATGTGAGAGAGGACACAGAGGCGCTGAGGTCATGTGCACCTCAGAACAGACATTAGGCAGAAACATTAGATGCGGCTCATCGCACTGTCTCAGCCGCATCTCAACCCTGTTTGGATTGGCTGTTTCCGCCGATGATGAAGATGGTGATGATGATGATGCTGACAACCCCAGAGCCTGGCAACTGCCCGGTGGGGGCAGAGGAAGATGGCACTGTCATTACTCTGTAGTGCGCCACCCTCCCTGCCCTGTGTGCCCAACTCCCCCTCACCCACACCACCCTGGCAAGCGTTCACAGACTGGCATGGGAACCTGGGAGAAAAATAACAGAAGACGATGATGTTGATAAGCCATGAGCTGGGAGCTTAATGCAGCTGCATTTGTGGAAAGTGATGAGGGCAGAGAGCACCAATACCCACAGAGCGGAATCTGCCACCAGCGCTACAGATGTACAGAGATAATGTGCTGGCCAGCACAGAGGCCCGGGATACTCTCCACTGCTCTGATGCTGCTCTGACTGTCTCTGCACCAATCTGCCTCCACGGAGAACCACTTGGAAACCCGAGAGGGAGAGGCACAGCTGCGATCATTCACCCGGACACTGTACTGAGACATTCAAAAAGGAAGAAAGAAACGATCTCAGACTCAGGACGGGCGATGTGGCGGCTGTCGAACCCTGAGCGGATGTGCGGCCAGTACATCGCAGCCAGAGTGTGACGTAAAATAGCTCGACAGCGCGGCACTCCTGGCTGGACCTGCATACGGGGTGAGCTGCTTTAATCCTGCCCTGCTTCTTTGAAGAGTGAAGAGCACCAGGCTGTACTGCTCACACTGGCCACTTCACAAAAGCCCGTTGAGATAGCGCATCATGCCGCAATAAGAAGACTTTAGCGCTCTTTCACACAGGAGTGAGTCCCTGCACTTCGTCATGGTTGGGCTTTAGGTCAGTAGCTATACCTGTCTATTACCCATGTACATAAAGAAGCAGGGATGTGGGCTGTGTTACTGCCAATATCCAACCTTGAGCTCCTGTTGCCATTGGTACATTTATTATGATATTAGCATATTTACTGTGCAGTATATTCAGTCCTGGATTCACAGACAAAATGAAGGAAGATTCATGCCATGCAATCAAGTGTCTTGCTTACAGCTGCAACAATCTCAGGAGCTGAACCTGTGTCCATCTGGTTCTGCACCACACAAATGCTTCTCTGTTTCTGCCTTTGGAAAAATTGTATTGTTGGTTTGGACCAATGGCATCAGCCACACACAGGCCTGTACGTACAGAAACACCCTCAGTTATTTTCATCTGCGCTGATGTCCTAGTTTCAAATATCAAGCTGTGAACACAGAATTGATTGACATCTTTAAAATGAATTTTTTTTGCTCCGGCCTTAGGGGGATTGAAGGGTTTTTAAGGATGTGAAAGCTGTAACTGAATTGGTTTGTATAAATCACTCGTTTCTTTTGGCCTGTGGATTTTGCTTTTATATTCTACACCCTATCTGTCTGTCTGTTTGTCTGTCTGTCTGTGTTTACTTCAAAAGGAGAGAATAACCACATATTCTGCTGAAGGTTCAGCTTGAATCCAAGGCCCAAGGTTCTGTGATCTGACTGCTGATTAGCTCTGGTCCCTGTTTACTTTTTCACCCCCTTTTAAAATTGATTGTGTTCATAAATGTAGATGAAAAAAACATACGACGACCATCTATATCATTTTTTTCCGTGGTGCACTGTAGAGATTATTTCCTTGAATATTCAATGGTTACTGAAATGATAGCTGTGTTTTTACCCCACTGTATCACTTCAGTGTTGTGTACCTGGAAGACTGTTCACTGTGATCTAGAAATGAGTTCAGGAAAAGCCTGATGGCCGTAATGAATATACACGTATTGTGGTGGGAATGTGTGACCCCTGCAGTGCTACAGATGATTGGATCAATCATTAGACTTTGTACAGTGACATATTGTTATTTTAAGAGCATTTACAGGTGCTGTGTGTGCCTCACAGGTGTGTGTGTTCATTCTGTGTTCAAAATCAACAGGTAACTGAGAGGGAAGTTAGCAAGCAGGGCTCTCCACCTCTCTCCTACCCCATCGCTCTCCCTCTCCCTCCCTTTCCCTCTCTCTTTCACTCTGTCAATTCAATTCAACAAGCATCATTGACATTACAAATATATATATTTGTTTTGCCAATAAAACACCTCCGTAAACAGAAACTCTCTCACTTTCTTTCTCTGTTTCAGAGGTGATAATTATGAGAGTGCACTACGAGAGAAAAGATAGCAGACAGAAAGTAATCAATGGCTCTTGCACTTACCCCGCCTCTCCATCTGCTCCTTCTTCCCCTCCCTCTGCCTCTCCCCCCGCCCCTCCCTCCCACCGCCCCTACCCTGCCCCTCCCTCTGCCCCTCCCACGCCCCCTCCCCTGCCCCTCCCTCCCACGGCCCCTCCCTCTGCCCCTGCCCCTCTCTCTGCCCCCCCCCCCCCGCCCCTCCCTCTGCCCCCCCCTCCCCTCCCCTGCCCCTCCCTCTGTCCCCCAGGTTCCTGGGCATAGTGTACCCTTTCAGGCACAGGATGAAGCCTGTCACCGCCCTGCTGGCCATCATGTTCATCTGGATGCTGGCCTTCGCCATCATCTGCCCCTCGGCCGCCACACTGACCGTCATGCACCTGCACGACACCTACATGGTGGAGGCCAACCAGACGTACCCGCTGTTCGTCTGCTACGAGGACTGGCCCCGCCCGGAGCTGCGCAGGATCTACACCACCTTCATCTTCGTGCAGGTGTACCTGGCTCCGCTGGCCGTCATCAGCCTCATGTACGGCTGCATCGCCGCCAAGCTGTCCGCCAACCTGCGGCAGGTGGGCCTGGCGGAGAGCGGCCGCGCCCACTCCCGCAGGAAGGTCAAGGTCATCAAGATGCTGATCATGGTGGCGGTGCTCTTCATGGTGTCCTGGCTGCCGCTGTGGACGCTGATGCTGCTGGCCGACTACAGGGACCTGGACCGGCAGCAGATCGACTTCCTCAGCAGCTACCTGTTCCCCGTGGCGCACTGGCTGGCCTTCTCCAACAGCGGCATCAACCCCATCATCTACGGCTTCTTCAACGAGAACTTCCGCCGCGGCTTCCAGGCCACCATGTTCTGCGGGGGGTGCGCCCCCGACATGGCGGCCCAGCACAGGGGCTGCATCCTGCCCACCAACAAGGTGTCCAACAAGAACCCGGCCCCGCCCGCCGACCCCGCCCGCCAGGGCCAGCGCTGCACGGGCCTCCCCCAGGCCACGCCCGAGGGCATCCAGGGGATCCTGCTGGAGGGCGTCAACCGGACCGCCGCCCCCAACCGCGTCACTGGCGCCTGGGAGGAGTGAGCCCCCTGGAGGCGGTGGGAGAACGCGCAGAAATGTTACATTATATCGCCGGAGGAGTGATGAGGAGTCATCGGGGAATTTTGAGGAGGACTTTATTTATTTATTTGGGGTTTTTTTTCCCTGGGAGTGGGGGTGAGCGGTAAACAGCAGGCCCTGCCCTTTGGTTTTGGGGACCCCCACGCCTCTGTCATTTCTGCTCTGACCTGGTCATCCCCGTTTTGAGCTGCGTAACACAGAGAACGAGCAGGTTTTGGTGAAAGGCTGCTGAGGTGGTTAGCTATTTAAACCTTTTAAAAGCAAGCGGGCCAGGATGTCGGATATTCCGCCCCCCTCCCGTTTAGTGCCACCCTGGTCTCGTCACTCAGACAGCTCCCCCACGCTGCAGAGTCTCTCGGGGTCCTGGTGAGGGGCCCGGCGCACGGCCTGATGGGTCCGAGAGGAGGCGCGTCGCACCCTCTGTGCTCTCTCCGAAAAAACATCACTGCCACGGAGTCTGCCCCCCAACCCCCTGGGCCACCGCTGGCCTTATGGAGAAACACCCTGCCGCTTATCTCTGCGCCTCCAGCAGATCGGAGTGCTGTGTGGCACCAGCGAAACCGGGCAGAACCCAGCGGAACCCAGCAGAACCCGAGAGCGGTGCAGAAGCTCACGCTGTGCTGGGTGTGTCTGCCAGGCGCGTGGCATTAAAGCAGCCAGCCTGTGGCTGTGTCTGAACCCTGCAGCCCCCCGCGGGTGCATCGAGAAGCGCAGCCACGGAGACAAGAGGGAGGGGCAGGCTCAGACATGGGGGGTGGGTTCCATCTAACCACAGCACAGCCTGGAAAAGAGTTTCAGAGTGTGGGATGTCATCGCGGAAAGTTTATTTTAAAGGCTATTGTGTATTAAAATAGTACATTTCTGTGCAAAACGTTTTCAGCATTCGTGTCATGTTAACCCTTTTAAAGATTTTGTTTTTCAGTTTGAAAATGCTCAAATGGCATCATCTGTTAGTTAGAATGTTGTATTAATTGTTGACGATGGTCGCACGCACATCTTACGTTTCTCTGAACGACTCAGGACACAGTGTCTGTGCGCGAGCGACGGAGCGCATAAAAGCGTCCCCACAAAAGGAAGTACAAAGCTTCGGGCTGCAGACAAACAAAATGCATAAAATTCAAAGAAACTAAGCAGAGCCACGGGGAAAGGAGAGAGTGGGGAGTTTTAGTGCATTGTTCAACCTTAATAGGGGCAAATCAAGGTTTCCCTGGCAACCGGTCACCATCATGTCAACAATGTTTTGTGCAATGCCCTCAAGATCCATTATCTTTTGAGATGCGGCCCTGATTCACTGAATGCAGCTTGAATTTCTTAAAACTTATCTTTTATTAGTCTTTCTTGATTGACGTCTACATGTTTCTAGTCCAGCTTTGGCTGTTTGCCGTTTGCTTAATTGTACTTATCACTAATTGTACTTATTACATTTTTACGCTCGTCACGTGCAACTGTTTTTGAATTATAACAAAGACATAATAACATTGATAATTTTTCCACTCCTAATAACTAAGACGGTAAAAATAATCCAAAGAAGGTTAGTGATTGGTATCAAATAAAGGTGTGAGGCGTCTGTTATAATGGTTTTTAGCGGAGCGTTCGCCTTCGCTGAAAGTTTCCTCCGGAACGAGCAAGGTGACCCTTGCGCGTGCGAGAAGCTTGCAGTGTTTCTTTCGATGCAGGAAACGTGCACTAAGGCTGTGAAGAGACACGTGGAAGACGCATCGATCAGACTACTCCTATGTGGCCCGTTACTATATATTAATATTTATAATACATATCATATCTGTAATATAGATTAATATCTATACTTCCAGATGTGTGGTGGGCGGCAAGTCCAGTTCTGTGAGTTTGAGTCCAATTAGAAAATCTGAAATTTAACAAAAAACGAATATCGACGCTGCGTGAAATACTGGTGGAGGCGTCGTTTTGCCAGTCATGCCAGCATTTGTGTGTGTTTTGGACGCGCACTCGAGGCGGAAGGAAGCGCGGAGTGCGTCGCAGGATGGCTGCGGAAGGCACGGGGCGCTGAAGAGCGTGAGTGATGCGGGTTCCGTCGTTGCCCGGCAGCCTCTCCTCTTCACTCTGCGGGAAAGGGGCAGTGACGCGCGCGGCTCATCGTCACTAACGCAACCGAGTGCGAGTTTGGAGGATATCGCCCCGGGCTGCCTTCATTTATCTCTGTGGAGATCTTTTTATGAACCAACAGAGGCATTCAGGGGTTTCTTTTTCTGTTTCCTTGTCTTGTATCTTCCACGTGTCTCCAAAAGAAAGTCGGATCATAATGGGAACTCACGAATCACGTGGGTGGGAATCGCATGAGATCCTATGAAAATTGCGGAGTGCAATTTTATTTCCGAATGTAATTACCAACGAAAGCTTTCGAAACTCTCTCTTTCTCCTTTTTTAGAAATGCCCTGCAAACATATAGCGTGCTCCCTGATACAAAAATTGTCCTGTCAGTATATTTTACTGGAAGCGTTCAGACTGTCGCCCTTTTATCACTGCGATGACAGCGGGGATCTGAGAATGTGGTTAATAAGGCTATTGACAAAGAGAATGTTACTAGCGGATTATTTGCTCAGCTAAACCACTGGGGATTGTTGCATCCACCAGAGAGCCACTGAGTTGCATTTAGTTTACTATAGTGCAAGAACAAGTGAGATTATAAGCCAGAAATGCTGTTGTTTATCCTATTCAAAATGCATAATATCCAAAAATATAAGAATTGAGAAAATCTCTAAAAATTCCATTCAGAATATGGTATTTTGAAGTATTATATTTGTGGAACTCCATGGAGAAAATGTTAATGGTGTGTGCGCATTGATAACAGCCATTATTGCCCAAGGACATTCTGTAAATATGCATAATTACCACCTGCCTAATCAGTGTAAAACAGTTAGCAGCTGTTTTCCGAGAGTGCATTTGGTGTCCTTCAAGGGCATGATCTTATTTATATATTTCAGCTCAAGTTTACACTCAGTTATGGTTAGAACCACAGTGTTGAAATGAATGTCCTTGATGATCACGCATGCTGACAGTGGTCCAGGCGTGAAGCGCACATGCCAAAGTCTCTCACGCGGGTTGCTCACCAACAGCATAGCCGACTGAGGTTGTCAGTGGGACACTGAACAAAACTGAAAGTCATTCCACCCTTTTCCCTTTTAACTGGGGGGAGTGTAACGCAGCACTTGAAAAATATAAATATTATATTATATAAAAATATAAAATTATTAATGAGTGTTCTATGAGACACATCAAGTGTCTGCATTCACGGTTGACAATTCCAAACCATCTTCTCTGAGCCTTGTACCAAACCCTCCTCCAGTCTGACAAAAGTCAACCCTGACCCCAGCCAGAGGTTTTATTACAGTATCAAGTATTTGTATGCCAGATGGAGTGTTAGGAACAGTATCAGTGTGCTGTCTGTTCATGGTGACGGCATCATCGTTCAGAGTTTGGGATGACAAGCAAACCCTGCTCCTTCTGCTAGTCACCCCCCAGTGAATGCAGTCCTGAGCACTGCTTATATTCTTCTGTTGGTTAATCCTCCTTTTCTCTTCATTCCTAGTCAAAGAAATCGTTGCCATGCACCAATGGCCGAGCAGGGAGGCTTTCTCTGTGGCTTACGGTGTTCTGAAGTGATCAGATGGGTGTTCACAGAAAAGGCACTCTTTTATCCCCTTCCAGCATTCTCTTCAATAAAACAAACTCCTGCAGGAGTTAAGGCCTGATGTTCTAGGCTTGTAGAACTCTGCTGCTAACGATCAATCCTGCATATAAGTGCTTGATGCTTATCGTAAAAAACATCAAATATTGACATCTGGCCAGAGGTCTCCTTTAGTTCTCTTTTTACTACATTTACCACTGGGGCTTATTCTACCTGCAGCAGACAGCTTGATCAGTGACCACTGGAGCATGGACCAGTCCAGGGAATAAACTACATCTCTTAGATTATGCTGTGGTGCAGTTAGGTACAGAATAAAAACTGAAGTTAATGCCTCCGTCTGGCTGGAACTTTTCAATCTTTACTGAATTATTTCTATTTGTGGCAGTTCCCACGGTTTACTTTTGCATGTCCCAGACGACTTCCTCCTTTGCCAGTTCCATAAAACACCTACGTCTGCCAAACGTAGTGTAACCACATCCTGGTTATATCAAGTATTAGGCAACCAACTATACCTGGAGTAACCATGTTTAACTCCAGCTCACCTCACCTAAAAATAACTTTTTTTAGCATAGCAACCATCTAACCATAGGTTGATGGAGATCAGCAAAAAGAGAAGATTCACCCTCCATTTTCCTGGAATTATGGGACTCCCTTCACCCTTCCTAGAATATCACCTATGACATCATTATTTGAGTCGATTGCACAGTTGATGATGAAGGAATTGCATATACAGCAGATGAGCTGAATCACCAAACTTCTGTGGCTGAAGTGCTACTTAATGGACAACTGAATGTTTCATGGAATGGCATGATGTCATAGTGCATGACCTTGTGATGCGTCTCAAGGGCCCATTCTTAGACCCTCCGCTTTTGTAAATGACCTCACAATACCATCAGCAACAGCAAAAATGGTCTTTATTTTATCAGCTGAAATATCTTCTTATGAGACTTAAATTCCCTGAAAGTTAGTGATGCAATCTTGACCGAAGATTGACAAAAAAAAACTTGTCTTATTTAAGCTATTGTACAGCTTAATACAGCGTTTCTCAAACCTCTCCTGGAGTACCACTTGTCCTGCATGTTTTAGATCTCTCCCTGCTCCAACACAGCTGATTCAAATGATCAACTCGTTATAAACTCCTGAAGCTGCTTAACAACAAACTGATCATTTGAATCAGCTGTGCTGGAGCAGGGAGAGATCTAAAACGTGCAGGACAAGTGGTACTCCAGGTGAGGTTTGAGAAACGCTGGCTTAATACAAAGGTTTGATGTCAATGGTTGAGATTCTGTGACAAGAGTTAGAGGAAAGGGAAAGCTTTAAAAATGAGACTTGCTGCAATGGGAAGTCTGAATGTAAATATGTTTTTGGCATCAGTGTTGATGTTTGGCAAGAGGTGCCATTTGCAATCCGTTATATAAACCCGTTACAGGCTGCTCAGTCACAGTCACAATGCTCTACAATGCATAGGTTTCTCCAGCACTTTTACAATTCACCTTTGTTAAATATTGAAGGCACTTTAGTGAGGTCAGGATTCCAATGCCAGCCCAGGATGTGAGGGTTTGAACCTGGATTCTAAACAGCCTTTGGAGTTCAGGTCTCTGACCAACCTTGAGAAGGGTTTGTCAAGGGCAAAGAGCATGGTTACCCAATGACAGCACTGTCTGTTGTGGAGAATGTCACAAAGCTAGAAGAGAATCAGTTGTCTTGATTGAATGTAGGTGGTAGTGTTTGCTGGTGTTTATATGAATGGCACAGCTTCTACCACCAGCTGCTGCTTATTTAGGGAATGTTTTACTGATCTTTTTTTTGGAACCAAAATCAATGCCCAATCAGAAGCAAAAAAAAAAAACGCTGCCCAAAATTGTAGAACACGCCCTCTTTTGTTGTGTTTTCTTGTTGCTCTGCTCACATTCATTGTGCCTAAAAAATCTTTCATGAATCAAAGTTTTGGGAGAGAACTCTTATGAACACAAGAGGGAGGCTGAAGGTTTGAGAGGCACAAACTTTTATTGGTGGACTGAAACCTTTTTCATTTGTGGCTTTGTACAACTGAAAAGTGCCCTGTCATCCTCTTATTTCTTGATGTTTTTTTAAAAGTGTTTTTAAATGTGAAAATGATCAGCCAGCTTTGTTACTTTGTTAATATTGAAGATGAAGTCGCTTGGCTTGGCTTAAGGCACCAGACAAAAGGCTAACAATGTACAGTATTCATGCCAAAGAGGTAAGGCTGCTGTGATTTCATTTTTAATATTGACATTGCCAGCTGCAAAATCTGTGACAGTCCTTGAAATCATTTGTGTCCAACACTTTACTGAAAAACTGTGTGATGATCTTATCTGATCTAGCTTCTATTTAATTCACTTTATGCAAAAGTTGGGGCTGATGGTACAAAGTTACTGATTACACACCTGTGGCATGACTGAAGGGAAGTCTTGGGCATTGTGTAGTCTCTACATTGTTTTATCAGCTTTATCTTCTATATATTCAGTACCTACATGGTTTCAAGCAACAAACAACAGTTTTTTTCCAGTATCAAGCAGCTGGCATTCCATGATCAGTGAGTGACACCACTGGCTGAATATTTTGATGTGTCTGTCTTAATGATGTTAATGATTTCTCTTTACTTATTACTGGTAACCCTAAAGGTGTATGTTATTATCTGTTAGTGTTAATATATGTTCCTGTCAGAAGTCTTTGTAAGCTCTGCAATTTGAAGCACACACACACACACACACACACACACACGCACGCATGGACATAGAAACACAAAGACACACATATATTAAACTGCTTGTGTGTGTGTGTGTGTGGATTTCAAGGTCTTGTTTTTCACCACATTGTGTGCACTGTCCACTTTAAGCGCTTTGTTCAGAATCAATAAAAAGTTGTATGCACCCAGGTGGTGTTTGTGTGTTTGTTTGCTGGGAGGGGGGCACCTGAAGTAAAATGCCAGACTGTTGTCATCACGGGAACAAGCCGCAGCCTGTAATTATATCGACCGGGACACTAAAGACGCAGCACTTCTCCGTATCTCCTGCAGTGCGTCTGCAAGGCTCCCTTTTCTGTCTGATTGACAGAGCTCCTCCTATTCCAGCTTCCTGTTTCAGGCCCGGCTTCTCGAACCCATGCCCTCCTGAGTGGAGTTACGTGGCGGTGTCGAGGCCTGTGATGCCCCCTCCTGTCTGTCAGGACCCCAGTTAGCTGAGGCCAGAGAGGGTGGGGCCGACACACAGGCCGACAAAAAGGGCGAGGAAAGGACAGGAAGTGACTCACAGGGCGAGGGAGGGTGAGAGAGAGAGAGAGAGAGGGAGGGAGAGATGGAGGAAGACACAAGGTGAAGGAGAGGATGGATAGCAGGAGGGAGGGAGTCACCCACAGGGCAAATGACACATAGGGTGTGGAAAGAGGAAAAGAATGACCCTGAGAGTGATGGAGGGGTTAACCCTTTTGGGTGAGGCAGGGAATGTCTGACTACACTGCTGGAGCAGACACATGGCGGGGGGACGGGGGGTGTCACCAGGGGGGGCACCTGCTCAGACAGCCCACCGTCACCTACACTGCAGGGAGGAGAAACACCTCCCCCACCAAGCATCTCCTGCCGAGCTCCCAAATCTGTGTTAATCAGGAGATTATGGGGTGTCAGTCAGGTAAGGATTTTTTGGGGGGTGACTGCAGGGATAAGCCTAGCAGGAGGGGGTATCCTCTGAGATCTGCCCTGATTTAGCAGTAAGGTTTCTCCTGCCATGAGCTGTACCGTTTGGGACTGTTGTACCCTTTGTCAAGGTACTTGACCTGAATTGCCCCAGTTTATATCCAGCTCTATAACTACAGGACATCTAAAAATTGTTAACAGTGTAAGTCAGTCTCGATAAGAGTGACAGATAAGCAAATATAAAGTAATGCAGGCTAGTGTCTTACAATTAGTGTCAATCATTGTCTGAAGGGTTGGGTGCAAGAATATAGCTCTTATTTTAGAGTCAATCTCCTCTTTAGATATGAGGGCTTGAGTGTAGAAAACCTGGATGTATGTCCACACCTGCATTCAGACAGGAAGGATCCTGAAGCTTCTTGTGTCAACAGGGTTTGCCCAAGCATGTTCATTTTAAGAATGTGTCCCCACTTTGCATTTTATGCTGGATTCTGAATAATTAATCCGAACACAGATGGCTGTGGTTGCCATCACATACCTCTCTCCTTTTCCACTCAGAATCTGAGTGGACTAAAAACTATGGCTGAAAAGAACTATCGAGGTTTTCTACTACAAGAAAAAGGAAGGAGTTGCCCTTCGGAGTGAAGACTGAGAGGCCACTCTCCTGCCTCCAACACAGGGACCAGCTGCGTCTGAGGATCATTCAGATCCTCAGAGTGAACCCTGGCAGAGGTTCTGATTCAGTGGAGTCAGTCCTTGCTCATCGCTCTTCCTGTGCCTCTCTCAGGCTGGCACAGGGCAGGTCTCACAGGCAGGTGATCTGGCGTTTGGTTTGCCTGTTGTGTCTTGCTGGGAGTCTTTGCTGTGCACAGCGATGACGCCGTTGCTTTGCAATGCAGAGAGAATGCTGAGGTGAATGTGCCAATTTATGAGCCGCTCAATCAGAAATGACTCATATATTTCAAAATACACAGGTGACAAACTGCATTCTTGTCTTACCTGTGTTTTAAAATGGAGGAGGCCAAGAGAAAGAATAACAAGTAGTTTCTGTAACATTACATTATTGTTATTTAGGACACACTCTTAATCCAGTGTGACTGACATACATGTAGGTTACAATTTTATCAATTTATACAGCTGAATATTTACTGAGGCACTTGCGGGTTAGGTACCTTACGCAAGGGTACAACAGCAATGCCCCAGCAGGAACGTGAACCAACAACCTTTCGGTTACAAGCCCTGCTTCTTCCCACTAGACCACACTGTTCCCCACATTTGGCTGGCTCAGCCAATCACGCCACACTGCTGTTTTATTCACTACTACCCTTGTGACGTATGACGCTGTCATAAGTGGCACCAAACATGTCACCTTTCCCTCCTCCAGCATCAGTAGTGTTTTATTGAATGTGGAACAATTTATCTAGTTTTCTGCACCAGTTTAAATCTTGTGTGAATTTTGTATATTTGGCACTTCACTATGGCTGGTCACGTTGAAGTTTGCTGTGAGCATTGCAACTGAACATGTCTCTGTTTGAGTAAAACAAAGGGATTACATTCTCAGAGTAAATACAGATGAAATGTTTGAATTTCCTTGTTTATTTGTGTCTCTCTGTTTACTGTTTTTTTTCCAGTGTACTGTTGTACTTATGGAAAGTACCAAAGTATACAACTCTCAAACAAGTTTCCATCTCCTTGTCAAGAAGCCTAGAGGACAGGGGACTGCAATCTGTGACATCACTGCAAACCGCTATTCTGGAGAATTGAACACTTCACGAGCTATTCTGACCATTTTAAAACCGTACTCAATACGTTTCGGCAGGGCATATCACAAATGTAGCATCATACATAATACATAAATAGCATGCAAAATTGTAAGTAATCAGTAAATAAAGTAAATAAATCTTTGCGCATGTAAACTCAGTGTTTTGGGAAAATGAACTGTCGCCGGCTGTTCGTGCATGCCCTAACCTAATCTCCGTCATGTAAAGTTTGCGAGCGCGGTTATGCAGCGCTGGCCTCTTGCCAGGCTACGCCAGCGAATCGCTGCCCCAGGATAAAGACATTGAGAGGGGCAGAGCTCCGATTTTAAACCCGCCCTCCGGCCAGATCTCGTTTCTCCCCCTCTCAAAAAAAAACTCCCGTTTTCCTCTCTCCCCTCTCAGATCGCCAGTCCCTGTGTGCATTGTTGTCCTGTTTCTTCTATCGCCCCTCCGGAGCCATGGACCTCATATTGAGGTGTTTGTTTCTACTATCCGGCCTTCGCGTGTTGCTGACGATCGATCTGGACGTCACGGAACCGAGCTTCTCTGTGGAGCCCGCCGGCACAATGGATGCGATCGACTACAGGGATCCGTGCAAAGCTGGTAAGGCTAAAGAACGCTACCTTTCATGCGCTCGAAAGGAAACGCACGCCGAAAAGCAGCTGTCAGTTCGGCAGTCCGGGGGGCGTGAGGGGGTCTGAATTTGACAGCGGCAGAGAAGTACTAGACCGGCAAGTGCACAGTGGAGAGGAACTATCAGAACGCGACGCTTTGTTCGTTTGTATATATTTGGGATCCTTGAAGGAAGCCGCTTTGATGTTTCAACAAAATAACCCCGAGAAACAGGCGAGGCAGTGCTAAACCTTTTACACACCATTCAGAATCAGCCAGAAAAGTTTTAGACATTGTACTATTCCTGTTTTTAAACAAGATCCTTAAGGAAAATTGTTTAATATTTTAATGTGATAGGATACGGTAATGATTGACTCTGGAATCGCTGAAGATGGGACAGTAAAGATCACAGTTAAGAAACAAACGAGAAAGTTTTACGCGCTCAGCAAGGTCGCTGAGTTCACGGTCTTTTAATCGCCACTCAGCGAAAGGCAGCGCTGCTCAGTGAAGCAAGCAGACCATTGTCAAACAGCATTCGGGACCTGATGGCGGCTTTGTCCAAGTTATCATAGTTTCAGGTAACAATGTTTGGCAGCGACACTCTCCAGGCAGTATTCGGAACTAAATCAGCACAGCCAAATGAGTACAGAAAAGAAAATCAATTGCAATAACTAACTGCTAACAACTAAACCACAGTTCGCAGTATGTCCGGGTAGACACTTTACCACCGTAGTTATGCAGAATGACATGGACATTCGTGGACATGTCAACAAACATAACTCGACGCAAACACTTGTTGGTCACCCGGCCAAGGTTCTGAGCAACTTAGCTAACGGAGCGGGGAGAACAAGATTTCATTTTACATCGGCATAAATGTATCCACAGTCGTTGTGTGATGTGAAAAACTGCTCAGAATAATACAGTAACCTTGGAGAAGTGGAAACACAGATATGCACATCTCCTTGTCTGAAGTGACTGACGCTCCAAGTAGCTGCGAGTTAACGCTTCTGCGTGCACAGTTCCCTAGTTTTTTTTTTTTTTTTTTTTTTTGTGGCTGACCACAAAGTTTGGGAAGTGCGCTCTTCCTCTCCTGGCTTTTGGGATTTTAAGCGAGACCTGGGGATGTTACGGAGTGATCTGTTCGGACTCCTGGTGAAGCCGTGCCCTGGGTGGTCACGTGACAGATGTGCACTTGCCCGGCTGAGGTTTCCGGACGCCATCAGGGGCTGCAGTCCCCCTCCTCTCTCTGTCCCTCCGCTGGTCACGGCTTGAATGTTCTCCCAGGATTGTCCTCATTTGCAGCTGAAAGGAAACTGAGATGCTCACTTTCTCCCTCTCTCACACATATGCGCATTAAACCCCCTTTCTCTGCCACAAGTGGACAGACAGGCAGCTGGTTAGCTGTTCAGAGTTCAGTGCTGCAGATTTGGGGTTTTTGGGCTTGAAAGCTGTGTTGAGCATGGTCTCATTAGACCAGACTTAACTCCTTCTTTTGCCCCCATCCCCCACACACACTTCCCCTTCAGTGCTTTTAATCTCTACTTCAGCTGCTTAGAGTTCATTGGAAGGTGGCAGGTTGCCACAGTAACGTCAGTAGCCTCTCTGTCAGGTCCCAGGCATTGTTTACATGCAAAACAGCTGAGGGAATGGATCTGTGTGAGATGCAGAGGGTGAGACCCAGAGGTTTCCTCACTGGAGGCGTTTGTGCCACAGTGGGCTGATCTAGAACGTTTAAGTAACGTCTTTTAGATGTTCTACATGCCCTCCTCCATCCCTACCTGTCTGGCCGCCATGCTGGCTCGGGTGCATCTATGTGTTTCATGCACACACACACATGCACGCGCACACACACGCACACACACACACGCACACACACACACACACACACACACACACACTCACAAACTCACACCTGCCTTACCCCCCGCCCATCTCCATTGCTGTAATAATCTGGAGGGGGGGGCAGGTATGATATCTCTTTCCTCCAGAAATGTTTTGACCCATTTAAGCAGAATGCCTGCCATGGTCACAAAATTACAAGATGGGAGGGCAAATTGAGGTGGGCTCAGTGTAATGTCATTTTGTGCTACCCATCAACTCATGCTACCTGGAAAAAAACTGCCTGTGCTTGGTTCAGACTCTCTGAGGGCATCACCCTGAGCTTTGGTGGTGGGTTAAAAGATACGTACGGGTATGGTAGACAGGTGGTTTTCGTATGGTAGTAACCTTTGAGAGGCCACCGCTCTGGAACTCATAGCCACAGAAAGTGCACTCAGAAGAGTGTGTTTTTGCTGTGGTGCAGTTAGTCATTTTGCACTGCTTTGACTGCATCCAGTGCATGAGCTTGTGTGATGCTCGTGGCCTGAGTTGTCGGGTAGCTTCCCGTCACACTCAGTAAATGTGAGCGTTACCTCAGCTCAGCGTGTGAGCTGCTTGAAATAGGTACACAGGGAGGAGAGGCATGTTTTCCAAGCGCACGGAGTCTGTTAAATTAAGCTCCTGACAGCCCCTAATTCTGTTTACCACTTTGTATTATTGTGCTGTTGAGCTTCAGGAAGTGACTATCAGCCTAGAGCCTGAGCAGCATGCTTTCTGATGTTGGATTTCCAGGAAACATCCCCAACTGCAGCACATTTTAAGTAAATTATACCCGTCATCATGTGTTTGGAGTCTCCATCCATACCGCACTGCCAAAAGCAAAGCAGTCCTGTGAAATTGCAGTGAATTGATGCGTGCTCACTCAATGCACAGTGCTTACCAAACAGGAAAGCAGGTGCAGAGTGTTCTGCATGCAGGTGAAAACAGTGTTTGAAGAGCCTCATCAAAATTCAGAGTCTCATTGGCTGGCATGAGTAGGTGGTGTGCCTTACCAGTACTTAGCCTGAAGACTGTGTGATTAATTCTGAAGTGTCGTGTCTGTCTGTGATACCTGTGTGTGTGTGTGTGTGTGTGTGTGTGTGTGTGTGTGTGTGTGTGTGTGGTGTGTGTGTGTGTGTGTGTGTGTGTGTGTGTGTGTGTGTGTGTGTGTGTGTGTGTGTGTGTGTGTGTGTGTGGTGTGTGTGTGTGTGTGTGTGTGTGTGTGTGTGTGTGTCTGTGGGTGACTGTGTGTGTGTGTGTGTGTGTGTGTGTGTGTGTATCTTGGGGGTGGTTTTGGGTAGACTGAGAGGGATTCTGAAGAGAATGATCGCTGTCCCAAACCCTCTCTCCCTCTCCCCCTCTCCCTCTCTCCTCTCTCCCTCTCCCCTCTCCCTCTCCCCTCTCTCCTCTCCTCCTCTCCCCTCTCCTCTCCTCTCCCCTCTCTCCTCTCTCCCTCCCCCTCTCCCCTCCCTCTCCCCTCTCTCCCTCCCCCTCCCTCCCCTCTCCCTCTCCCCTCCCCTCTCCCCTCTCTCTCCCTCTCCCCTCTCCCCTCTCCCCTCCCTCCTCTCTCCCCTCTGTCCTCCTCTCCCTCTCCCTCTCCTCTCCCCCTTCTCCCCTCTCCCCTCCTCCCCTCTCTCCCTCTCTCTCCCCTCCCCTCTCTCCCTCCCCTCTGTCCTCTCCCCTCTCTCCCTCTCCCTCTCCCTCTCCCCTCTCTCCTCTCCTCTCCCCTCTCTCCCCTCTCCCCTCTCCTCTCTCCTCTCTCCCCTCTGTCTCCTCTCCTCTCCCCTCTCCCTCTCCCCCCTCCCTCTCCCTCTCCCTCTCTCCTCTGTCCTCTCCCTCTCCCTCTCCCCTCTCCCCTCTGTCCTCCCTCTCCCTCTCTCCCTCACTCTCTCCTCTCCCCTCCCTCCTCTCCCTCTCTCTCTCTCCCTCTCCCTCTCCTCTCCTCTCCCTCTGTCCTCTCCTCTCCCTCTCCCTCTCCCCTCTCTCCCTCCCCTCCCTCCCCTCCCCTCTCCTCTCCCTCTCTGTCCTCCTCTCCCCTCTCCCTCTCCTCTCTCCCTCTGTCCTCCTCTCCCTCTCCCTCTCCCCTCTCTCCCCCTCCCTCTCCCTCTGTCTCCCCTCCTCCCTCTCCCTCTCTCTCCCTCCCCTCTCCCCTCCCTCCCCTCTCCCCCTCTCTCCCCTCTGTCCTCCTCTCCTCTCCCTCTCCCCTCTCCCCTCTCCCCTCTCCTCTCCCCCTCCCTCTCCCTCTCCCTCCCCTCTCTCTCTCCCTCTGTCCTCCTCCCTCTCCCTCTCCCCTCTCCCCCTCTGTCCTCCCTCTCCCTCTCCCTCTCCCTCCTCTCTCCCTCTCTCTCTGTCCTCCTCTCCCTCTCCCCTCTCCTCCTCTCCTCTCCTCTCTCCTCCCCTCCCTCTCCCTCCCTCTCCCCTCCCTCCCCTCTCCCCTCCCCCTCTCCCTCTGTCCTCTCCTCTCCCTCTCCCTCTCCCTCTCTCTCCTCTCCCTCTCCCTCTCCCTCTCCTCCTCTGTCCCCTCTCCCTCTCCTCCCTCTCCCCTCCCCTCTCCCTCTCTCCTCTCTCCTCTCCCTCCTCTCCCTCTCCCCTCTCCTCTCCTCTCTCCTCTCCCCTCTCCCTCCCCTCTCCCTCCCCCTCCCTCTCTCCCCTCCCTCTCCCCTCTCTCTCTCCCTCCCTCTCCCCTCCCTCCCCTCTCTCCTCTCTCTCCTCTCCTCTCCTCTCCCTCTCTCCTCTCTCCTCTCTCTCTCTCTGTCCTCCCTCTCCTCCCTCTCCCTCCCCCTCTCCCTCCCCTCTCCCCTCTCCCCTCTCCCCTCTGTCCTCTCCTCTCCCCCTCCCTCTCCCCTCTCCCTCTCCCCCTCTCTCCCCCTCCCTCCCCTCTCCCTCTCCCCTCCTCTCCCCTCTCCCTCCCCTCTCCTCTCCCTCTGTCCTCCCCTCTCCCCTCCCCTCTCCTCTCCTCTCCCCTCTCTCCTCTCCCTCTCCTCTCTCCCCCTCCCCTCTCCCTCTCTCCTCTCTCCCCTCCTCTCTCCTCTCCCCTCCCTCTCCCTCTCCCCTCCCTCTCCCCCTCCTCTCCCCTCCCCTCCTCCTCTCCCCTCTCCCCTCCCTCCCCTCTCCTCTCCCTCTCTCCCTCTCCCTCTCCCTCCCCTCTCTCTCCCCTCTCTCCTCTCCTCTCCCCTCCCCCCTCTCCCTCCTCTCTCCCTCTCCTCCCTCTCCTCTCCCCTCCCTCTCCCTCTCTCTCCCCTCTCCTCCCTCTCCCCTCTCCCCTCTCTCCCTCTCTCCCTCTCTCCCCCTCCCCTCTCCCCTCTCCCCTCCCCTCTCCCCTCTCCCTCTCCCCTCTCTCCCTCCCTCCCCTCCCTCCCTCTCCCCTCCCTCTGTCCTCCCTCCCCTCTCCCTCTCTCCCCTCTCCTCTCCCCTCCCCTCTCCCCTCTGTCCTCTCCCCTCTCCCCTCCTCCCCTCCCCCTCCCCCCTCTCCTCTCCCCTCCCTCCCCTCTCCCCTCTCCCCTCCTCTCCCCTCCCTCTCCCCTCCCCTCCCCTCTCCCCCTCCCTCCCCCTCTCCCTCCCCTCCCCCTCCCCTCTCCCTCCCTCTCCTCTCCCCTCTCCCCTCTCCTCTCTCCCCTCTCCCTCTCCCCTCTCCCTCTCCCCCTCTCTCTCGCACGGTCGCAGCCCGTGTCCCTCTGGCTCCGGGACCCACAGAGGCTCATTCAGCCTGAGCCAGAGTAAAGCGGTGCTGGCAGTGGGCAGTGTTCTCAGAGCCCTGGGTCTGCTGCGGGGGCATGGTAAGGTGCCCCTCCGCCCCCCGCCCGCACGTGCAGTAAGACATCCCGGGAGTCCCCGTGCATGACTCCCTGATCCATCCTGGGTGCTTTCAGCTGCTGCGGCTGCCATAGAGGCCACAGGAGCCAGCAGCTTGCTGATTCCAGCATACTGCCCCGGTTTGGGTCAGGACAGACGGACAGACACACAGACAGGCACGCAGAGACAGAGGAACAAACAGACAGACAGAGAGGGAAACAGGCAAACACAGTGACAGACAGACAGACAGAGATTGGGCTAGACAGTGAGAGAGAGAGACATGGAGACAGACAAAGAGGAAGAGAGGCAGACAGACAGAGAAGGAGAGACAGACAGAGTGACAGAGACACAGACAGACAAACACAGAGACAGAGAGTGAGGGAGAAACAGACGGACAGACAGACAGAGGTCCAGTCTCCCTCCAGTGATGCTCTCTCTGCTGCGGGGTCAGGAGGGAGGGGTCAGGCAGTGCACGGCCTCAGCACAGATCTGCAGCCAGCAGGAGAGCAGGACCCAGCAGCAGAGACATGGGCAGGAGGAACCCGTGGCCTGTGACTGTGCAGTCTGGAACTGGAAGCCTGCAAAAAGCCAGCAAAAAGCCAGCAAAAAAGGCTGCCTCCATGTGTCTGTAAGGCAGTGATGGAGTTACAGACACCACCTGACACAGCGATGGTGTGAACATGATTTCACTCACAGACATGACATTACATATTTCTTCTTTTTTGGGGGTGTGATGATATTTTACATGTTATTTGGTGATTTTTTGGAGGCATTGCCCTCATCTGGTACCCAAGTGTGTCTCAGCGTCGACAGCAGGGAAACTAGAGATGCTTTTCCTGAGCTGGAAGTGGTATCTGGAGAACTGCATGTACCCATGAACTCGTAGGCCGAGTGAGGTACTCAAGCGAAAAGAACTCAGTAAAGCGTAACTCATGCAAGCAGCTCTGGGAAAAAAAAACTTCCTCCTTGACTATAAATAATGTATCTCAATGTGAAAAGTTTTCTTTGTTTTCCCAAGTTACCTCTGGTTAATATTCATGAGTGAGCACTGTGGATGCATTGTCCTTGTGGCTTCTGTTTGCATGCGTTGCGATGCGTTAAAATCTGTTTCGTAAACCACATTTCATCCAGTTCTGGTCTAGACAGCTCTAAGTCTATTTAGAACGAACGTGTTGTGTTATAGTCGTGGATATGCAGAGCTCAGCTTATCCCATGCGCAAACAGACGGCTTTTTGAGCAAACGTCTGATTGAACATGCTAAACAATAAAAAGTGTTTTTTTCCGGCGAGTTTCAGGTCATTAGAATTCCACAGTCTGGGCCCTAGAAGGGCTGTGAAGGCCAGGACAATCTGCTGCATTACGGGAGAACAATATGTTTGTTGTAAGAGCTAGCGGAGAGCACAAAGGTTTCGAAAGCTCTTTAAATGACTCACGCCTAATTAACCAATCGGGATGAGATTGTAAACTGCCAAAAAAAAGAAAAAGCAGGGCTTTTCTCCCACATGTAAATTGCACTTGTACTTTGGTTTAACTGCCTTCCCGCTGAATTACTCTGTCCATCCAGATCACAGTTCACGTGGAAACAGTTTGGGTTTGTATTTATCGCTCGGAGTTACACTGAAACCCTTTTCAGTCTAGCGCTGCTAATTAATTAGTCTACTGCAAGTAATCCTATGGACAGAAGTACTACTGTGAACTTTTTTAGTCCACAGGGTTCACAGATGGCAATGAGTTCTTGGCACTCCAGTGCGCTGTACCCCACCTAACCCCCACCCCCCTCTCGCGCCCCTGCCCCATACCCTAAAAGCTGCATACTGTTTATTTTTGGTGTGAGTGCTTAATTATGGAATTTGTTTAGCATGCAGAATTTTCCAGATTCCTGCGCTGTGACCCATTGGCGAGATTCTGTTCACGCCGATCCTGTACACTGTACACCGGGGGGGTTGCAGGCTGTTTGGGAGGGCGGGGGTTGCAGGCTGTTTGGGCGGGGGGGGTCTCTCTACACCCCAGTGTGCACAGCACAGCTCCCTGGATCAGAGACAGGGACCCTGCGCTCATTAGGAACACTGAGGTTCATTCAGCTCCACCGCCTAACCCTCATTAGACCTCGCGGAAAAAACCCACGACAGCAGATTCAGAGATCCTCTGACGGCAGAGCCACCATCTCTCCCCCCCAGCTGCTGTCACCGTCCCCCTCGCCCCGCAGAGAGAATGCCAGCCACGTCTGCTGCCGATTGACCTGCTGCATATCACTGTTAGCCAGACAAGGGCTGTCAGAGGGGTCAGGTGTGAAATCAGTCAGGTCTTCAGTTCTCTTAGAATCAAATCATGAGTGGCACACTGCAGTGGCAGTAAGGAGTGGTAACTGCAAAAGAAAGGAGGTGAAAACTGCAAAACTTCATTGTCTCTACAGACTGGTGTGCATCGAGAACTGCGTCTAGCCTGGTTTGAAACACTCTTCAGTTCCACTGCAAATCCTGGGGAGCTATTTCATGTCTTTATGCATTTATTCAGAGAAAGAATACTTCCTAGTATCAGTGAGAAATTTATCTTTAGCTAACTTCCACCCAACTCCTCTTGTTCTGTTGACAGAATGAATCTTAAACTGGTTTCATAGTCCACTTTATTTATCCCTTTTAAAAATGTAAAAACCTCGGTCATATCTCCTCTGACTCTCCTCTGTACTAAAAAGATCAAAGGACCTTGAGTCCCTCTTCACAGAGTATATGTTTGATATCTGGAAGTTGAGTGCCTCAGGAAATGTAATTGTTTTGCCTTCAATGTCCTTATTAAGGTTGTTTATGTAACATAGGAACAGCAGAGATCCTAACACTGATCTGTGCAGGATTCTATTTTGAAGCCAATTTTGAGTCCAGACTTGATAATAAGTCACTTGTGCAGTACTTTGTTGCTCTTGAAAGTCAAGATATTGTATCATAATATCATATGCCCGATTTGAGTCAACACATCTAGTAGTTTCTTTAAGGAAGTCCGGAAGTTTTGTTAAGCATGATCTCCCTGTGAGAAAACCATGCTGACTGGCCTTCATGACAATATTTTTTCCAGGAATAACTAGCTGATCCCTTATGGTGGATCCCAAAATCTTACGCAAGATACAAGTTAACCTAACCAGTGTGTAGTTTCCTGTGTTAGTGCAGTCTCCTTTGTTATATATTTGTATTACAAAGCCTAATTTCCAATGATTAGAAATTTCATCATTTTAAAGTGATTGCATGAAGATTTATATTAATGGGTTTTGAAAATTTCTCCCTCATACTTTAATTACTCTTGGGTGCATACGATCTGGGCCTGATGACTGATTTGTATTTTAGTTTTTAGTATTTTTTCCAGTGTTTAAAATCCCCTTGTTTCAATAGTATGTAATATTTCCAAAGTATCAGATGTAACTTCTGGCATACATGCCTGATGAAGCTCTCCACAAAGTAACTATTCATTGCGTCTGCGATATCTTTGTTATAAAGCAAAACCCCTTCCCTTTTTGACAGACTGAACCTTTTTAACGTCCCTTCTTCAACAATACTGAAAAAAGGGCTTAGGATTACCTAGTTTTCTTAGGATTACTCTAATGAAAAACCCTTTTTCCTGCTGGAGTGCGGTACAGAATCCCACTTTGCTCACTTGTAATCTCACCAAAAGCGTGTCAGCCAAAGTGGCGAGGTCATTAAAACGCTTCTGCAGAGAGAGGCCTTTGTATACACACACTATAAACGCTAAAAGCGTCGAGGCTGAATGCAGGCAAATTGCAGGACTTTGCAAAAAAACCCTTCTCCTTCAAAGAGACTCAGTAGCGGCAGTGTATCGCTGGCAGTTGACATTCCCTTTTAATTTGAACGTTTGAGCTGGTTTTCCCGGGTGGCTCAATCGCCCGAGGTGACGGGTTGAGATGGTGGTTTTGTGGTGTTCCGGCACAGTACTGCCTTTCTGGCTGTTATACCCAGGCGTTTCGCGCACAATGGCGCCTCTCGCATTGTGCCCCAGGGGTCCCGGGAATGAAAGCAACGCTATGACCTCACACCCCAGGACCTGTCCAAACTGTCAGGCTTGCCCACTTCGGGTCTCTGTAAATAGCCTTTTAAAAATGTGAGTGAAGCTTGCGCTTATTAATACGCATCACTGTCTGCACTCGTACAACACCCAATTATGAAAATTTACATAAATGTATGCTTTAGATTCAGGCCAGCTTTTATTTGCTGATTGTATTTTTGAGTAAATTAACAGTGTTTCTTGTTCTGGTTTAAGTAGCAAAGTCCATTTACCCTCCCTTCACAGATATTCTGTAAAATAAGCAGCCACACATAGGTTTCTTGATCAAAGAGTGTACAAACACCTTGAAAAGAAAAATGCGTCTCAGAATAGCATCTGTAATTTTCCTCTGCAGGGGGTGATTCAGTGGAACATTCATGCAGCGTTGCTCCAAACCGCGCTGTTTCAGCGACGTTGAGTGGCTGTGCTTTCCAATCATAGCCAGCTGGAACTGCAGGATAACAGAGGGCAGTGAGGGAGGTGTAGACCAACCCCCCCGATCTCAGCCGCAGCGGGAACATTTAGTGTTGGAGAGGTCTGGGGGTTACCTGTGTCTGCTGAAAGGGGCTGTGTATAGTAGTCTGGGGCAGGACAGAGACCTCTGCATGGATGTAGTCTGTGAAAACTTGCACTCCTTTTCCATTAGAGATGCAGGGTTAGGAGCAGCACAGCAATGGCAATGCCATGTACATAGATATATATTTTGTCTCTTGCTTTTCTTTTCCTAAATCCATTTAGATGAAGCATCTTGGTCAACAGCCCTGTCCAGTATTTGGGCTGTCTGTTTTACATTTCCAGTTCTCCTGTCCCTGCTCCTCACGTCTCTCTCTCCCTGCCGCTGGAGCGAAGGGTTTGGACCTTAAACGAATGCTGTCTGTCAAATAAACTTTTCTTTCCATCCAGTCGGTTTGATGGAGGCAGGTGGCTGTCAGAGAGACTGCCGGGCTCCTCTGTAGCTACTGTTCTCAAGAATGTGAGAATGTTGCTTGTGAGAATGTTGTTTAGGTGTAGTAAAAACGTTTCAGCGGTTATGCGGTAAACATGTTGTGTGTCTAATGTGAAAATATTTTTATTTTTCACTAAGGGCAAAACCATGTCCATGCTGCAGTTTATGTAACCTGGCTGATTAGAGTGGGTAAAGGGGTCTCTGTGCCTTATGCCCAAAAGAGAGAGCTTGCAGAGTTGTTAGTTTCAGGTCATTACAATTCCACAGTTGCCAGTTCAATTCCCAGGTGGGCTGCTGTTGTTGCACCCTTTCGCAGGGTATTTAACCCAAACTGTCTGTGTAAATACCCAGCTGTATAAACAGGTAACATGAACATTAAGCTATGTGCTGCTCTGGAACAGGCTGTCTGCTAGGGGAAAGGAATGGAATAGCTTCAGCCTTCATTCTTCTAACGGGTTTTCCTGTCTCCGCGCAACTCCTGTTCCTGAAAATAAATCTCTTTGCTTGGGTAATTTCCGTGGCGCCCTCAGACAAGGGGATTAATTTGTGACACCTGCCGTGTCACCAGGACGACTGTGAAACCCCAGTAAAGCACGTGTCCGCGTTCGGCTTGTTGGTGCGTTTGTTTATTGGTCACGCCAAGCCTGCTTGTAGAGGACTGCGCTCTGGAAAAGAGTCTGGCTGAATGCAGCAGAAAGGGCTGGACCCTGGGGCTTTGTGTCAGGCTAAAGTGAAGGGTTTAGAGAAGGGCTGCTCTACCCTGGCCCTGGAGGGCAGCAGCATCTGCAGGGTTACTCTACACTGGCCCTCGAGGGCCGCAGTGTCCATCAGGAAATCATTGTTTTGATTGAGCTAGTTTACTTTCCATCCCCACTTCAAGGAATGTAAATGTTTTTAGAAATCTGGAAAACATGAGCAGATGATTCTCTTTGATGTAAGCTCTTGTTCTAGGGCTGCAGTGTAGCACAGTGGTAGGAGCAAGGCTCATAACCGAAAGGTTGCTGGTTCGATTCCCTGCTGGGGCACTGCTGCTGTGCCTTTGGGCAAGGTACCTAACCCAGAGTTATATTAGTAAATATCCAGCTGTATAAATGTTAACATGTAAAAATTGTAACCTAAATAAGTTACTCTGTATAAGACCATCTGCTAAATGACAATAATGTAAACCTAAATTGGCTGATATTATTTGCCATTATGTTTGAGTGTTTTTTTTATCATCCATGCATAATGCTGTACAGTCATTTCTTGTATTTAAAGCAAGAAGGTAGGATAAATAAATTCAATTTAGTATAAAGAAATGTGTTTTCATCCTGTGTGTCAGAATATATTTCTGGTAGTGGTGCATGTGATGCATGCTCCAAAAAGGTTCTTGTTGTTGTGTCATTTGTGTGTATATAAATTAGTTTATCATTCTGACAGAAGCAGTCAGTCTTACCAACTTAGATGGGTGGATCTCGAAATGTTCATGCCCAAACATCAAAAAACATCAAATCAATTTAACTTGCTGTCTGTGTGTTTAGCAGTGTTAGTTTGCCCGGAACTGTAGAGCAGAAAGAAGGCAGAAAATAATTTCAGCTTTCCTCAGTGTAAAACTCCAGCCACACCCCTTGTCACCCTGTGTACAAAAACCTGCTTTTGAAGGGTGACCCAGCAGCTGGCAGCTCTGTTCTGAAAATCTGCAGTGCTAGCAGCTGCTCTGATTGTGGTTTGCATGCGGTAAGTTCCAGAACGTGGGTTGAATCTGACCTTATTTACTGTGGGTCTCTGGAACGTACATCACTTTGACTGATTCGCCTTCTGAGTGGGTGAACATCAGAGCATCCCGCTCACCTCAGAGGTGCTCTGAACCCGTCTCCAGACCCTGGCTCATCTCAGAGGTGCTCTGAACCCGTCTCCAGACCCTGGCTCACCTCAGAGGTGCTCTGAACCCGTCTCCAGACCCTGGCTCACCTCAGAGGTGCTCTGAACCCGTCTCCAGACCCTGGCTCATCTCAGAGGTGCTCTGAACCCGTCTCCAGACCCTGGCTCACCTCAGAGGTGCTCTGAACCCGTCTCCAGACCCTGGCTCATCTCAGAGGTGCTCTGGACCCGTCTCCAGACCCTGGCTCACCTCAGAGGTGCTCTGAACCCGTCTCCAGACCCTGGCTCATCTCAGAGGTGCTCTGGACCCGTCTCCAGACCCTGGCTCACCTCAGAGGTGCTCTGAACCCGTCTCCAGACCCTGGCTCACCTCAGAAGGGGAAGATTAATGCGTGCGATGCTCAGGTCAACAGTTCCCACCCCCCCCCATCCAACCCAGCGCTTGACATCCTGTGCAGCTGACTGACTGACTGCAGATTTTTGCTTGCCTCACCAGCGTTGCCCATCAGCTCTGTGGTAGTGGCACACCCAGGAGAACCCCAGATTCCCGCTGCGTTCATGCGGGGCTCTGTCCTCCATTTTCCCAGATGCAAAATTCCTCCCCCAGCCGATGGCTTTCTCCCTGTTGCATCATGCAGGGGGGGTTACGCACTGGGTAGCGGCTGTGTCTTCTCTTTGCATTCATCCCACATGGCCCGGACGTCTCGCCATTTTTGGGGAAACTAAAATAACAGGCTGTTCTGCATCCCCCGGATTCCCCGGCAGATATCTGATCTCAGAACGGCACTGGCTCTTGCTTTGTTTGTGTTTTTTCCGCCCAGAAGTGGGAGCGGAGCGGCTCTGTGGCAGCTGTAAGCAAACATGGCTTTGATGGGCTGTGCCAACACAAACCAGCGCTCCGCGCGTGTTTAGACAGTGCCCAGACGAGAGGCACAGCTTCCGCCCATTCTCTGCGGCGGCTGAGCTGCGCCGACCGCGCTTTCGGCGAAGCCTCGACCCTCAGCTGCGTCGGCGTGCGCTTACGAGAGGCTGCTCGCTTACAGTCTCGGACGATCAGGTTTGCAGGATGCAAAGATGCGGGACGGTGTTGACCCCTTTCATGTATGAACCAATCAAAGCAGACGCAAGCGCCCGTGCACCTCCGCAGTGGGACCCAGCCCCCAGCCTTATTTGCGCAGCTCCTCTCCCGATATGAACGAGGTCGCGGTCTAATTTGTGCTCCTTTCAGCACCTCACTGCCTTGCGGTTCTCACTGAATGAAGTGTGAAAGTAATGGCACACATTACACATTGTAACAGGGCAGGGGCTACACTGTGGAGGAGGTATATGTGTGTGACTGATTCAATGTGCTTTAGTTAGCGCACCCCATCTTGTGCACTGTCAGCGTGTGTGTGTGTGTGTGTGTGTCGTGTGTGTGTGTGTGTGTGTGTGTCGTGTGTGTGTGTGTGTCAGTGTGTCAGCACGCGTGTGTGTGTGTGTGTGTGTGTGTCAGTGTGTCAGCGCGCGTGTGTGCGCGTGTGTGTGTGTATGTGTGTGTGTGTGTGTGTGTGTGTGTGTGTGTGTGTGTGTGCGTGTGTGTGTGTGTGTGTGTGTGTGTGTGTGTGTGTGTGTGTGTGTGTGGAAAGAATGTGCCGGAATCAGTGCTGCTTAATTATGACAGGCACATTCCTGCTGGATGTTTTTGCTGAGGGTATAAAGTGCTGTTTCAGTTTACAGGCAACACATTGTTATATATAATTAAAATACCTCGGTTTTTTACCTTCTTTCACCCCAGTGTTGAAAAGCGTCTGACAAAACCCCATTTAATTGCATTAGAAGTCACAGTTTTTAATTTTAAGAGGATTAAATTAGGGGACGGTGGGGGACCAGAGCAGAATGTTGGAAGGGGATGTCAGTTTGATTGATGTTTGAAAATTTGTTAAATTAAATACACATGCATTTAGGAAATTATATATAAAATTTCCTAAATGCATGGGTATTTAATTTAATAAATTTTCAAACATCAATCAAACTGACATCCCCTTCCAACATTCTGCTCCGAATGTTTATATATAATTATTATTTATATTTATATATATATATATATATATATATATATATATATATATATATATATATATATATATACATACATATATATATATATATATATATATATATATATATATATATATATATATATATATATAAAATTTGCTTTCAACTGTTTGTTCTGTTATGCTCCTCAGCTGTGTTCAATATTTCAGCGGTATTTTCGGAAGGTTTTATCAAAAGAATGTTGGGTATACAATTCATGTTCTCACTGAAGCTTCAGTTCTGGATTGATGTTATGCTGAGATTTCACCTGCAGTCATAATTTAGTCGAAGATGGTAGAAATTGTGTGTGACTCCATATTGATTGGAGTCTGGTGTTCGCTGAAATGCTGGTTGGCTGAAATAGTTCAGATTTAAATGGATAGAGCCCCAGGCTTGCTGTGCTGCTTGTTATCAGGCTGTAATAGCGGCACATGTAGGTGTTTTGCTCTATATTTTTAACATTTCTGTGGCTCCCTGGTCTGCTGTGATCAGTGAAATTGTTTTCTGGCATCAGCTGTCTGAGAAAATCAGGAAAGCTGTGACTCATCCACTGAAATACCCTACACTTCAACCCTACCCTCCCACACACCCACTGAAAGACCCACAAACCTACTGAAAAATCCCACTCACTCACTCACTCACTCACTCACTCACTCACTCACTGACTCACTCACTGACTCACTCACTCACTCACTCACTCACTCACTCACTCACTCACTGACTCACTCACTCACTCACTGAATCACTCACTCACTCACTCACTCACTCACTCACTCACTCACTCACTCAAACCCCATATACTCACCCTAAAACCCCGCTCTCTTGCCCAGCCTCCCTCCACCTCATCACATCTGGCAGGCCACACCTTTTTTCTGGCAGGTAACTACACCTCTCAGCAGCTCCGCCCCTCTCTGAGACATTAGCCTCGCTTCTCTCTGACCGGCCTCTCTCTGACCGGCCTCTCTCTGTGCCTCTCTGTGCCTCTCTCTGACCGGCCTCTCTGCTCCTCTTTCTGTGCCTCTCTCTGTGCCTCTCTCTGACTGGCCTCTCTCTGACTGGCCTCTCTCTGACCGGCCTCTCTGTGCCTCTCTCTGACCGGCCTCTCTGTGCCTCTCTCTGACCGGCCTCTCTGTGCCTCTCTCTGACCGGCCTCTCTCTGCCTCTCTCTGACCGGCCTCTCTGTGCCTCTCTCTGACTGGCCTCTCTGTGCCTGGCGTCTCTGGCAGGCTGATGAGGTGTACCATGACCCCCTGCAGTTCTGCACCTGATGACCTGTTAATCCTGCCAGTGCTCCAGTGCTGAGCTTGTTAGGCAGGCTGCACCTCGTGTTTACGGAGTACAGCCTGTCCCCTCCCCCCGCACTCTGTGCCCTGTGAGGCGTTGCTCTGAGCCTGAAAACACTGTGTGCTTTCATCATGACCCCCCGGGTCTAATGACACCCTCTCTCCCGTGCTTCCATTGCATCCAGCCTCCTGTGATTGGAAAATCACTGTTTACGTGAGTCACCGTTTCCACAGTGATTTTGCTCAGTTACATCTTAGAGCTGCTACAAAGGTGACACTTTGGCTTTCTTTGTGTGAATGTGTGTGTGTCTGTGTCTGTGTGTGTGTGTGATTGACAGTCTGTTTGTGAGTGCATGCTTGGGTTTTTGTATGTGTGTGACTCTGTGTGTGTGTGTGTGTGTGTGTGTGTGTGTGTGTGTGTGTGTGTGTGTGTGTGTGCGCGTGTGTGTGTGACTGTGTGTGAGTGTGTGTGAGGGGTGGTCCTCTCATTGATATGCACAGCAGTACATCGTGTCAGTAATAATGGCAGAGATCAGGCTTTTCATGTTTAATCCTGTGTGCTGTTCCCGCCCCCTGCTTTGCTCCGCCCACATCGTCCTCTCTAACTCCCGCACAGAACATCCGAGCATCACCCCGTCCCCTGAGCCGGAGGGAACCGCACACCCCAGCACTCCAGGGGTGGCACCCCCGCATACTCACAGGAGGTGTTGTCATGGTGCCAGGTTCTGGGTTCTGGGGTGTGGATCGATGGTTTCACTCTCTCAGTCGTACAGCATCCTGCCAGGCAGAGCGTTCACTGCAGACGTCACTGTGATGGATGAGGTGTCTTTACGCAGGTGACCATGCTTCTGCCTGAATGCAGGTGAGCATCCACCTGTTTTGATCCCAAACATGGAGCCCACATGTATGACAGGATCTCTGAGGGGAGTTTGAAGGCCGGTGAAGCCAGAACTGAGCTGGCTGTATGGAGTGAGTCATAGCTTTTCCCATGGATCTGCAGAGCAGGAAGAGCGGTAACCTGTTTGCACCATCATAAGGAACAAAGCGTGCGGAGACGGGCACGGGTGTGAAATCTGAGGCAATTAGCGTAAAGCTCCCGCTGGGGTCTGTCATCATCTGTCAGGTCCGCTGGCAAAGGTCCTCTCCTCTGCCTCCTTCTGTCCCCTCAAAAGGCGTGACAGGACCTGCAAATAAGTATGCTCTTCATTGGCTGCTTCAGTGTCTGTGGAGCAATGCATCACGTAATGCCAGACATTAACGTACCATTGCTGCATGCTCCCAGAGAGCCATGATTGAGCTGTCCCGTTGTCATTTGGCCTGTTACCTTGCAACTTGTCAACGTAGGAGCAAATGTATAACTGTAGAAATAAGAAGAAGGTTTTTAGGTTCTTTTAGAAAGATTTCTGAGTTCTGTTTGCTCACAACTTTAAGATCAAGACCAGGGTGCAGATCCACAGACTGATGAAAAGACCTGGATCACTCTGTTAGCAGGATCGCTTGGCGGGTTTCTGTGTTTGGAGGCAAGCACATCAGCCTCTGGAGGGAGGAGAGAGATGCCTCCTTCCCCCGAGAGATTCAGAACAGTGTGAAACAGGGAAGCCAGGAAGAGTTTCAGCCAGTGCTGTGTCTTTATCCCTGTTATCTCATGCTAGATCAGCTGAGAAAGCACCTGTAGGGGTCCACTTTTATGCAGTCTGTCTGCCTGCCTGTCTGTCTGTCTGTCTGTCTACCTGCCTCTCTGTCTGTCTGTTTGCTAGTCAGTCTGTCTGTCTGTCTGTCCAGGTTAGGATTATGCTGCACGTCCTGGGGATTCTCTCTGTCAGCTGGTTTTGAAACAGCCATGAAGACCGGTGAAAAGCCACAGACACTCTCAGTTGCCTGTCTCATTGTAATCTCAGGAGACTCCAGATCAATGTTAGATTTTTCTCCACTCCCTGCTGTCTGTCATTTCAGACTTTGCCTCCTTATCTATCAGTGTGTCTCTTCAGTCATCTTTCTTTCTTTCTTTCTTTCTTTCTTTCTTTCTTTCTTTCTTTCTCTCTTTCTTTCTTTCTCTCTCTCTCTCTCTCTCCCTCCCTCTCTCTCCATCTCTTAGCCAGTCTGTCTGTCTATTTGTTGGACTTTCCCCTTCTGTCTGTCTGTCTCTTTGTGTCTCTCTGACCGTCTCCCTGTCCGTCCCCCTGACCGTGTCTCTGACCGTGTCTCTCTGACCGTGTCTCTCTGACTGTGTCTCTGACCTCCTTCCCTAGCTGCCTTTCTGGGAGATATTGCTCTGGATGAAGAGGACCTGCGCATGTTCAGGGTTGACCGTGTTGTGGACACAGCCCAAAGGACCATCCAGACCCAGAACCACACAGACCCAGGTGAGCGGGCAGTTTGTGGGGGAAGCTGAAGGGAACCAGGGTCAATGTCAGGAGCATTCTACCTGGCTGCTCTCACCTTTTTAATATGACAGGTGTATGTTTGAAATAATTGCCAGCCTGCATTTGCTTTCTGATAGTTTGATGAAATCTCAGCAGGTAGCCATAATACAATTATAACATTGATTCTTCCCTCAGTTAATTGCAGGATTTAAGTGGAGCAGGGCTGGATTAATTATGAGATTAGAAACCTCCTGGGAAAGCCAGGTTGCTGGCGGATGTGGTGATAGCCTATAGGTCGATAGTCTGTTCCCTCAGAGTCAAGCAGAACCATGTTCTCCCAGCATTCCTCAGTCCACTGTGATGGGCACACTGTGATACACGAGACAAGCCTTTTGGATGAGGCAGTAAACTGAGGTCACTGACTGTAGGCAGTAAAAGTCCAGTGGCACTTATTTTGGAAATGGTTTGGGATGTTGCCTGCTGTCCTGCTCAAACTCCCAGTCCAGCTCTGTCATTCTGGTAACCAAATCTTCTCCGATGAGTAAAGATTTCATGCCTTTGAATGTTTGTCAAGGCGAGCGGCTGATGTTGTGTGTGACCTGCGCAGTGAGCTGGCCCGTTCCCATCATGCTGTTCTTCAGCGGGTCACGCCTGCTGTGTGAGTCACTACCGGGGCTGTTATTCTGAGTGACAGGAGCCTCAGCCAATGAGACGAGCCCGAACGCCACCGCGCCGGACGGCCAAGGCGCGCGTCGCAGGAAGAGGGCGGCGACCTCCCGGCCAGAGAGGGTGTGGCCAGACGGAGTGATCCCGTACGTCATCAGCGGGAACTTCAGTGGTGAGTCCGCGCCGGGACATGCTCGTCTCCGGGGTGGTTTATATCCGAAGAGGGCTCTCTCTCCTCCGCTGCAGGGCATAATTTAGGTCCGTCTGAAACCGCTTCTCTATATTCAGCCTTGTATTGTGTTTTAGCTAATGAGTCTATCACCCTCTGAAGGAGGGGAATAATTGAATGGGAACTTGGTGTGGGGGTGCAAGGCAGTGAGCCAGAGTGCGGGGGCAGCTGGAGAGTCTCTTGTGCTCCTGGTCAATGACGCCTTTTCCCTGGAAACGGCTGACGTGGGTTCAGAGAGAGGGGCTGGGTGTAAAGATTGGGGTTAAGTGCCTTATTCCAAAGGGAAAAATATGAGTGAGATGTTGTGTATCTGTGGTTCTGTGGTTCTGCGCAGTAGCGCAGAGCAGTTCAATTAGGTATTCGTGGGCATGTATATGTGTGTGTGTGTGTGTGTGTGTGTGTGTGTGTTCATGTGTAGGAGTGTGTGTTCATGTGTGTGTGTGTGTGTGTGTGTGTGTGTATGTGTGAGTGTGTGTGTGTGTGTGTATGTGCGTGTGAGTGTGTGTATGTGAGTGTGTGTGTATGTGAGTGTGTGTGTGTGTGTGTATGTGTGTGTGTGTGTATGTGAGTGTGTGTGTGTGTGTGTGTGTGTGTGTGTGTGTATGTGTGTGTGTGTGTGTGTGCACGTTCACATGCGTACTTGTGTGCACGTGCAAATGTGTATACATGTGTTTGTGTGCACAAGTGTGTGTGTGTGTATGTCTGTGTGTTCGTGTGTAGGAGTGTGTGTTTGTGTGTGTGTGTGTGTATGTGTGTATGTTCGTGTGTAGAAGTGTGTGTTTGTGTGTGTGTGTATATGTGTGTGTGTGTGTGTGTGTGTGTGTGTGTGTGTGTGTGTGTGTGCGCGTGCATGTGTATGTGTGGGAGCGTGTGTGGTAGTTCAGTAAATTAAAACCCCTTTAATAATTTGCTCAGCCGACTCCCGTATGGAATGACTTGGCTTGCACTTCACCTGCTATCCGGTCACGCAGCTGCGTATTCACTGAAGCAATTACCCACTTAGCCCCGGGGCACAGCAGGGGCATCTCACCCAGGGTGACCTCCTCATCAGGCCAACTGCCCCCTGCGGCATGCTGCCGCCCTCGGGCTGAAACCATCAGCTGCTGCCCCAGAGGGTCCAGGCTCCGGCCTGCTTCAGTTACAGGGCTTTTTCCTGCTGTAGGGGTGGGGTATCGCCCAGACAGGAAGCCGCTAACGCATAAACATCCTGCTATTGGTTAGTACACAGGAACACAAACAGAGAAAATACAATATGCAATGCAGAAGAGGAAAAAAATGGGGCTAAAACCTCCAAAAAGCAACTTTTTAAGGAACGTGCAGTGCTGTTGTGTTAAATTTTCAGTTGCGGGGCTGTGAGCTTTGGAGTAAGGTGTTAAGCAACATGGCAGAAACACCGTATCAAAGCTAAAGTGTGTGTACTGTATGGTGAGTCTGTTCAGAAACAGCAGAAGACAGAAGAACTGTATGAAACAACCTGTCTTTCTGTGGAAACCCGGAGGTTTATGGATGCATGTTCATTGCTGAAAGAATGTTGAATGAATTTCAAAAGAGAAAAACACATTTCTTTCATTTTTGCTTTCATTAATACGCATTTCGCTAACGATTCAAGTTTAGTGAAACAGAGACATGTTGGAATAGTCAGGTATTCGGCCTCGTCCTGGGTTGAATTGTGTTCATGAGTGAGACAACATAAATTCGCTGTGACTGCCCTCCTCCCCTTCGTCCTATTGGTCGCATCCCCCTTCCTGGTCTCTGATTGGTCCTCCTCTCCAGGCAGTCAGCGGGCGATATTCCGGCAGGCCATGCGGCACTGGGAGAAGCACACCTGTGTGACGTTCATCGAGAGGACGACGGAGGAGAGCTACATCGTCTTCACTTACCGGCCGTGTGGGTGAGTCAGCCGTGTGTCTGTGTGTGCGTGTGCGTCTTGTTCCTCCACAAGAAAATCTATAAATTCCTGCTGGGACAACTGCACAAAAGCGTTCCCCAGTGAATCATGGCTGAAATCTCTCACCCTGAACTCTCCTCCATCTGAGTGCACCTGTCTGTGGCAGCCGTGCCCACACAGTACTGAACCCTGGGGCCGCGGCGCTGGTTCAGTCTGGGGGTGCAGTGGGGTCACCTGGATAAAACCTCCCCCACATGGGCTGTTTCTCCGCCACAGTCTTTTGTTGGATACGCTATTCAATGCCTCTCTTTCTTTCTTTTTAACTTTGTACTTCTCTTTTGAGTAGTTACAGAGGGTTTCTCAGAAGTTGACACATGTGAGACACTCCACAGAAAACACACACACGTGAGACCCCCACAGAAACCACGCACTGAGAAAGCAGCAGAGCTTTCCTGGTGACTGGGCGTAACTGCTCTCTGACCTCCCCATCGCTGAGTGATGTAAGACAAGCTGCCACAGGGATAACACTGTCCTGGCCCCTGGCAGCTGACAGCCGTGGGAATGGCTCTGTCTGTGGTTGGTGCAGAGTTCAGGACCTTCCTGGGTTGTAAATTAGGGCCCTGCCTGGACCAAAGGGTGGGGCCCTGCGTGCTGACGGGCAAAGTTCCCACAATGGGCCTTTCATGTATAAATGCCTCTCTTTGCGGCCACCCCACCCAGCTACCACAACGCCCCCCCCCCACCGTTTTCACTGCATCAACCCCCATGAGAATAAAGCATGTCTTTTTTACTTTGTTTCTGAAAGTATGCACCCTTTAGTTTTTATGCTTCTAGTTTCAGGCTAGCACAATTTAACTTGTAGTAGTGCATGAATGCTGCTCACACTCAGTGGTCTGGGAGTGTCGTTAGCCTGGTCTGACACTGTTGCTCATTTAATTTGAATTCACACACTTCTGGCCCTGGTCTGTATGTGTGACTGACTGTGTACGGTTAATCAACGTTTGTCTAAATGCCCTGACTGGTTTATAAATGGGTATGGCTGCTTTGCACGTCCTTTGTCTTAAAAACTCTCCTCGGCGCCCCCTGCAGGTGCTGTTCGTACGTGGGGAGGAGGGGAGGGGGACCTCAGGCCATCTCCATCGGGAAGAACTGCGACAAGTTCGGCATCGTGGTGCACGAGCTGGGGCACGTGATCGGCTTCTGGCACGAGCACACGCGGCCGGACCGAGACGACCACGTCAGCATCATCAGGGACAACATCCAGCCAGGTAACGCGCATCACTTCCTGCGTGGCTGCCCGTCACAGGCTCGGGAGGCGGGGCTGAGTGCAGCCTATCGCTGCTGAGAGTGCGGCCTGCTGCATGTTCCCTCTGTGGAAGAGTTTCCACTGCAACACAGCAGAGCAGAGTGAGGAATGCACCTTCAAAACTCTCTCTAATATTAAATCTTGCATTCTGGAAAGTCTTTAAAGAGAGCACTGTGCGTTTATTACATTACTGGCATTTAGCAGATGCTCTTATCCAGAGCAACTTACATCAGATATAATTTTTTACAATGTTACCCATTTGTACAGCTGGATATTTACTGAGGCAATTGAGGGCTAAGTACCTTGCCCAAGGGTATACAGCAGCAGTAATCGAACCAGCAACCTTTTAGTTGCGAGTCCTGCTCCTTAACCACTACTGGCTACGGTGCCACCCTGGCTTTCTATAGAGTCAATACTAAAATGGGGTGTTGACCATTTCCTGCAGTGCCATGCCAGTCCTCCAGGGGGAGCAGTCTCTTCTACAAGCCATGGTCTTCTTATGTCCCCACAGGACAGGAGTATAACTTCCTGAAGATGGAGCCAGGAGAGGTGGATTCCTTGGGAGAGGTGTACGACTTTGATAGCATCATGCACTACGCCAGGAACACCTTTTCCAGGTAGAAGCCTATTCCCCTGTGCAGTGATAGGGACACTGCTCTAGGAGAGGCTGTTCTTTTTGATAAGATGTTAAATCAAGGTCCTGCCTCACTGTCCTCATAAAAAATTCTATGGCTCTAATGACACTCCAAACCTTTCAACCTTTCTAACCTCTCGGTAAACGCCATGGGATCTTTCCGCTCTTAACATTCAATCTCCTCTTTTTTCACCTTCTTTTTTTCTTTTGCACTTTTTTATCTCAGTAAAATCCATTGAAAAGTGTCCTGATTTTAGATGTATATTTATTTATTACATATATTTTCATTATTTATTAAGGATTTCACACACACACACACACACACACACACACATTGACCTGTGGAGTTAAATTTTGGAGTGTCTTTTTCTGTTCTCTGATTGGGCTCTTTCTGTTGAATCTCATTCTGAATGGCCAGGCCTTGGACCATGACTTTGCCTGTAAGTTGTGTTATTGATGTCTGGCGTCTGTGTTCGCTCCTGACTCGGCTCCCTCGGCTCCGGTGTTTCTGCTCGGCGTTCGGCCCCTCAGGCTGCAGGCCTGCATCCAGAGGAGGATTTCTGGAAGCTTCCGACCTCGTCCGTTCCCGCCTGTCACTCTGTGGATACTTACGCTCGAGATGAAAAGGCACACTTGCCATGAAACAACCTCTCAACTCCCCTTCCCATTTGTCATTCAGTGCGTTTTGGAAAATGTTGCAGGGAGGAAGTATTTCAGTGTTGCACCAGAGACAGGGTCATGGTAGAACACTGCTGACAGATGAGGGGAGATGACAGACCATGGAGATGACCTTTAAAATGCATGTGTTGGTTCAGTTACCATGCAGGTTTAACAGACTGTCACTCCTCTTTTGAAAAGTTCATCAAGCTGTCTAATTCCTTTGCATTTTTAACCAGGTGAATGTCAACTGTTTGCAAAAGACTGCTTGGTTCTATGAAAAACACAAACCAATGGAAACACTTAGTTTGACACGCCAAGCACTTACAAATCAGTTTTGTATGTTTTTGTAAGGGACACTGTGCTTGGTATGCTTAACTGAAAACCTTTCCTGGAGTATGTTTTCCAATAAATAATTTATTTACTTTTTGTCAGAAGCCCCCAGACAGTGCGGCTGAGGGGCCAGGGAGACCTCACTATAACCAGTAGGTTGCAGGTTTGAACCCCAGCCATGGTACTGCTTCTGTGAGGTGTAGAAAACCTAAAGCCTTACTTTAAAAGTGTGTTCCAGTGCAGATAGGTTGGCCACATTTTATCCAGTTAGAAAACTCATATCCTGTAATTTATTTAAGCAGCTCCCATGCAGGTGATCATTAGATACTTGCTGACCCTGATGTGCTTCAGATAATATCCAGCTGTATGAGTGAATAATACGTGAATATAATAAGCCATCACATTGTGTCCTTTGCAGTAGCTTTATATCTGTGATTCAACCTTATTAAGCCTTAAGCCTCAGTTGTGACGCATGTAACCGCATGTAATCTCACTCTCAACGGCACTGCTTTGTAAACCATGGGGTAAGTTAGATTAAATTTTCTTCTCATTTTAGCCATAAATGTCATGTGTGATCTTAAGGCTTTAAAATCAGCACTGAATCATTTTATTTATATATACTTAATTCTAGAGGAACCTGTGACTGAGCAGGAGGCCGGAAGGAGTGTGCGTTATCCTCGTAACCATGGAAGTGAGAAACGCACTGTGCGTTTGCACACGCCTTCGGCACGCTGCTGGCTCTGTTACCTTAGCTAACTCCATGCTGAAGACAGGAGGCTGGGGAAAATCAATTAGAGACGTGTCTTGACCGCAGAGCAGAGCAATAATGTCATGTCATGTACCGGTGTCAGCTTAAAGCTTCACAATTTGACCCGCACTGTGTCGACCCCTAATCCTGTGGGTGTTACGCACCTGACAGGTGAGCTGCACGGCTAAGTCACCATGCTGTGGGGACAGGAATCCACTGTGGCAGTTAGCCAGCTCTCTGCACACCAAGCTGCGGCGTTTCACACCCACACCAGCGTTAATGAGGGGAGCTGCCAGGCCTGTAATTGAGGCCAGATGCAACGCTTCCAACCTAAGTTTTTTTTTCCTATTGATTCTCTTTCTCCATCGATCTGCAGCTACTAGCATTTTCACAGGCTTTCTCACCTGCTGTTATCCCCAAGCCTGACAGTGAAACCGATCTTAGGTTTAGAAGCAGATATTTTTACCATTTGTGTTACTGCTGATGAAAAATTCCTTTTATGAACTTCTTTCTTGACTTCTACTTCATTCATGTTTTTTTTACAGATACGCCTAGATTATTGCTGTGTTTCTTGTGCAAAACGAATGCTCATTTTTTCATTCATGGAAGAGTTTTCTGCAGTGTTTCACCTTCTGTGCTTGTATAGCATGCCTGTTCGGTACCTCCACAGTCCTCCATCTGACCATACGGTAGCTCTGATGGGTGGATACGTTGTTGCCATGGTGCCATATTTGATCCAAGGGGTGCTGTTTCCTTTTGGTGCCTGATGCTGTGACGCTGTAAGAGCAGACAGATTTTACCTGAGCATCCTCTGCTTGAAAAACACGCAGGTCAGCGCATGGCAACACGGTAATGTTCCGGAACACGCAGCAAACTGCATGACCTGGCGTGTGCAGAGAACATTGCATGGCCAGAATTACAGCCTGACATTTATGCAGATAACTTTACTGCTGTTTGAGAGGTGGCAGCTGAGGTACTGCATAATACATGCTGGGGGGGAAGGGGGTTAACCAAGGAACTGCATGGTGAGGACAGGATTGGCCAGCGCTGTTACCAGAATCGACCCAGCCATTAGCGCTAATAAAAATGCACCCCACACCAAGGCCAGGGGGTGCGTGTGCTCTGGCTGTGTCTGTCCCCATTGCTGGGCTTCGATACGCTCACGCATGCGGCGAAGCTGAAATTGGAGCACAGCGCCTCTCAAACACACCGAGGAAAAAAGGTCTCCTTGGGCATGACCCTCTGCCGAGGTGCTTCCTGTTTGTGCCTCATTCCTCATTGGTAGTACAGAGTGTTCGCTGCAGCTGCTCTCTGGAGCCTGCTGTTTCTTTACCCTCTGTATCGACCGAGATGGAGGGGTGTCTCCAACTGAAACGCAAGGAGAAAAATTCTTGTCGTGAAAAGGTAAACCTGTTTTTAGTGATGGGAGACCTGGAAGTTTGTGTGCCGCAAACCGCTGATTTGTCTGAACAAATCAAAAAATGCCATGCCATGCCATGCTTAAGGTTCCAAAGCTGAATTGCTGCAGGAACTGTGTAGTTTTTTAAGTACAAAGATAAGCTGAGTTCAGCGCAGTGAGTTAGGATGGGTCCAGCTTTGCAGCACAGGGACAGAGATGGATCTGATTTTCTCGGATGAGGGCTCACTGTACAGCCCATATTTCAGCATCATATTGACAGAGCCCTGCTTTTCTCCGACGGGCTGAGATTGGGTTTGGTTTTCGGGACGGTCGAGTGAGACGCTGCGGACCTCTGAGGGCGGCACCACCCTGCGGAACGCCTTGGAGGGCATCCGTTATCCGTATCACACCTGTCCCATCGTTTGTCTTATTCCTCTCTCAGATTCCAAGGGCGCTTCAGACGGGGAAGTTAAAGCGAAACTCAGCGAGCGGTCTGAACCCAAGCTCCAATCATCACTCTGGTCGGGCAGAGGCGTGTCTGAGAACGGGGCCCTCTGGGTTTGCAGACGGCTGTGGTGTCGTTTGGACTGTGGAGCACCGTGGGAAATGCAGTCTTTTTCGCTCCGATTGTCATTGCAAAGACGTGATGTGAAGGCAGCCCCCCCTCGCTCATTGTCCCCGTCCGTGTCACCCTGGCCATTCCGGGAAAGCATGGCGGGTCCTGGCGGTGGAGCCGGGCCAAAGCAAATAAAGGGCTGGCAGTGCGCTTTGTGTCCGTGCCGCTGCTGGCTGGAGGGGCCCTGTTCCCTGGCAGCCCCCAATGGGCGCCCCGGCCCCGGCGGCCGCGCTAACATTCCCCGCTCACACATGCCTGCCGTTCACGGCTGCATCGCCATGGGAGCACAGAGAGGGCGAGCCTCGGCCCCATCGCCCCGAGAGGGGAAAGGGGAGGGCGGCAGAGGGAGAAACCGGGCGATGAGGAAAAACCCGAAACGACACGAGACAACAGCGCACTTCCAGCCCTGCTCCTCCGGTGCAGCGCTAATGGGTCCCGGATAAAAGGCCGCCTTGTCCTCTTGATGTAACTTTACTCACAGCTTTGTTAGCTTCTGGCCTGCTGAATCGTGCTGTGGGGGAGTAAGAGGGGGTTTGGAGAGACTGTAAAGGACGGTTTTGGATGTTGGATGTCTTCATTGGCAAGATCTGTTCCGCCTGCATGGTCTCAGTGACGGCTCTCATACACACGCAGGAGGTGTGTTCTGTGTTCACAGAAGGGGAATGTGTTCCCTCTGTATGCGCTCTGTCCAATCACAGAAAGATGACAGGAGGGGACAAGCTTTGTAAATAGACTTGCTGTATACACAAGATAAGCTAGATATTGACCAGACAGACAAAGGGCCATGTGCTTCACTCTAAAAGTTATGTCTCTGCCATTGTTGAGATTGTAAGTGCTCTGATTCGCTGGCTCATTATGAACATTCTCAAAGGGGTGTGGCCTAAACCAGCCTTCTTACTGTGACCTCACACTGACCAGATAGCCAGCTCCTGCGTTCCATCTGACCTCAGTCCAGGAGCTTCTGTCTGCTTTCCTATGCTGTGTATGGGCGCTCTTTAGACCATGCCACTTTGGGTAAAACAGTTATTTCTTCTTCATTTGAATGAAAATATTTAAGTGTAGTTAAACTCAAACAAAACTCAAGACTCAACAGTAGCAGCAGTAATTTGCAAAACGAGCAGTTTAGGATATACGATCACATCCTGATTTAGCACTGTTCCTGCTCAAATGTCTGTGTGTTTAAGGCATGTGTGTTTGTGTCAGAGTTTCTTGGTCTATGTCTGTGTTAGTGAGTGTGTGTGTGTGTTTGTTTCCCATCAGTAAGTCTTATTGTGTTTCTTCAAATGCAGGGGCATTTTCCTGGACACCATCTTGCCCCGCTATGACGTGAATGGAGTCCGGCCCCCTATTGGTCAGAGGACAAGGCTAAGCAAAGGAGACATCGCACAGGCACGCAAGCTATACAAGTGCTCAAGTAAGAGCCACACAAGTCCACTGCGGCAAGCAAGCTACACAAGTGTTCGAGTAAGAGCTGCAGAGTTCAGCAGCAGCTTGTAAACTATACAAGCACTCGAACAAGAGTAGCACTGTTCAGCTGCAGAACTAAAATTATAAAAGCACCTGAAGAAGAGACAGCAAACTCCACGAGCACTGAGAGAAGCCTCCTGAGCGCCGGCCACACAGTGCAACACGAGAGAAGAGAGCAGGGCATGGGAACCGAAAACATGCCGTGACAGATCTCTGTCACTACAGCTGCCTTATCTCTCTCTCTCTCTCTCTCATCTCTCTCTCCCTCTCTCTCTCATCTCCCTCTCTCTCACTCTCTCTCTCATCTCTCTCTCTGTCTCTCTCTCTCCCTCTCTCTCTCTCTCTCTCTCTCTCTCATATCTCTCTCTCTCCCTCTCTCCCTCTCTCTCTCTCAATTCAATTCAATTCAATTCAAAATGCTTTATTGGCATGACATATTTTAAAATACATATTGCCAAAGCACAATAATAAAATCAATCAATCATAACAATAACAATAGCAAACGACAATACAAAAAAAAAAAAAAAAAAACATTACTAATAACAGTACAGTGGAACATATTCTAAACTATATTGAGTGAACTGTATTCTGCATAGAATTAGAATGAAGAGTCATTGTTGTCTCTCATGCTGTGGCAGGCAGACACGTATTTTGCGGCCAAATGTACACAACAACCATCTCTCTCTCTCTCTCTCTCTCTCTCTCTCTCTCCCTCTCTCTCTCTCTCTCTCTCTCTCTCTCTCTCTCTCTCTCTCTCTCTCTCTCTCTCTCTCACTCTCTCTCCCTCCTTCTCTCTCTCTCTCCCTCTCTCTCCCTCTCTCCATCTCTCTCTCACTCTCTCTCATCTCTCTCTCTCTCTCTCTGTCTCTCTCTCCCCCTCTCTCCCTCTCTCCCTCTCCCTCTCTCTCTCTCTCTCTCCCTCTCTCTCTCTCTCTCTCCATCTCTCTCTCTCACTCTCTCTCTCATCTCTCTCTCTGTCTCTCTCTCTCCCTCTCTCTCTCTCTCTCTCATCTCCCTCTCTCTCTCTCTCTCTCTCTCTGTCTCTCTCTCCCCCCCTCTCTCTCTCTCCCTCTCTCCCTCTCCCTCTCTCTCTCTCTCTCTCTCTCTCTCTCTCTCTCTCTGTGCAGTCATACAGCTGCATCATTCCTCAGTAAAGCCTCTCATGGGTTCTGCTTTTCACCAGCTGCAATCCTACAGCTTTTGGGACCATAGACATGCCGTTCTTACTTCATGTAGTGTCTATTTCTCTGAGACTAAAGTCACATCACTGCTTTATTACTCAGTCAGTAAAATCCCTCAGCTGCTTAATTTGTCTGCAAGTTAAACTGTTTAGCCACTCTGTCGATCTCAGAGTAAAATCCTGTTGCTGCTGCACCTTTTCTGCAGTATCTTGCTCCCGGCAATGTGCTCCAGCCACTGTAGGTTCATGTGTCCCTGTACACACAGAGGGCTATTGTGATTTCCACACTGCAATTCATATAGTCCTCAAATAGCTGAGCATCTACCGTCAGTCTGGCATGGTTCCCCGGCAACGGTTACTATGCCTCCCTGCCTGGGACTGAGGGACTTCAAACAGAGCTCGCTGGGGTAGGAAGTTTGTGTAAACTCCGTCCCAAGAGGACGCAAAGGAACAGCTGGTCTCAGAGGACAATGGCTGAGGGGATGGGTGGGGATTACTGATAAGCCCACTCCCAATCCCACTCCCACTCCCACGGCAAAGACTTCTGGGATTTTCAGCCTTGCAGGGTTATTAGGTTATTAGTGTTCCCAGCAGATTCCCATATCCAGAGTGACTTACACACCATCCATTTCTGTAGCTGGATATCTTGCTCAAGGGTACCATAGCACTGACCTACTGGGGAATCCAGCCAACAGCCTCTGACTTACACGCCCTGCTCCTCACCTCTGTGCCACACTGCTGTCATAATTCATAAGTTATAGGAGTCATTAATAAGTGGAGTGACACTGCTGTTTGTGACTGATGGGTGCAGGGGTGTTTCTGCCGGAATCAGGGCTGCAAAGCGGTGTGACCAAAATATAAAGGAACTCAGCCCAAAAAATCTGAATGATCGATCTCTTCTGTATCATCGTGGCGACCCAAAACAGACACACAGTGGGGGATGCATCACCCTTACTGCAGTCAGTGGCTGCTGAGAATAACCAGAGGATAAATGTGTGGCATACTTGATTTGACTGTACAGGAAAAATGTCTGCCACTTGTGAAACAAACTTTAAAGAAAATCTGAGCCAGAGTCCAGCACTCTAACCGCTACTCTTCATGAATTCACAACTCCCATATCTGAGGACCAGTGTTCTCACGCAACCCCATACCGTTGTTTTGTTCACATTTATGCGCTCTACAGGCTTCCATCATGGCTCTTACTCTCGTGGTTATATGGCAGAAACTGAATATTGTGGAGGAGATACCTTAGAACAGGAGAGAGGAGAAATCCTGGTTCACAGAGGGTGATTACTTCTAAGAATGCCTCCTTATTAGTGTGTTCTTATTGGCCAAGTACTGAAATGGGCGTGACTGATAGCCGTGCCTTCCTTTCATCCTCACAGCAAATGGCATGCCTACTCCTTACTCCCTCCGACCAATGAGCTTGCTCACCTTTCCGCGTATCTCTGTGTCTTGTGTGCGTGGGCAGGGTGTGGCGATAGTTTGCAGGACAGTAGCGGAAACTTCTCCTCACCCGGCTTTCCTAACGGATACTCCGCCTACATGCACTGCGTTTGGAGGATATCGGTCACACCTGGAGAAAAGGTGGGCAGAAAGCACCCAATGAATCCTGGGAAAACTGACTTTAAAGAATGGGGGCAGTGAAATGAGCTTTGATGGCATGGAAAATTCCATAGCGTCTCCCCAGACTCCAGACACAATCAAAGATTGGATCTGTTTGGATATGTTTGGTGACAAGCCTAAACTTGCTGCCCACTTCAAGCTTAACTGTAAAAGCGAAACTATTTCAGGGCGGCAGAATGGGCATTTACTTGTCTTTACTGCACTCTGATTGGATGGAGAGCATGTGCATGTGGGAGTTTGATGGGGATTTCAGACACCTTTCGATGATAAAGATAAGCTTCTGATGAAAAACTTGAAAAGCTTTTTGTTTATGAACTCCATGACTCATGAACTCAGCTGCCTTTACAAGTTGACCCCAATGACGCTTAAACATTTTTGTACAAGGTGTACGGACGACAGCCTCATTTTTCAAAATCTTTACAGGTTACCTAAACGAGTGATGTTTGCACACGCAATCCACACAATCATACTAAAGCAAATTCTGGTCTGGTGCATAGTTTTTATTCAGAATGAAAGAGAATACAAAGGGTTACTTTCTGTCTTTCTGAGGGTTAAGGTTCTGCCTCAACGATCCTTTCAGCTTCAGCTTCAGTGACATGCTACTGTTGATTTTTAATTGTTTTTTTTTATTAAAGATCATTCTGAACTTCACCTCTCTGGATCTGTACCGAAGTCACCTGTGCTGGTACGACCACGTGGAAATCAGAGACGGGTACTGGAGAAAAGCACCACTGAAAGGTCTCTACCAGAGATAGTTTTAATCAGAGAGACGCTCTCTATAGAGAAGGTCTCTACTAGAGATAGTTTTAGTCTGAGAGATGCTCTGTATAGAAAAGATATTTACCCAAAAGAGTCTTATTCAGAGATTGCTCTGTATAGAAAAAGGTCTTTAGCTGAGTTTGTAACCATAAAGTCTTTTCAGTTTAATAGCTGAAACACTGTCTGCCAGAAAGGGTACATCAGGGACATTCCACATTGAAAAGGTTTTTCTCAGAACACGGCAGATCATATTAAACTCATTTACTCTCATCTAAAGCTATATAAATGTATATATAATGTTTATGAAATGAAAAACACAAGGGGACTAAGAGTGAAATACATTTTCCCTGGGAGATAGAGGAATTTGTGGGCAGAATAAGATTCCTGGAAAATGTGATGCTGATTGGTTAAATACATCAAGAGCTGATTGTGATGACCACAGTATAATGAGAGCTAATTGGTACTAGCATTGTGATGACCACAGTATAATGAGAGCTGATTGGTGCTGGACTTTTTTTCATTGTTTGTTTGTTTGCAGGCCGTTTCTGTGGCGATACACTGCCTGAACCAATCATCTCCACCGACAGTCGCCTGTGGATCGAGTTTCGCAGCAGCAGCAACTGGGTGGGGAAGGGATTCTCGGCGCTGTACGAAGGTACGGTCGGCGATAACCAAAACTCACAAAGCGGAGCCGCAAAGGATGCTCAAAGAGCCAAAGTGACGCTCCCGAAAGTAAGAGAGCGCAGCCTTGGTCCTCACCATTCCCGGTCTGACCAGGGCTTTGGCGTGTGTGTCTGTGTGAAGGTGGTGTTGATAGAATCTGATCTCTCTCTCCCTCTCCCCCCTCTCTCACCCCCCGGCCCCCAATTTTGTTTTGGGGTTTTTTTCCTCTTCCTCCCCTCAGCCATCTGTGGAGGGGAGATAAAACGGGATAATGGGCAGATCCAGTCCCCTAACTACCCGGATGACTACCGGCCCAACAAAGTGTGCGTGTGGAAGATCACCGTGACACCGGGCTTCCATGTGGGCCTGACCTTCCAGTCATTCGAGGTAGGAGGGACTGCCGCTTCAGGACCCACCGTATATCCACAACTCAGCCCTCTTCAATGTGTCAGATAAATCTGCCCCCTTCAGAGACAAAAAGTCCTGGGTCCACATTCATCAAGAGTCTCAGAATTACTCCTGAGAATCCTGGCAGTGATTTTTGGACTGAAAAATGTCCTACCTCAGCCCCCTACTCCTGCTGTCAGCTGGGGGTAGGACCATTTCCTATGAGGAGATCTCAATTTGATTTTACACAGTGTGTGAAGTGCCACAGAAGAACAGCAGTGATGTATGAATTTCACAGGTCATAAAAATCAGCAGAGATTTGCTTGTAGGAAATGGTCCTACTCCCCAGCTGAGCGTAGGAGTAGGAAGCTTCATAAATAACTCCCATTGCCAACCCTGAGATAGAACTTTTCTTTACTCCAAAAACTGCTTTTAGCATCAGTCTTATGATTAATTCTAAGATGGCTGATCTTTCAGGAGACTTATTGAAGAGGGTAAAAACTTCCCCTGTAGGCCTCTTCACCTTGTTTGATGACCTCCTTTATTCTGACATAATCTAATCCTGGTATCAATAGGAATGACATGCCCAAGTTCTTAAGAACAAAAAATGGAAATGAATCGGTTGCTTAGCAATGGTGATAAAATAATGACTGTTCAAGCAGAGCCCTTTAGGAGTCACACTCTCATGTTTTTCAGAATTATAACAAAAAATATATTTTATAAAAAATTTATATAGTGACTACCATTTATAAAAAATGGTAGTCACTACTTCCTATTTATACCCCATTCCCACTGTATTAGTTTGGATAAACAACGTCAGCTCTCTGCTCTGCAAATACCTCGATTGTAATTGTAGTCTTTATGAGCTGGAGTCATACCCAATATAGCACCTGTAAAATACTAAATGAAATCTAGCCCTGCCTTGTTATTATAAGACTCTCTCCCATTTCCTCTCCCGCCAAAGGTCCTGGCACTTTCTGCAGCTCTGTAGTCAGTTACAAATTCATCTGGACACAAACAGCCTCCATGAATCATTTCAGCCAAGATGCAGATTCTCGCACATCACTGAAACTGCCCTGGACAGGGATCTTAATGAATTTATTGATGAATGCTGACAGGAGCCAAGACTTAGACCTCATCTTCCTCCATCTGAGCGTGGCATTCGACATTATCGATCCTGCCTCCCAATTAAGCTGGTTTGAGAACCTTGCAGGGATCACAGAAAAGTCTCACATGGGGTCTGTCTTACATTTCTGCCAGGACCCAGTTTGCACAGGCAGGGGAATGCAACTCACCTAGATGCACACTTTTATCAGGTGTACCCCAGGGTGCAGTACAGAGCTCAGTAACTTACTTTTAGTTATTAATAATGGCAGCATATGTAAAAATAAATGAAATGATATATGTTAAAAAATAGGAGTAGTTTTCGATTCAAACGTGACCTTTCAGAAACTGCAGGTGACTTCCTTCATTAGTGCAGTATTGCCCAGCTCCTCACAGTCAGATCCACAGAAGCTACTTCATGCTTTTGTTTCTTCCGTATTGATTCTTGTTTTCCCTTGCAAGCTGGGGTTTCAAAATTTGTTCTAAATAAAGTGCAGCATGTTCAGAGCAGCTTGGGTTGTACTGAGTACTAAAATCTATGAACCTGACTCACCGGCTCCTCCACGCTGGCTCCCAGCAGAGATTACGGCAAAAAGATACTGCTGCTTACATTTAAGGCTTTACATGACCTGGCTCCTTCCTACATTTCTGATATTTTAATCCCTTACTCTCCCCCCTGCAATCTCAATTCCATATGACATTTTGACACTTTTTTTACCTTATAGAACCTAATTCAACCCTTCCAGTATGCCACTACAATGGGTTTATTATTGCTTTATCTATAGCAACTGATTGCAGTTGGTCATTATGACTATTTTTGGATTAGATTATTCTCTTGTCCTCCGATGACGGTATTATTTACCCGGCTCCAACAGGAAATAACATGTAATTGTGTGACGGTGTGATTATGACATAGAAGACGCCAGTGACACAGCGGGCAGGAGCCAAGTTAGCACCAGGCTACTGTATATTTATTATGTAAAAACATGCAACACGATCGTAAACACACTGCGTGACGAACCTGACGAGGCGGGAGGGACCACAGGACAAACATTCGTTGGAATCGTTAGTTTAGTGGGAATGCATACGGTGTGGTAGAACAACATGGTAAACAGGTGCTTTGCGTAGTACGGGAAGTTCTGACTTGCCCGTATAGTTACTACAACAGGACCGAGCGACTTCTTGCGTGCGGTAGTGCTTGGGATGGATTTTTTCCGCTGGCTGAGCGGAGGCGTGGAAATCGGCTTGGACAAGATGTAGCAGGTGTGTCCGATGCCGTGGAGGGCTTCCGAGGAGGTCTGGAAAATTGTTTCAATTTCAAACCGCGATGCGCGACTGGTGTTTTATCGACGCATCGATGCATTGAAATGACTGTTTTTCTGCTTGGACAAGTCAAAAGCAGAGTGTTTTTAAAGTGCAATGTCAGAGTTGATTGATAAACACTTGAAGGAAAATAATAAAAGTCTGTCCTCTGGGGCAGTCTGTGCTATATCTTGTTTACATGCTGATTATGTATCAAAAGAAGCAAAGCTAAACGTAACAAATGATTTGAATTATGTTGCACGTTAAGTGCACATTGTTTGAGCACAGCCCCCAGTTATCATACCCATAGTGTTGCATAACTCCACTGCCACTTTGATTCTGCGTGTATCAGAGGTGCATAGGAAGCGTTTCAAAGAATTACAAGTTGTGCTAGTTCAGCCTGCACCAAAATATCTGTGAATGAATGAGGAAGGAAGAAAAAATGAAACAGAGAAATGCTATAGTAAGTTAGGCCTCTAGAGCAGTGGTGTGGTGTAGGGGTAAGGAGAAGGGCTTGTAACCAAAAGATTGCTGGTTTGATTCCCTACTGGGCTGCTGCTGTTGTACCCTTGGGTAAGGTACTTATGTAAATATCCAGCTGTCATTACATTCTGATTCAGGAATCCGTGTTTGAAATGTGAATATCAGGCAGTAGGCAGGAAGTAGGACACTCTTTTGAATAATAACAAAATTATCTATTGTTCTTCACACAGCTGCGGAAGCACAATTGCTAACATTGCACAGGTGTAACTCAGGTAAAACCTTACATAGCTCACCAGACAGTAAACCCCAAACAGATTTACTCTTCCAAATGCTATCATGAGAGGTTTCCACATGATGGTTTTATGATGGTCTACTTCTTGTCTAAGACCTGAAAAAGATCATAGAAGTCTTGAGAAAAACAGACTAGTTTCATTGTTGTAAAGCTTTTGAGTCATTTGACTGAACAAGTTGGAATCTCTTTTGTGCAATGAGACCACAAAAGGCACTTTTTGAGGTGCAGGTAATGTGTAATCTGAAGAAGGCCACATTAACTGCCTTCTGACACGAAGAAAAGGCTTCATTACAGAAATAATGTATTTTTCTCAGATGAATAGCTAAATTTAGGGGCTTGCTCTGTCCTTTTTTAAGGGAATTGTTCTGTGGTGAAAGGAGAGTTTGAGCAGTGATAATGTGCAAGATCGTTCATGCATAATTCCTCATTTCATTTGTTACGCTGTGCTATGATAGCGATGGCAGTTATTTTGTCTTGAAATGATTGTTTGAAGGCGTTAGCCGGGCGCTGTGAGACAAGGGAAAAGAGCAGGAAGCCGGCTTTGACAGCTGCTGCTTGCCATTCCTGTGATGAATGTTCTCAATATTGTGAGGGTCTGCTCTCTTAGGGGAGAATACCAAGGTATTGGTATTCTGATCCATCCATCCTACAGTGATATCTGTAAGAGGCAGTTTTTTTTTTTTATTCTGGTAGTGCTTCAGACTTGTGTTTTTACTCTGGGGCGGGACTGGATCTTTCTGTTCTTAATGACTTGATTGTCAAGGACTCATTTGGAAGCATCTCATTATAGATCAGTGAGAAGTGCAGAGCATTGTGGGAGATAGCTGGCTTTCACTTATTCCAGGGTCTACACCGCAGCGATTTTACCAGGAGAAAAAGGAAAGAGGAGCAATCAGCGGGAATGTGAAATGGACTGAGATGGAGCTGTGAGCGGCTTTTGAGCTGTGTCAGGAAGCACTGGGATGGGAGGCTGTTTCTGAGGCCTCTCGCACTCTCGTAGTTCTCTACGGTCGTCTGATTCTTAAACTTTCATTTTCTTACATCTTTGGTGTTTTTTTCATTCGCACTGCATCTCCATAAAAATGATGCTGTTGGTGTTACATTGCAGACAGATTGTGCTTGTAGCGTTTTTGTCATTTTTTTCTAGCTTCTCATCTTTATGTGTCAGTGCCTTCAGATACAAACAAATGAATAGCACTATATACAGCACTATATAAAATAAATACAGTTATTGTTACTGTAGAAACATAAACAGACTTTTCATTCTGGTCAATTTTCTAGAAGCAGAAAGCATGTAAAAGCAGAAGACTGACCGTCGGGTCATGCCACACTTTTTATGGACCCAGGCACAGAAGGTCCAGAAAGCATAAAACCCGTCTGACGCGCTCAGTATCCCTAGCTCTTACAGACATGTCTCAAATCTCACATCTGTGCTGGGCTCCCAGGTGTGTAAATTCTCACTGCGTTGAACACGAGAATCCGTTCACTGATAGCCCTTTTTCCACTGTAGACTTTAGGACTGTAGAACCCAGTCTCCCTCTGAGCGACACACATCCAAACCTGTAGCACATGGCCTAACACTGGCGTCTGACCAGGTGTGAGTAGCCTCCTGCTCTTCAACCGCAGTCCAAAGATGAGGTTTTCCTGGGAGAGGCGAGGCTCTGTGTGGGTTCTGCCATCCTCTGGTTGTTTGCTGTTTGCTGTTTGCTGTGTGCAGTGGTGGGTCCATCTCCCCTTGCTGTCGCTGGTGATAGCAGAAGTAATTAGCCCCCTGCTGTAAATCATTATTCCCCTCCCACTGGCTGCCCCCAATGCCTGTCTGCAACTTCCCGTCACATTCCAAACGTCCTTGACAATGTATGTCTCAGGTCATGGAAACTTCATCAAAAGTGGTCAGATATTGGCTTGACATCCCTTACCTGTAAGCTGATAATTACCTCTCTGGTGTGTGTGTGTGTGTGTGTGTGTGTGTGTGTGTGTGTGTGTGTGTGTGTGTGTGTGTGTGTGTGTGTGTGTGTGCACGCACGCGAAGTGTGTACCCCATACTGAAAGCAACTTCCATCTTCAGATCAGCCCAATTTTCCACAAATTCAACCAATGCAGTGTAATTATCGTTGAAAATCTTGGCCTTGATCCTTAAAATGTCATAAAAAGTGTGCATGAAAAGCATTTTTGAGTGGTTTGAGTGGGACCTTTTTCGTCCTATTTTTATCTTTATTTCATCCTCTCCAAGCACACCCCAGCGAGTAGCACCTGCAGCTTGGAACCAGGGGTGAAGGGTGTTGTGACCAGGGTTTTCTCTTTCTCTCGTTCTCCAGAAATTGTATTAGTGTTTGGTTCCCGAGATTACTCTGGGAGATTGTAGTTATCTTTTACACTCTCTCCAGTCCTCTAGTGGCTATGCATGGGAATTACATCTACAATGTCTCACTGTACTGTACTGTTCTCTGCTCCGTTTCTTACAGACCATTACCCAGAGTCTAAATCCCGCTGTTCTAAAGCTCATCCCACAGCATTATCTAATGGAGTAGTGTCAACAGTCAAAACAGTCAGTCTGTGTGTGTTAAAATTTATAAGGGCATGCAGCTGCTCTCTGTGAATACTCTCGAGGACTTGAGTGGTCTTAAAACTTTAAACAGCTTGTAATGAAAAAAGCAATTAATGATCAGACGAATGAATAATTAACTGCCTTTTATTGCACAGTCTGTGCCAGGCAAACAGCGCGGTATCCCATGAGTCCTCTCCTGGGGATGAGTGGGGACTTTATTTAAAGGCCAGCCTGTTGAGTCTGGACCCTGTGTTAGCCTCTCTCTGCGTCTCTGCTCCAGATCGAGAGGCATGACAGCTGTGGGTATGACTACCTGGAGGTGCGGGATGGCAGCTTGGAGACCAGCCCCCTGCTGGGCCGATTCTGCGGCTACGACAAGCCAGACGACATCAAGAGCAGCTCCAACCAGCTGTGGATGAAGTTCGTGTCCGACGGGTCTGTCAACAAGGCTGGCTTCGCAGCTAACTTCTTCAAAGGTCAGGGGTCAGAGGTCACATGCTGTGGAAGACAGCTCTGTGATGATGACGATTATGATGAAGGTGGTTGTGGATGTGATTTTGATGATGATGATGATGAAGCTGATGATAATGTAGATGTTGATGATGATGTTAATGTTCCTGATAACGATGACGATGATGTTGACTTCGATGACGACGGTAATGATGCTCCGGATGATGACACTCATGGTGATGATGAAGATGATGGTGTTGATTATGACTGTGATGGTGGTGACCCTGTTGTTCCTCTCTCCGGGTGGTTGTGGGTTTGGAAACGGCAGAGATGGACGAGTGCTCCAAGCCTGATAACGGCCGCTGTGAGCAGCGCTGCATTAACACTCTGGGCAGCTACCGGTGCGCCTGCGACCCCGGGTTCGAGCTGGCCTCCGACAGACGCAGCTGCGAGGGTGAGTGCAGCCCGGTGAGGCCCCCGTACATCACACCCCCACCCCCGAATCCCCCCTAATCCCCCGATTCTCCCCACCCTGCCCAGCGACACCACCTGGTGGGGAGATGGAGTGCTCGTTCAGGGATGGCTTGTTCCCTATGCTGCAGTCAGAGGTGTGATTACTGACTGTGCTGTGGTTTTCTGCTGGTCCCCCCACCCCCGAGGTGTGATTGCCACCGCAGGGTGGGGTTCCTGAAAGCTGAGGAGAAAATCTTTTCATTGATGTTTCTGTCTCTGTAATTGTGTGTGCAGAATTGATTTGTTGAGCGGTCTTTGTATTGATTTCTGTCGTGCTCCGGCTGACCTGTGATTATTAATGTTCCTACCGGTCCCACTGTGTTCTCCTTCTGCGAACGTGACCGCGGTCTGCGGCTGCAGGAATCCTGTCGCATGTCAGACGCGGGTGACCGAGGCCTTCCTCGTTAAATTTCATTATTAGCTTTAAGCCCCTAGTCCAGGGCGGCTCTCACAGACAGTACATTTGCACAGCTGAGCCTTGCTTGTCAGAGCAATTCAGGTCAAGTGTCCCACTCCAAGGTACAACAGCAATGCCCCAATTTGTCATTGAGTGTGTCACCTTTGGGTTAGAAGCACAGTTCCTTAATCACTGCAACACACGACAGAGGGGGTTTCCACATTGATTGTTGGAAAGCAGAGTTCAGCTCTACACCGGAGCCTGCTGATTGGTTGAAAGTGTAGCCCAGCTCCACAGAGGAGCCTGTTGATTGGTTGAAAGTGTAGGCCAGCTCCACAGCAGAGCCTGCTGATTGGTTGACAGCATAGCGCAGCTCACCTCGTCACCAGTGTCCCCCCCTGTCTTGTCACCCCAGCAGCTGCCTGCGGCGGTTTCATCACCAAGCTGAACGGCTCCATCACCAGCCCGGGCTGGCCGAGAGAGTACCCCCCCAACAAGAACTGCATCTGGCAGCTGGTGGCCCCCACCCAGTACCGCATCACCCTGCAGTTCGACGTTTTCGAGACCGAGGGCAACGATGTGAGCAGGGCGAGGGGGGGTTCTGGGGGAATGTTCAGGGGTTCAAGGTTTGAGTTGGGTGTAGGTAACCCCCCCACCTGGAGGTGGAGCTGGTTGTTCTTTAGCCGAGCTCCTTCCTGCTGTGTTGGTGTGGGTGTTTCTGCCACCCGTGTTTGTGTGTCTGTGTGTGTGCTCGCATGCATGCATGTATGTGTGTTCATTACTTTATTCAATAACTCATTAAAAGTGTTTCACTTGGAGAAGTGTCTGGCTAAAGGGTGCTGTTCCAAGTGATCCGAGAAAGATGCTCATTAGAGAAAAACTAGGACTACATGTACCACACAAGGAAGTCTGAAAAATAATATTACATGAGTACGCGTTAAAAAGGAGATGGTTTTAAAAATACATTTGAACAATGTAACAGCGTGACATTTAATAAGGTAACATTTAGTGCTCTCATCCAGAGTGACTCATGAAGCAGTGTACTTACTGCGCGGGTGCAATGCGCGGGTGCTGTCAGCTGCACGGCGCGGTGGCTGCGTCCGCTAACCCTGCAGGATAACAGGCAGGGACCCGCCTCTCCCAGCACCGGCCCAAACCCGTTCCACTGCCCTTTCAGAACCAGGAAGGACCGACACACCCAACAGACAGCTGGTCATTGGAGTCATTCCCCTTTCTGCAGTAATCTGGCTCTGAGGAGGCAGCCCGAAAGGTCATAGGTTCTGGTGTTGTTATGGAATTGTACCCTTTTAGGCCCTGGGCTTTAGCTCCAGAACCCTGTGATGTCAGCCCCTTCAGTTTTTCCGTTACCTCCTGTGGTTATTCGTCTTGATTGCCAGTACCTTTTGGAAACCTCAGTGCCAGATTTCATTATTGCCATTTAGCAGGCACTCTTATCCAGAGCAGCATACATAGTTTACAATTTTTACATATTTTACATATTTATACAGCTGGATATTTGGATATTTACTGAAATTCTAGGTTAAGTGCCTTGCCCAAGGGTACAGCAGGAGTACCCCAACAGAGAATGGAACCAGCAACCTTTCGGTTACGAGCCCCTCTCCTATGCTGCGTTACCAGCCCATTACTCCCCTTTGCTGCTGGTGTCCCTCACACTGTGAGGCTGTGAGAAACAGATGTGTGTGTGTGTGTGTGTGTTCTCTTTGGCCACGCCTACCCAGGTGTGTAAGTATGATTACGTGGAGGTGCGCAGCGGCCTATCGGCGGACTCCCGGCTCCACGGCAAGTTCTGCGGGGCGGAGAGACCCGAGCCAATCACATCGCAGTACAACAACATGCGCATCGAGTTCAAGTCTGACAACACCGTGTCCAAGAAGGGATTCAAGGCTCAGTTTTTCTCTGGTGAGCTGGGGGGGGGGGGCTCAGGAGTGGGGCGGGGGGTTTGGGGTAGCCATAGGGAAGTTATTAGCAGCTTGGCTGCTTCAGAGACCCACATTAAAACATCTTATTATTAACTGAAGTGAGCAAAATTCGCCATGCTTAATTTGTGTCCTGGGGACATATGCGCACTCTGTCTCCTTCAGAATCTGCTTTCTGTCTGTAACTTTTGTGAGGGTCTTTAATCAGAAACCTTCAGCAGAGGCCTCGGTGAAGGGCTTCACCCCAAGGCAGCCGGGATGAGAGGAGACACAGTGTGTGGGCAGAGAGCTCCTTCCTCCTGCCTCTGTTACCCGATAGGATGTGTTGTTCTCACAGCACTGTTTCTGCTGGAACGATAGAGGTGCATGAGTTTCTCAGGAAGTGCTGGTGATGACACAGGTGTGCAGGTTTCTCAGGTGCGCCTGTGAAAGATCCAGGTGTATTAGTCTGACATTGCTCTGTGAAAGGTGCCGTCACATGACCGTCTCTCTCTCTCTCAGATAAGGACGAGTGCTCCAAGGAGAACGGGGGCTGCCAGCACGAGTGTGTGAACACCTACGGGAGCTACAGCTGCCAGTGCCGCAGCGGCTTCGTGCTGCACGACAACAAGCACGACTGCAAGGAAGGTGCTGTCCCCGCCCCCCGCCTCACCTGGCTCTCCTGCACACCTAAGCCTGCATCACCTGTCTGTGCACACCTGAGCGCGGCAGCCCACTGCCAGTGCAAGCTGTAGTCTTCTGATTGCACAGAGACAAGCCTAGTGTGTGTATAATCCTGCAAGTGAACTATATATTGCCTGTGTGTGTGTGTGTGTGTGTGTGTGTGTGTGTGTGTGTGTGTGTGTGTGTGTGTGTGTGTGTGTGTGTGTGTGTGTGTGTGTGTGTGTGCGTGTGCGTGTTTGTGTGCGCGTGCGCGTGCGCGTGTGCGTGTGTTTGTGCGTGTGTGTTTGTGTGTGTGTGTGTGTGTGTGTGTGTGTGTGTGTGTGTGTGTGTGTGTGTGTGTGTGTGTGTGTGTGTGTGTGTGTGTATGTACGTGTGAGTGTGCACCTATGTGTATGTGAGTGTGTAAATTCTGCATGCTTCCTGTTTTGGGGTCGCAGTGTTGACTGAGTGTAGCAGTGTTGAGTGTTGACTCTGGAGTGTAGCAGTGTTGAGTGTTGACTCTGCTCTGTGTTCGCAGTGTTGAGTGTTGACTCTGGAGTGTAGCAGTGTTGAGTGTTGACTCTGGAGTGTAGCAATGTTGAGTGTTGACTCTGCTCTGTGTTCGCAGTGTTGAGTGTTGACTCTGGAGTGTAGCAGTGTTGAGTGTTGACTCTGCTCTGTGTTCGCAGTGTTGAGTGTTGACTCTGCTCTGTGTTCGCAGCGGGTTGTGACCACGTGGTGAACACCGCGAGCGGCACCATCACCAGCCCCAACTGGCCTGATAAATACCCCAGCAAGAAGGCGTGCACCTGGGCCCTGTCCACCACCCCCGGCCACCGCATCAAACTCGTACGCGCCCCCTCCTCGGCCCCGCCCACAGACATTCTCAGCCAATCACACACACTGCGTGCCAGACAGCTTCCAAAGTGACTGGAGCCTGACTGACACCCATTCCCTTTTTCACACTCCTTCTCTCTCTCCCTCTCCATCCATGTGGTGAGCTTGGCAAGTTTTCCTCCTTGTTTGTGCTTTTGTAGAGCTGTATGAGTGTCCAGTACAGGCTGTTGTGTTTCTGAGGTGACGGGCCTCCGCCCGGCCTCATTCCCGCGCCTCGGCCTCATTCCCGCGCCTCGGCCTCATTCCCGCGCCTCGGCCTCTCTTGTCCCCCAGGCCTTTAACGAGATCGACATGGAGGCCCACCTGGAGTGCGCGTACGACCACATCGAGATTTTTGACGGGCGGGACGACACGGCCCCCAGCCTGGGCCGGTTCTGCGGCACCAAGAAGCCGTCGCCGGTCATCTCGAGCGGCAGCAGGGTGTTCCTGCGCTTCATCTCCGATAACTCTGTGCAGAAGAAGGGGTTCGAGGCCTCCCTCTCGGCCGGTGGGTACCAGACCACAGGGGGGAGCTCAGAGTCATGCTGCCTGAAAGCTTTCATGACCAGAAAAAAATGACGATTCAAGATGGGCTGAATAGCCCATTTTTATGTAATAAAATACATAGAGTGTCTGTTTCAGATCTGTGTTCTTGGCTAAATGTTGACCTCTGTGTGTGTGTGTGTGTGTGTGTGTGTGTGTGTTTAGAATGCGGAGGTAGTCTGAAGGCGGAGGTCAAGACGAAAGACCTGTACTCCCACGCCCAGTTTGGGGACAATAACTACCCCGGGGGGTTTGACTGCCAGTGGGTGATCACGGCGGAGAAGGGCTACGGGGTGGAGCTCATCTTCCAGACCTTCGAGATTGAGGAGGAGCCAGACTGCGGCTACGACTATGTGGAGCTGTTTGACGGCGCCGACCCCAAAGCCCCGAGGCTGGGGCGCTACTGCGGCTCAGGGGTAACGGCCAGCGCACCCTGTGTTTCCTGCTGCATGAGCGTCAGCGTTACCGAGCTTCAAGCGTTAGCGAGCCTAGAATGCTAGCAAGCCTGGAACGTTAGCATGTCCGCAAACTTAGGGGGCTCAAAATGTTAGTTAAAACGTTAGTGAGCCCACAGCATTAAGATGCGTTGATATTAGCGAGAGCGGAATGTTAGCAGGCCAGAAATGCTAGCGAGGCCGGAACATTAGCGAGCCCAAAACATTAGGAAGTCTGCAATGTTAGCGAGCCCAGAACATTTGCGAGCCCGGGAAGTTAGCAAGCACAGGACGTTAATGAGCCCGGACTCACAGTCGGTGCCAGGCACTGCACTCATTTAAAGTGAGATAAATCTGATAAATGATGCTGGTAACATGCTCAGAAGAGTAGAGCAAAGCTGAACGATCAGAGGGAGGCAGAAAAAGAAACAGATGGGGAAAGAAAGCAAGAGAGCAAGAGGCACTGTCAACACCACATTCATACAAGGAAACACACTCATAGACCAGCCAGAACAAGACTCACATAAACCCTTCTCAGCAGAGAGTATCTCTGAATAAGACTCCATGGTAGAGTCCTTTCCCATAGAGAGCATCTCTATGAATCACACTCTCTGGTATAAAACCTCTTTTGTAGAGAGCATCGCTCTGAATCAGAATCGCAGGTAGAGTCCTGTCCTATAGAGATCATTTTTATGATACAGACTATGTGATAGATTCCTTTCCTATAGAGAACATACCGTCTCTTGTACCCTCTGCTGATTCTCATGTTCAACCCCTTTTACCCCCTTTTGCCCCCCCCTCCCCCTGCAGCCCCCTGAGGAGATATACTCCGCCGGTGACTCCATCCTCATCAAGTTCCACGCGGACGACACCATCAACAAGAAGGGCTTCCACGTGCGCTACACCAGCACCAAGTTCCAGGACACACTCCACTCCAGCAAGTGACCTGCAGGGGTGGGGAGGGGCCCGGGGGGAGGGGCCCCGTGGGGGCGCAGACGGGGGCGCGCCCGACACCCGGAGCCCTCCGGCCGCCGAACATCACCCCGGATCCAGGGGAGGCGGGGCGGGGCCAGTGCAGCCCACCGGGCCCCCAGGGGCCCCCCAGGGCCCGCCTTTGCCCCTGTGTCAGAGAGGAAAAAAGCCATTCAGCTGTAGGCCTTGTTTTTACTCTTTTTACAGTTTCGTAGGATGGGGGCAGGGGGGTGGGGTTGGGGGAGGGAGAATATATCAACATTTGTCCTCATTTAAAAAAGTGACTCAGAAAAAAATTTAATTAATGAATTAACCACAAAGGTTTCTCAGGATCTGCGGGGAGGCTTGAATTAGCCAATCAGATCCCTGCGTTGGACTTGCTTTGGGCCAGTTCACGGAACCAGGGGAAAGGGCGAACTGAAGAGGGGAGAGAGGGACTCTCTCCTCCCTGCCTAAACACAACGATTTCCCAGGATGCATCTCTGGTCTCGTCCCTGATGTCACTTTGGTTAAAGGATTCAGGTACAACACGCATTTGTTTTGACATTATGGGGTATATGCATGAATGTATATGATAGTGTGAAACGTTAGGGAAACTGTTTAGAGGTGCACACCTGGATGGAATTGTTTTCCTGCAGTTTCCGTCAGAGGTGGTAAGTCCCCTGTTCCTGATTTCATATTGTTTAGGTGATGCACAGAAGTGACATCACCACAGTGTGACTGTGAAAACTGAGCACTTGGGCCTGTCTGGTCCAAGAGGAAGAACAGTTGATTATGTGGAACAAGTGTAACTTTACAGATTGTGAACTAGGCAGTGTTACTGGACAGACTCCTGAGATCGGGGCTGGATTATGTCAGTCTCCCTCCTACTCGCATATTAATGTGCTGACAGCCAATAATAATGTAGATTTTTGATAGGGAGGTAAATTTATGGATATACCCCTTGGCGTCAAAGAGTCGCATGGAATGAACTGTAGTAAGAAACTGGAGCAACGGTTTCTCTGATTGGCATCACCCTGGGGACCAAATCAGGGGTCAATTTTTTGTTTTGTTCTGTTTTGGTTTTTGTTTTCACAGTTAACAAGATAAATAAAAGGAACAGATATTTTATCAAAGAGCTAATTGATGCATTGTAATGCGGCCTGCGTCTGCTGGTTATTAAGTGTGGTTCTGAAGTCAATGGTCACCTCAGGAAACTGCCACGATTTATGGGCACAACTCACAGCTCATGAGGGGGTCACCCCCGAATCAGGCATTTTAAAGTGGGGGTCCGCAGTTCCCAAAGGGATCCATTGTGGGATAGCAGAGGGGTCCTCGGAATTTTAAATTTCCAGGAAGAAATATTTCACATGATTAACATTGGAGCAGCTCCGCTGACTGCCAGCAGGTGACGGCATCACTGCATCGCCACTGAAGCGTTCAAACTGAAAATGCAGAATCACGTTCCACGTCAGGGAGTCATTTAAACTGCGGCTTCGGAAGGAAGACCTCTGGGGGGAGAGATGTGCTGGAGCTGGGAGATGCAACAGCAAGGCAAATTCCATCTGCAGCTTTCAGTATACAGTATCTGCTACTGCCTTTATACTGCTCAGGTAACCTAGGCCTAGTATGGCCGAGACGGCACACTGCTGTCCTCTTTTAAATGAGACATTGAGGTGATTTAGCCAATGGCAAGCGCTGGCCACCTCAATGTGACCCTGTATGGAGCTGCTTTCTTTCAGTACTGCATTCAGGTAAGCACCTTAAGCAGATGGAGGTCAATCTGCACGGAGCCGAACAAATGCTACCGTCGATATATTCATACACAAACAAGGGAATTTTCAGCAATTTCACCATGAGAGCTGGCATAATCATGCTTAAGATTTTACAGCTTGCAGAGATCAATATATCTGAAAATGTGTGGTGTGAACATGTGCAGTGGTGGTTTAAAACACATCAAATGTATATATGTTCCTACATTTTTGGCCATGGTGATCAGTAATTACTTAAGCATATGCCCAGCATAGCCTTAGTCATTCAGGAGATTCATTCTTTTTAAAGTCAGAAAGTGTAAAGTTCTGGTTCTTGTTGTTCTTGTTCTTTTTCTTTATTTTTCAGGTGTTATGCAGGTCTTATTTGGTGCAAGACTTGCATATTTTTGAAATGTACAAAGGGAACAGAGGTTCATTCTTTAAAAATACACCAGTTTCACCCTGCTATTCATTGTCAGGATTCGCTGCTTTTGTGTGTTAGTGTTGGAGAAGCGGGAGTGTTCAGGGGTCAGTGCTTGCAGAGTCTGGACATTGACTGTGAACTTTCCCCCTTTCTTGTACATTGGAGACTTGAAGGCCAGTTTCACCAAAGAAGTTTTGTTTTTGGAACACTTTTTAGGATGCTTTCTTCCATCTTGTTCTGAGGAGTTAGACCCCCCCGCGCCCTGGCTCCGTCAGCTCCCTGACAGATCAGACAGAGGGATGAGCAGTCTCTGTCCTATGCAAATGAGCCGTGTTTTTGTTTTTTTTTCTTCGTGCTGATTGGCTCAGCAGGCAGGGTCATGGCAGTGCCCTGTGTGCCAGCGTGGGGCGGGGCGGGGCGGGGGGAGCGGGTGCCAGGGTTTCCCACAGCGCCGTGCCCTTCCTGCCACGGTGGAGCGTTGGGGCGGGGCGGGGCGGCGCTCGGGAGGGGCCGCAAGCTGCCGGGTTCGCGGTTGCCATGGCAATGCGCACGCGGAGCATGGAGGTGTCGGTGTGTGTTCGGCGTGCTCTGGGACGCTGCGGGATGTTTGTTAGGGGCGCCACGGGGAGGTGCGTCTCTCTGCCCTCTGCCTGGCGCTGTGTTTGGACGAGCCTCCGCTAACCGGGACACACTGGCGGGAAACGGTCTGATCCCGCCACGTTCTTCTGCCTTTCCCCCCAGAGAGCAGCTCTGCTGAATATGGAATGAGGAAGATTCAGCATTAAATATTGAACATGATTTATCCAGTCGGGATTCATTACAACTTTCTTTTATTCCTTGCTTTTTTTTACCCTGTTTTCTTAAGAAAAGTGCAGGACAGGTAGGTACATTTTCAGCACCTCGTCCTTGTGGTGTGGATGTGTGTGTGATGAGCTGGTAGAGAGCGAGCCCAACCCCAGACCGTTCGGGTTTCCCTCCACTTAAGAACTGTGCTTGGGGTTTCCTCTACTCTCCCTGGTCGTCATGCACTGCCACCCACAAGGGACTTAATTAGGAAGCCAGTAGGGGACCAGACGTCCCATTCCATTGTGTGATGTGGTGAGGTTTACAGGTGAATGCAGAGTAAGTGTGTCGAGTTGCACAGAACTCCTAACCGCATTCATAACACCTTCATGGGGATGTTGCCACCTCTTCTTAAAGTAGTTATAATCAAATGTTTTACTTCATAAAGCCTGGAAGAGTGTTATGACACACACCACTCATGGTAGATCAGTTTATCGATCTGATCACAGCTACCAGAGTTAAAAAAAGTTTAAAAAGGCTAAATGTCTTTTTTCAAGATGCTGAAAAAGTTCTCACATCTTAACTTCTCAGGAATTTATCTGGGAGATGAGACAGTGCATGTAAGTGCCTGTGTGTGTCTACCAGCGTCCTTGGGGTCAGCACTGAGGGGTCAGTGTCTAATTCCTGTAAAATTGGGCCAGGTTCAGAGCTGACGGTCACCAGCCGTTCAGATGGTACCATCCCAGTTCTCTGCCTACTCCTTCTGACCCACCAGTTCTATGACCTTTCATCGAGCTGAGAGGAGCACAGGCAGATTGTGCCCTGTGTTGTCTGAGCACAGTTCTGCTCTTGAGGAAATGCAATCAGTTCCAGCCCATTGATTCATCAGAAGTGCTTCTCCATTTGCAGAAGGTAAATTGTTCCTCCGATATTTGTCAAAAGTGTCCCCTTTCATCTCGGGACTCCTCCTTCAGCTATTTCCACGCTCTGCGCAAAGTATCAAGGAGGGAAAGAAAATCAATTTCCTACAGATCCTCTCCAGTAATTCAAGCAGCTCGGATTTAGCAGTGCGTCAGATTGTGTATGATTCGAGCCGCGCCGGCCCTCTCCTCTGCTGCTCTCTCTGACGGTGTCAAACGATTGCAGGACGCGGGAGATGCAGGGTGGACTTGGTGATGGCTCCTCCCCTCTCTGTGAAGTCCTTTATCTTCATTCTCACTTTGGTGTCTTGAACCACACTATGATCAGATGGAAAACCTAAAGGTCTTCAGAGGGAGGGGCCAATGCTGCTGCCTGAGTCATACAGGCACAGGATGTATGTGTCTATATACTGTATATATCATACATTAAGTAATACATTTCAGACCCCAATCTCTAATATTCAGTGGATCAGCAGTGGTCTCTTTTTCTCCTGTTTGCACAGAATCTCATCTCATTGGCTGAGAGGAGGTTGCTTCAGCCAGTTGGGACACTGGCCAGGGGATGAATTGAACCAAGTGCAAATATGGCCTTGCCCACAGATCATTCATCATTATAACATATTAACTGCATGTAAATCATAAAAATATGAATATGATGCAATGACAGTAGTGATACTTGTGGCCAGCAGCAGAGCATAGTGGTTAAAGAGCAGGAATCGTAACTGAAAGGTTGCCGGTTCGATTCCCTGCTGGGGCACTGCTGTTGTACCCTTGGGCAAGGTATTTAACCCACAATATCCAGCTGTAAAAATGGATAACATTGTAAAAGAAAAAGCTGTAACCAATGTAAGTTGCTCTGGATAAGAACATTAGCTAAATGCCCATAATGTAATGTAGTGTACATGATAATCTCATCATGAATGTGCAGTTACTAAGATGGGGAGGGAACACACGCTACAGGGGGGAACATGTCAAAGCAACAGTGTCCCCAGCTGTTCAGTTTCCCAGAGCAGGATGGGAAACTGTGCAGAGGCCAGCATGGCTTGGTATCTCCTTTTCTCACACATTGCTCTGGCATGTAAACCAGTGAACTGTGTGTTGTTTTTACTTGTACTGTTGCAGCTTCTATTTATGGATGTTACTTGGTCGCTCTACTTGTCTCCAGCATCAGATGGCAAATCAGCAAATGGCCTGAATAACATGGCACTGGCGCCCTCAGGTGGTCTAGACTGCAAGCCTCCTTTGTCAGTTGGCATCTAAGAATAGGACAAGACTTGGTTTTCGGGGATTCAGAAATGCAGTTTTCCTCCTCGAACTGGGTGCATTTCAGTTCTTTAAGAGAGGTACGAATACAGTGTCTGGTGTAATTGAGCGACTGGCAGCGATCCCACCGGGGTTCTGGATCTGAGGCCTATGAAATCCACCCACTCACAGATCTATGGGGTGATTGGCTCTGAGTCCTGGCGTTAAATCTGACACAGCTGAAGGTCAAAGGTTACCCAGGGGTCAGTTCATCATTCTGCAGATGCGCCATGACTTCTCACTTTTGTATTTCTTAAGCTTCAGAAAAAAACCCTCACGAGTTTTATTTTTTTGAGAAATGTTTAACTTAAAGAAAAACAGAATTAATAGTAAATTTATCAGACAGAAACTAAACGGAAGCAGGTGTAGCCATCCTGTGGCCTTCTCGAGGGTCATGAGTGGCTGCTGAATAGACTGTGAAGGAACAGAGCCCATCAATAATAGTATTAATGCCGTCATTAAAAATGTTACAGTTTATTCCTGATAATTATGAATCACGCATCAAACTGTGTGTTGTAGTGCATTTTTACAACCAAGATTGTTACAAAGCACCATACATATGCTGTTGCAAAGTGGATTTTTCAGTAATAATAAAAAAACCAGGAAGCCCAGGGCCAGCTGGGAAAAAAGGAAAATTACTCCCTGACCCTGGGAAAAGGTGGTCGAGAGACTCCTGGAAAATAATGGAAATGCTAGTGTTTGGATGACACATAAAAGGTGTTGGTTCTTTGGAACAGTTCCATTCTCCAATTCAACAGTTCCAATAGTTGCATAGAAAAATGCTACTGCAGCACAGACCAATGTGAGAGTGCCTTTGAACATGGTGTGTTCAAGCTACACTTCAAGTCATGTGACCAACAGACCTAAAAAGTATGAATTCCACATGATATACCAATGCCCCATGCAGTCAGATTTTCCCATTGGAGCCCCTTTAGGCCAATGATATCCTACCACATAGTACACAAAAGATGTTCTGTTAAATCTGTGGGTATCAGGCTTGTCTCTGTGGGTGGTAATTAAGGATTGGGAAATCAAGGATTTTGCAGCTTGTGTATAGCCTGAGGAGTACTCCTAAAAGTTTACACTCCAAAGGACAGTGAGAGACAGGCTGTGGGTGCAGCACGAGACCCTTCAGCAGTGCCAGGGTGCTCCTGTTGAAAGCCAAGGGCCTGCAAGTGTCTGCGCCACTCTAGAAAGCCAGAAGTTCAAGGGTTTCTGCTTTGGCAGATCAAAGAGGCAGAACTACACTGCAGCCAGCCTCCGTGCCAACAGCTCTCCTCGAAAAACGATTCTGTTAAAATACACAAGTGTTCCTTTACCTGAAGCGTGTCTGTGAATATGAATGTGAATGACTCTACAGAGAGAGCATGTGCTCAGTGCAGCATTGTAATGTAAACATGACATTTATTTAGCTTGGCAGATACCCTTACCCAGAGCGATTTATGTAGCTCATGATGTCATTTATTTATACAGCTGGATATTCACTGAGGCAGGTCAGGCCAGGTACCTTGCTCCAGGTGTAACTGCAGTGCCCCACCTGCGAATCACCTGGAGAATTTTAGGTTACAGGCTCTGCCCCTTACTGCAATTCACACGCTGCCACGCTACGCTACACACAACAGAGGATTAGATCCCTCCTCTAGTGCAGCTACTGGGAAGAATGCACCTTGATGCTTTTGCTCTATCGGGATAGAAAATCAGGTATAATTCTGTTTCATTTATTCATCTCAAGCCAACTACAGTCCATCCAAAGTATGGCCATTACTCTGGGACCATGCGCTTTACACATCTCGAATTGGCTAACATCTGTCTCTTTTTGCATGTAGCCTTGGTAACAGTGGTCAATTTAATTTCATTTATTTTATGTTATTTCAGTGTATGTCCTCTTCAACACGGGACTTTACCGCACCAAATTTTACCGTATCAAAACCCAATAATGTCCCGCTACAGCACACCGACAGTGAGGCATAGGGTGTGTAAATATGAAATTGACCACTAGGGGGACCCTGTGCGCTAAGAGGTTGACGCAGTGGAGCTGGAATTCGCAAACTGTGAGTGAGTTTGATTATTGGCCACTTCTGTAGCCTTCAGCGGGGGGCTAAACCTCAGATTGTAATAACTAGGCTACTTATGATCACACAGATTAGCAACAGCCAGTCCAGTTCAGGTTTCATTAAGGGGTCTCTGCAATTAGCCCAGCAGGTCCTTATTTTGATTTCTTTTAGCAGAACAGTGTTTTTGTGTACAGGTGTACAACCCTATGCTTTGTGCTGCAATGTAGGTCTTTTGGCACCTCTGTTCACTTTACACTGCTGTAGCTGTGATCTCCTGTTTTCATGAGGTAAAATACACTGCATACAGTAGAAAATATATTGATAAATGTGCCACTAAATCTATACGAATCAATGAGCAAGTACTTTCAAAAATCTATTTTGGCTATAGCATTATAAAAACACAAGTATTGTAATCTTATTTTAACAAACAATGCATTTGCAAGTGGACACAAAGCAGCACAAAGCAGAGCAGCACAAAGCAGAGCAGTTTACGAACACTGTTTATTTTGATACTTTTGGTAAATGTTGGTGTGGTCAAGCTTCTATCAAGTAGTGCATAAGATTACATTTATAAATGTGTATGATATTTGGAAATAGCTTAATGGTTGTGTGTTGCTAAATGTAAAATTAGATATTTCGAATAGTAGATATACAGCATATGTCCTCATACTGCCATGTTTAACTGCTATATCTGTATATTTCCACAGGTTAGGGTTATATGTGATTGCACATTGGTTATACAGAAATTATAGCTGTGTGCAACTATTTAAAAATTATACCATCAGGTATACCAGAAGGTCCATGTGTTTTTAGCTGTGGGGTTTCCTGTAGCCTGATATTAGCTTCATCAGTGGTGTGTGGAGATCAACATTTCCTCTGTGGAGGAGTTAGTGAGAGCTTGTCCAGTCATACAGGTGTATGAGAGCTTCTAGGTCCAGCCCAGATGCATGTGAGGGGGGCAGGGGTGCAGACACCCCCGGGGTAGCTTGGGTTGCGCCCCCGGGGTCAGATTTTGGGCAGGAACACTTTGAGGGGTTCGTTCTCGTGCACCTTATCGAGGAAGCCCAGGTTGAAGTAGGGGTAGAGCGTCTCTGTGAAGGTCTCATGGAAGGTGTAGAGGTGCACCATGTTTTCGGCGTTGTAGAAGGACACCAGCCCCCTCTTGTAGTCCAGGTACACCCCGATCCGGGCGAGGCGGTCCTCCACAGACAGCACGGTGGGCGGGGCCGTGCCGGCCATGTACTGCACCCCGTAGGAGAGGGACAGCGTCCAGAACCCGTTTGCCGGCAGGGCCTTTATCACCCCCTTCCGGGCCACCGACTCCCGGGCCACGCCCAGCGTCCACACGGTGCTGCTGTACACCTCGATCTCCCAGTAGTGCTGGCCGTGGGTGAAGCCCTGGCTGCCCAGCAGGGACAGCGCCGCGTTGAACCGCTGCGGGTTGTCCTGCACCGCGTTGTTGAACGTCTGGTACCTGACGCAGGTGAGGGAGGAGGTGAGGCTGAGCCAGGGGTTGGCGGTGCTGGCGTTGAAGGTGATGGCGGCCGGCGCTAGAGAGGAATCAGAGCATCAGACAGTGTTACACTAAAGAGTGCCACCCCTGAAACACAGGCTATATTGGCAGCAGTGTGGCGTAATGGTAAAGAGCAGGACTTGTAACTGAAAGGTAGCTGGTTCAATTCCCCACTTGGGCACTGCTGCTGTTCCCTTGGGAAAGGTAACCCACAATTGGCTCAGTAAATATCCAGCTGTATAAATGGATAAAACTGTAACCTATGTAAGTTGCTCTGGATAAGAGCATCTGGCAAATGACAATAATGTATTGTATATGTGCTACAATAAACAAGTATCACTGTGTAAATCACTTCTATTATACCCCCAAAGAACTATGCAAAGAAGGAAGACTTAAGCGCTACCACAACTAGTTTGGGAGCTAAGATGCAGTCTGAAGAATTGGGCCTTCAGGCTGTGTCAGTAGGTGGCCAGTCAGCAATGAGTGACACAGGTTTCCCCCAGGCACAACCAATCAGAGCCCAGAAACTGGATTTGACCCAGTCAGACCCGCATTTTAATTGGATGCTGGGGCCAATGAACCATCCTGCCTCTGTTTTAGTGGGTGGAGCTAATTTTCCTTTGGAGTGGGACTTTTGAGGCAGTCTGATGGAAATCAGTCTTAAGCACAGCAGTGTCGTGTGGTCAGAATGGGCACTGGTTTGCCAGTCCGTCCCAGTTTAAGACCCAGGACAGGGAAACTAATCAAGTCGGTACAACAGGTACAACTGTGGCGCGTCCTTCAGGCAAATAAATGTAAAGTTCAGACCTGGTGACTTTGTGGTAGTCGAGCAGTTTTGATCTTACAATACATTATTGAAATATAGCAAATACACTTATCCAGAGTGATTACACAGGATACAACACACAGACATTTACACAGCTTGATATTTACTGAGGTAATTCTGGGTTATATCCTTACTACTATATGCTCAAGGGTTCAACAAGCAGCCTTTCAGTTATGAACCCTGCTCCTTACCACTCCACCACATTGCTGGGCTTGTCCTTGGAGGGTTACAGGTTTGATTCCCAAATAGGGGCACTATCCCTTCTGTAATTATCATTATTATTAGCAGTATAAATGGATTAGATGTATGATGTGCTCAGTATAAAGTGCCAGGCAGTGGAATAATAGAGACCGCTGAGGCCTGTGTTGGGGTGCGGCTGTAGGAGGGTGATGGCGGTACTCGGGTACCTGGGTACAGGATGCCTTTCAGGGACTTCCACACTTTGTACTGCAGGGGTCCAGCAAACTGCCCCTCACACAGGCTGGGGACGGTGTGTGCGGGGCGCTCGAACTTCAGCGGCTGCCTGCTCACACACACACACATACACACACACACACACGTGCACACACGCACACACACACACGTGCACACACACACACATCACATACACACACACACACACGTGCACACACGTGCACACACACACGTGCACACACACACACGTGCACACACACATACACACACATCACATACACACACATACACACACACACACGTGCACACACACACACATACACAGACACACACACACACACACACACACACGCACACAGGAATGTCCAGGTCAGGTAATGTAACCACACAAACACACACACAAACATAAAAAGCCCACAAGACATCCTGTGACCCTCCAGTGGAAGTGTGTGTGTTTTTTCAATCAGATGGACCCCGCCTCCAGTCAGTGCTCTCACCTCTGTAGAAGGGCCTTGATGTTCTGTGAGGAGACAGAAAACAAAGCAGAGGGGTGATGATTTGGGGACAGTTCAGCACAGGGACAGCTGGTTTCCACATGACATCAGTGTCTGTAATTGTCCACCCCCCACCCCCCCAGGGATCCCTCTTCAGGAGGGGAAAGTCCCGCTCTGTTTGTTTATGCTCCAGTTACAGCATCCCCAATGACCCACTGATGCAATGAGGTCAGAAATACATCAACACCATGTCCCATTACAGCAACATCAGAAGATAACTTAACCTACTGTGTCCCATTACAGCCACATCAAATCATAACCCAACCTACTGTGTGGCATTACAACAACATCAGAAGATGACCTAACCTACTGTATGCCACTACAGCAAACTAAAAAAGAGAACCTAACCTACTGTGTGTTATTACAGCAACATCAAAAGATAACCTAACCTACTGTATGCCATTGCAGCGAAATCAGAAAATAACCTAAACTAATCAAAGGGTGGCAAACCAAATAACCACTGAATTTTCTGAAACGGTCATTATTGTACTGTATAATAACAATAAAAGAAAGGCACTCTATGCCTGTAGCTAAAGCGTAACAGAAGCAAGGGCACCTTCGCTCTCTGGTGTGAAGCAGCAGTGGCTGGCGCGCTCCCGGCTCTCACCTTGAGCAGCAGGAAGGCATTCTGCTCCTTCAGCTTGTCCTCAATCTCGGCCATGGCCCTGCGCAGCCGGGAGATCTCCACGCACAGCACGGCCTTGTACTCATCCAGACGAATCAGCTCCCTTCTCTCCTCCGTCTTCAGCTTCACCTGCAGCATCTTCTCCTCCTGATACAGGAACTGGTGCAGGTCGCTGAACTGCGTCTCGATGCGGTGCTTCAGGTCGGCCGTGTGGTCCTGAGGGGGTCGGGGGTCAGGGGGTCGGGGAGGGCAGGAAGTTTAGGGAGACAGCCTGACACACTGCACCCCACAAATCACCTGCTCTTATAGAACATGAATGTAATGCACCAGGTGGACAGTGTTTGGTGGCAGATTTGGACTAGCTGCCAAAGCCAGCGCTGCTGCAGGGAATCCTTTAGACTGCGCTCAGGTTTTCCCCACACTGCTGGTACAGAGAGAGAGGAGTGGCGTGTGTTTGGCGTGTGATTGGCATGTGCCAGTGAGGCAGGGCCGAGGCTCAGACAGTGCTGTGGGACGGAGGCTGGAGGCTGGAGGAAGCAGACAGGGTGAGAGTGAAAGCAGACGCAGGGGAGAGAGTTCCTGGGCTCTCGGCCCGGTGCTTTCCCCGAGACGCACAGCTGTGTAAATCAGCCCTAATGAATCCCAGAGCCGGGACTCTGGGGGCCGGGGGGAGACTGGCCTCACCTTCAGCTTCTTCACCTCCTCCTCTGCCTCCCTCTCACACTGCAGCGCCGTGTTGAGCTCCGCCTGCAGCGCTGTCATGGAGCTTCCCAGGGAGGCCTGGCCAAGACAAACCAGCCCCGCTGCCGTTAGCCACAGACAATACAGCACCTCTGACCCCAGCGCTGCTCCCTACATCATTTTCTTTTCCTGTGTTTTTTTCCTTGGCTTGCACTGTTTCACTGATAACTCAGAGACACAGACAGTCTGGCTGAGACTGGGTGACTGCGCTGTAAGCAGGGCGAGGGGACAGCTGTTTAACATTAACACACAGCGGACAGAATGCAGAGGGGGAGAGCCAGATGCAAAAAGAAGCAAAAGGGGAAAGAAAAACTGCCACGCTCACAGTTTCTGTCTGTCTTTCTCTCTGTATCCCTGTAGCTTTCCATCTCTGTCTCTCTCTCGCTCTCTCGCACACGCCCACACATGCACATGCAATAACTCCCACACACACTCCCTCACATGCACACACCAATAACTCTCTCACACACTCTCACGCATGCATGTACACACACACACCCACACACTCCCTCACATGCACACACAAATAACTCTCTCACACACTTTCACGCACGCATGTACACACACACACACCCACACACTCCCACACACGCCCACACACACACACACACCCACACACTCCCACACACGCCCACACACACACTCCCACACTCACACACTCACACACACACACGCCCGCTCTGTCTCACCCGGTAGCGGCTCTGTGCCTCCTGGATGCTGGCCAGTGTGTGAGCTCGGTGCTCCTGGGACACCGCGCACACCAGGCAGACCAGCTCCTGGTCCTCCTCGCAGTAGAGCTTCAGCTCCTCGTGGTGCCGGCCGCAGAGGGGGGCCAGCTCCCCGGAGCTCCTGCGGGGCTCCCCGCTCTCCTCCAGGCCCTGGCAGTAGCTCTCCACGATGTTGGCCACGATGCGGTTGGGCCGGTAGCTCTGGCCAGGGAAGGCGGAGCGGCACTGGGGGCAGGTGGGTGCCCCGCCCTGCGAGCGCGGGCCAGCCCAGAAGCCGGTGATGCAGCCCTGGCAGAAGGTGTGGTCGCAGGGCAAAGACACGGGCTGCTTGAACAGGTCCAGGCAGATGGAGCAGGTCAGATCCCTGCTCAGACGCTGGGACGATCCCCTCGAAGACTGGCTTGCCATTGCCATCGTCACCCCCGAAAAAAGTCACTCTCTGCTTTCTTTGCCTCTCCTGTCTTCGGTCTCTCTCCTTCCCTCCCCGGTCTGTGGTCTCCCTCTCCTCTCCTGCTCTTTCTTTGTCTGCCTCGTCCTCCCGTTCCGCCCGTTCCTCCTGCTCTCCTCCCCCTCTCCGTCTGGGCTCTGGTCTTCCTGTTGACTGTGGGAAAGGAAGGGGTTGGTGTGGGGGCGGCCACAGGGCTGCTGGTTCTCTCTGCGCCTCGGGGAAGCGGGGGGTTCTGCCTCTCCGGCCCCCTGCCCCCCCCTCCCTGACGTCGGGCTACAGTCAGGAAGTCAAGGCGGGCCCAGGATATTCTATCCCTGGAACGTTTGTTTATGGAAAGCGGGTGGTGTCTGCGGATTCTGAGGACCTTCCCTGCTCCGGCTGCAGCTTTATCTAAAATCTGATAATGTGGGTCCAGGGAAGCCTCCCAGTTTCTGTGCTGCTGGCTGACCTCATTTTGTACATTGATAGATGGCAGGATGTGATTCTGATGCTTGGTCAATTTCATAGTGTGAAAAATAGCTTTCTGGTCTCTGGGCTCGTAAACTTAATGTTGCAAATCCCTGGTCACTGTGTCACTGGTATAATAACAACAGTTATCAGGGTTGACAGTTCTGGTCACAGAACCTCCTTCCCCCTGGCAAAGCAAACGGGGAGAAACTTGCATTTCCCCTTTACAAATGCGCTCAACAGCACGGTGTGGTTTAAGATGATTTTAAATCTGAGATGCTTCGCTTTTAAAATAGCACCGCGTGGGATTATGGAGTCGGGGAGGAGATGCCTGCACTTCAAAGAGATGATCAGTTAACAGCACAGCCACACTACTGGAAGGTAGAAAATGTGAATTGGTTAACACTAGCTGAGTAAAAATCGAGTTAGCTAGCCATTGGTAAGCTCAGCTAAACGTCTCCAATGATGTTGAATAATTTTTCACATTTTATTAAAATTGAAATGTGCCACATCAAAGTCTTTGGCAATTCAGCCCTTTGTTGCTTGTTGCTAGAAAAGGTTCTGAATAATTCTTTCACACACCTGAGCATGATACTTAAACAAAAATAGCTTTGGCAAATACCCAGCTGTATTACGGGATATCCTGCACTGTGGAAGTTCCCAATATCAGGGGCCGCCTGAGCAGATAAACAATGCAAAGTGCAGTAGTTATCAGCATCCCCCCCAAAGTTAACTGCCATAATTACAGCAGAGTCCGCTATTATTCCCCCTGAAGTCCAATTACTTCTTTGGTGTGTAAAATGGATCAAAGAATTGCAGTTCTTTAGGGGGAGTGGAATATTACTGCATGCCCTGGTATGAGTGGCATTGTGCACTGCTGTGAAGTAAATTGTGGAGGGGCAGAGAATCCAGCTCTTAGACCCACAGTAGACTGTGTACTACTGTAATTATAAGAGCCTCACTATCAAATGCCAGCTGAAGTACTGTGACACTGTCCACTATGCAGAGACAGCAGTGCATGAATGTGGTTAAGGGGCTGGGCCTGTAACCAGAAGGTTGCAAGTTCAATCCCCAGGTGGGAAACTGACATCTCATCTTCCAGTGAGGTACCTGCTTCAGCTGTTTAAATGGATAATATGTAGAATGTGAGGTTTAAACTGCAGAGTTGTGAAGGTTGTGCCTGATAATATTATCAAATATACACACAGGTAATATTCAGCCTTTCTCAAGGTAAGGGAATGGTGTATAAAAATGTTGTTATATTTATATAAATGTTGTTATATTTTATTTATCATTTTTGGATAAGCTGGTGTGTTCAAATGGGACTGAAACCAGGCCGTATGCAATACTCATAAATGCAGACACATACACACATATGCCCGTGCGTGCCTGCGCGCGCACACACACACACACACACACACACACACACACACACACACACACACACACACACACACACTACTGCCATGTAATCTCTGCTAGTTCAAAGGTCAGAAAACTATAGCCCTCAATAGTGAGCAACAGTCTCCAGAATGCCCTGCTGAGTCACAAATGAAAGGCAGCTGCCGTTTTGCCCTCAGATGAAGCTGAGTCGGGGTGTGGGTGCTGCAGTCAGCAGGCTGAAGGATTACAGCAGCTCAAAACGCAGCCGGCTGAACCCCCAGAGACTGCAATCAAGAAACAATAGCCGCGGCAACACTGCGCTCTTTCCACACCCTGTCAAAGTTTCCTAAAACTCAATCTCTTTCATGGACCTCCAGATGAATTCCCAGAATTGAAAGTGTAATCTCTGGCCATCTGCTTCACCTCCACTTAAGCTGCATGTTGCAGTTTCCTTTTTATGGAATTGGCTGCTTCCTTTCCTTTTAATGGGCTCCCTTAGACACCCTCAGTTAGGACGCTTCACACGGAGATGAAAAAAAGGAACTTCAAAAGCAGTCAAAAGTTACACAGAGAAAACGTGTAATGTCTCTGTGTTTGTGTTATTAATTTGTGTGTGAAGGCAAAATATTAAATGAACACATTTCATATTGCTGTCAATAGCAGCATCCAACCTATCAATCAAGCAATCAATCAATCAATTTACTTTAATACTGAAATAGTAAATACGGGTGTCACGGGTTTCTTACATCTAGTTTTGCCTGAAATAGTAAATACGGGTGTCATGGGTTTCTTACATCTAGTTTTGCTAGTGTGTGTGTGTGTGTGTGTGTGTGTGTGTGTGTGTGTGTGTGTGTGTGTGTGTGTGTGTGTGTGAAAAACTGCAGACCTGCAAAAAGTCAAATGTGATTTACTGTCTGAGGAGAGCTGCTATGGCCTTAGAACGGCAGCACATAGCTTTATATTTTTCCCACTTTATGGGACACAAAGTTTAGCGGTGATTGACCTCAACTTCATGTCCCACATTATAAATTGCTGGTGAAACGGGAGGTCTCAGCACAGGCAAGTCAAAGCAAAGACTCTCTTTTAGTACTGAGACGATAAACCTTAAGCAGGCTATTGCAGCGTTTGCTTTGTTGTGCCTGAATGATTCATCACCGGAACTCTTTTGGTTATAAATTTGCAGAGTAAGCTAGAGCTTCTTGTATGGAGCAGGACGGTCTCTGCAGTGAGCACTGAGCGCTCTCGCTATTTATTCGAAACAGCTGCAATCCGCGGACTCCATGCCGGGTTTTGCGCAGCGCCTGGTCGCCCTGAACCGGAAAGACTTTCTCTGCAGCAAGACACGCAGTGATCAGCGATATCAACAACAACAACAACAGCACAGATACCAATGTCACGATCCTCCAGCGTTTCATAATCAGCCCTGTGTCTTAATGTAAACCTTTCTTCCCCGCTCTATCACATCTTTTTCGTTGCCCGTTCATGGTAAGATATGATCTTTGCCTGTCTTATTTCGTGCTGTTTTGTTCATCCTCTTGGTGCAACTCTAAATGTCTGCTAGCTTGCTACCGAACTAGCTTGCTGTTTTCAGGTGAGCTTATATATGAATCCATCGGTAGACCGGGGGTAAATTGGTTTGTAATCGTACATTGAGCTGGTTTGAAAGGGAATTAATAGAGGTCCGTACTACCTCGAGTTGCCAATACCTCATCATGAATACCTCTAGAATTCCACTCTGATTTCTGCCTTTATTTTTGTCAGGACCTGAATATATAGTCTGAGTGGAAGTAGCTAAGTTACTGTAGCTTGCTACCCAGCGATCTTTACCAACCGGAATCCGTCAGCAGACCGTCAGAAATGGCCCAGCAAAGGGGTGTGAACAGCCTGCAGTTCAACCAGGATCAGAGTAAGTAGCGGACGCTTCTCTCCGGTGCGATGCTTCCTGTGTCACTCCGTCGGTCACCTTGCATCGCTCGTGGTCGACATTGTCGGTGGGACTGTCGGATGGCAGTGTGTGCCACGGAGCGGCTTAATGTGTGCAGAGTTAAATGAGTGCATCTGGAATGTGCGCAGATTAGGCTAAGGACATTTGGAGGATCCAGAGATAAAGAATTTAGAAGACCAAGTCAAGGACACACTAGCTGATTGTAAAATGTTTGTCATATCCAACCACGCACATGCCCTGAGTTTTATTGTGTAGGGGCCCTCTTGCGTGTCTGAATATCTTAATGGCTCTCTCTCTCTCTCTCTCTCGCTCACTGTGTGTGTGCGTGTGTGTGTTTCTGCAGGTTGCTTCTGCTGTTCCATGGAAACAGGGGTGAGGATTTACAATGTGGAGCCCCTGATGGAGAAAGGACACCTAGGTAAAGCTGAACGAGCCTCAGACAGTGTACTGCACTCTGTGAATACACCTGTGAGAGTCTGTGTTCCAGTGGCAGCCAGTGTATATGATGCTTCAGATACCTGATTCAGCTGACTGTTGTGTGTGTGTGTGTGTGTGTGTGTGTGTGTGTGTGTGTGTGTGTGTGTGTGTGTGTGTGTGTGTGTGTGTGTGATGTGTGTGTGTGTGTGTGTGTGTGCGTGTGTGTGTGATGTGTGTGTGTGTGTGTGTGTGTGTGTGTGTGTTTCAGATCATGAGCAGGTTGGCAGCGTGGCCCAGTGCTCCATGTTGCATCGCTCCAACCTGCTGGCCCTTGTGGGTGGGGGGGTCAACCCCAAGTTCTCTGAGATCTCAGGTAGGTGGAAGGTGTGCTTTGGTACCTGAAGCTCTGTTGGCATGTGCACATGTGATGATGTGTGGCCTTTTAGCTTCTGCTTTACATGTCTGCATGTAGTGACAGCCACATGTCTGTCTCTGTCTGTCTGTCACCTGTACTGATCACCTGTCCTTATGTTGTTATTTTTGTATTTATCTGTCTGTGATCAACACTATTCACCTGTCCATATGTCTGTTTCTATCTGTGATTAACACTGATTGTCTGTTCTTATGTCTGTCTCCAAATATCTGTGCCATGTCTGTCTGTATTTTTCTGTGGTTGGCACTGATTGCCTGTCTGTCTGTGTATTTTTCTGTGGTTGGCACTGATTGCCTGTCTGCCTGCCTGTCTGCCTGCCTGCCTGCCTGCCTGTCTGCCTGCCTGTCTGTCTGCCTGTCTGTCTGTCTGTCTGTCTGTGTATTTTTCTGTGGTTGGCACTGCCTGCCTGCTTGCCTGTCTGCCTGCCTGCCTGCCTGCCTGTCTGTCTGTCTGTCTGTCTGCCTGCCTGTCTGTCTGTCTGTCTGTCTGTCTGTATTTTTCTGTGGTTGGCACTGATTACCTGTCTGTCTGTCTGTCTGTCTGTCCGCAGTGCTGATCTGGGATGATGCTCGGGAGGCGCGGGACTCCAAGGAGAAGCTTGTGCTGGAGTTTACGTTCACCAAGCCGGTGCTGGCCGTCCGGATGAGGCACGACAAGTGAGCACCATGACCTGTGACCTCTCTGACCCCCACGCCCCTGTCAGAGGCTCTGTTCGCTGTGCCTTTGCTCTTCATTAACAGTGATTCTGAGCTCTTTTCCCTCTCTCCCTCTCTCCACATCTCCACCTGTGTATGAAGGATCATCATCGTCCTCAAAAACAGGATTTACGTGTACAGTTTCCCTGACAACCCCGTCAAACTGTTCGAGTTCGACACCCGAGACAACCCTAAAGGTACTTTGGAAGTCCGCGACACTCTTCCTCTCTCTCTCTCCCCCTCCCCTTCTCTCCTTCCCACCCCCATCTCTCTGTCTGTTTCTCCCTCTCTCTCCTTCCCTCTCTCCCTGTCCCTCCCTCATGGTTTGGAGCCTCTTGGTGTGTTTCTCTCTTTTATCCCTCTGTCTCTTTCTCCCACCCTCTCAAATTCGAATTCAGCATGTGTTTTTCTGGCAGCGTTGCCAAAGCAGGGTTCCATATAAAAAGCCTAAAGTAATATCAGTAATATACTGTAGAGAAGCAGCCCTTCCCACAGCCGGGTCCCCTCTCTCTCTCCCAGGCCTGTGCGATCTCTGCCCCAGCCTGGAGAAGCAGCTGCTGGTCTTCCCGGGACACAAATGCGGCAGCCTGCAGCTGGTGGTGAGGCCCTGCACCGACTCCGTCCCGCGCTCTGAGTTACCGAGTTTCTGTCTGCCCCGTGGCTCCTGCACCGGGCCTGTGAGGGCTGGGATTCCCACAGGCTTTATATCTGTCAAACCACAGCCCTGTGGCGAGCGCTGAAATGGGCTCCGTCCGTCATCCTGATCTGGATTGGACGGAGACAAAGCTGTGGGCCACGGCTGCCTTCCTGAAGGAGAGACACGTCTCTCGCTGCCATCTCCGCATTAGTGTAGCAGGGTTTACCAGGGCATATGAAGCACACACCATGTCAGTGGCAAGGATATTTCATATATGCTCAGTATGTCCAACCAAATACGTCTCCTGGGTGTGGTTATCTAAGGTGCTTTTAAGGATGCATTTTGGTTATTGGCTGTCTGTGTTGGTCCTGCCCTCCATCCAGGATCTCTCCAACACCAAGCCAGGCACCTCCTCTGCCCCCTTCACCATTAACGCCCACCAGAGCGAGATCGCCTGCCTGGCGCTGAACCAGCCAGGCAGCGTGGCGGCCTCCGCCTCCCGGAAGGGCACCCTGATCCGCCTCTTCGACACCACCACCCGGGACAAGCTGGTGGAGCTGCGGAGGGGCACCGACCCGGCAACGCTGTACTGGTGCGGAAGAGAGGAGGGGGGGCAGAGAGGGGGAAGGGAGAGAGGGGGAGAGGAAGGGACAGAGGAGGGGCGGGGGTCTGGGGGCAGATAGAGGGGAGAGGTGAGTTCGGGGAGGGAACGGGAGGTAGAGAGGAGGTTAGGGGAGGTGATGGGGGGAGAGAGGTGAGGTAGGGGAAAGAGTGGAAACTGAAAGTATCTGAGAGTGAAAAAGGAAACAGCACTGCTTCCTGTAAGTGTTCCAGCATTACCTGAATTCCGGCAAGTGCCGTTTTTCCTTATCATGTGCCTCAGGGTGCAATCGTGACCGTTGTCTGTACAGGGTGAAATGTAGCGAAACAGACCAGGATAGGTATCTTTCTCACCTCAGTGTGTCAGATTTGAATTTTTCAGATTTCAACATTCCATAAAGAGTAGTCCTTGCGGTGCTGTGTCCTTGCATGGATTCAGCGCAGACGAGCTTTAATCTCTCCCTCTCTCTCTTTCAGCATAAACTTCAGTCACGACTCCTCCTTCCTGTGTGCTTCCAGTGACAAAGGCACGGTGCACATCTTCGCTCTGAAAGACACCAAACTCAACCGCCGCTCCGCGTAAGGCTGGCTCCTTTGCTCTGTGTGAGTGTGTGTGTGTGTGTGTGTGTGTGTGTGCATTTGTGTGTGTGTGTGAGTGTTTGTGTTTGTGTGAATGTGCAAGTGCGCATGTGTTTATCTGAACCTATATTTACATTTATTCATTTGGCAGACACTTTTATCCAAAGCAACTTACAAGTGAGAAAGTGTACAACACAATCAAAAAACCATTAGGAGTAAAAAATATTAGAAGCGCTGCATGACCAGGTTTCAGTGGTTTGGGTTAGGATATGACCAGTAAAGTTGCAGTCACACTTCTCTCTCTCTCTCTCTCTCTCTCTCTCTCTCATCTCCCTCTCTCTCTCTCTCTCTCATCTCTCTCTCTCTGTCTCTCTCTCTCCCCCTCTCTCTCTCTCTCTCTCTCCCTCTCTCCCTCTCTCTCTCTCTCCCTCTCTCCCTCTCTCCCTCTCTTTCTCTTTCCTCTCTCTCTCTCTCTCTCTCTCTCTCTCTCTCTGCCATAGCCTGGCTCGTGTGGGTAAGGTTGGTCCTGTGATTGGTCAGTATGTGGACAGTCAGTGGTCATTGGCTAGCTTCACGGTGCCAGCCGAGTGTGCCTGCATCTGTGCCTTTGGAAAGAACACCTCCAAGAACGTCAACTCTGTCATAGGTAACCTGCACCCAGTGGACTCTCAGCACTGCATCTGTAATTAACGGTGTCATTAAATAATTAACATAATTAGTCATGGGAAAAACATTAGGTTTCATCAGATATGATCAGGTATAGAGATTTCCACAGCGCTGTTATGGCAGAAGTGAAGTGAGAAGTGAGAGGTGCTTTCTCTTCTCCCTGCGGCAGCTATTTGTGTGGACGGGACCTTCCACAAGTACGTCTTCACTCCGGACGGGAACTGCAACAGGGAGGCGTTCGATGTCTACCTGGACATCTGTGACGATGACGACTTCTGAGGGCGGAGTCTGAGGAAGACCAGTGCGGGGAGGGAGAGAGAGAGGGGGAGAGAGACAGGAACATAGCTAACAGTGAGAGAATGGAGAGAGTGAATGAGAAACTATGAGTTTAGATGCGAGAGGATGGTTTGCAGGACATTTCTGTGCATGGAGTATTAGATTCTGTTTGTAATCAGATGTATTTAAACAATAAGTGTAATGTAAAAAGAATAAAGATGTTTTTTAAGTACTTGCTGCATCAGTGTCATGCATTATCAAAGCAAAACAATAATGTCGTTTTTAAGGTAAGTGTTCTTTATTGAAAGAAGGGGTTGAACTGAAAAGTGAAATTTGGCAATCTGTCCCTGCAAATTATGTTGACAAGTTTAATCTTGATATTAAAGAGGAAATAAAGTCAGTGAATTTGCTTTCGTGTGGTGGACTGATTTCAGAAACCGTGGAACCTTCATCTCAGAGGAGCTTACTGTCTGATGTTTACTTTGGCCCGTGTGTTTTTGTGCTGAATTTGAGCCAAGATGGCGTGAGTTTACGCAACTCCTGTGGATTTTCATGGGACTTTCCGCGGAGAAAGGGGCGGGGTTTCGGTCGTACGTCAGCCCCTCGTGACTCCGCGGGGCGGGGTTTCTTTTTCTACGTCACCCCCTTGACCCCGCAGCCATATTGATGCATAAGCACAACAAGCACGGATGTTTCCCCAGACGGTTTTAACAAGGTTTTTCATGTCATATTTCTTTGTAAATCAGCTATAACCAGTCGTGTGTAAAACGTCATCCCCGCGGGATAAAGCCTCTCCGAGTGTCCCAGCCTGACACCTGAAACGTGGAAGCGGACGGTAGAGATTGTGTCGGTGAGTTTTGTTTATGTAGTGTAGTTATGATGTGATATTTTCATTTTTCAGCATACCCACAAACCCCAAGGACCCTCGAAAATAACGTCGCAGCTTCATTTTGTGCCCAGGAATCGTAAATCTTACTGTCAGTCAAGCGTTCGCAAATTCAGTCGTACTGTACATTTCCCCCGGATCTGGTGATAGTTAGTTAGCCCTACCTGTACGATGCCATGAAGCTGGCAGACTGATTCTGATCGAAGTGGTGCAGTCCTTCTTGTTACATACAGTAGTTAAGTGTGTTGACCGTTGACGTGATTGAAGTGTTTCCTGTGAATGTCAAACAGTCTCGGATCAATCGCTCAACAGCTAAAGTTAAGTAATTATCTTTATAAACTTAGCGTTACCGCGGTTACACTGAATGATAGCATAGGAAGCCACGTTCACTGCGGACTTCATAGCGTGATGGGGCCACCTGATTGCACTGATGAAGCAATACAGGATGAATTCGTTTACAGTTTCATGCTACGGTGTAGTGTCATCGTTGCTAACTATCATCTCGCTAGATAGCTAGCATGAGTCTTTAATTCTGTTGATTTAGGCATCTAGCGTTATCATTTAGAAACTGACATTGTGTGAACATGGTGTGTTAGTCAAAGTTCAGCCAGCAGAAGTAGCATTCGTCTGAAGATAAACACAACTGAAATCGGTTTAAAATGTTGTCAGACTCTGTTTTCCTCAGCTCGTGGTAGCCCAGTATGGCCTCGCGAAAGAAGGTGCTCCTGAAAGTGATCATCCTGGGGGACTCCGGGTGAGTGACGTCGCCACGGCAGCAGGCTGTCAACTGCGGGCAACCTGTTCGGAAAAGCAGTCACTCGTAAAGTCACTGTTAACATGTGATACTGCTCCAGTCGCTTGGTTTAGCTGCAGTTTGGTCTAGTGGTAAGGAGCAGGTGTGGTAACCCACAGGTTGCCGATTTGACTCTCAGGTGGGCTACTGCTGTTGTAGGGAGGAAGGAACTTGCTCTGAATTACCTCACCAAATACCCAGTTGTGTAAAGGGGTCTGAAAATTTTATGCTGTGTGTAATGTAAGTCACTCTGAATAGGAGCCTTCTGTATGCAAATGTAAAGTCTACAGCACCAGTGCCCCACCCTAGATGAAAGATTTGAAAATGATATTTCCTGATACTATATTTGGCGCTGTAAGCACTGCTCGGGGAGGGATCATGACTTCAGGACAGTTATCGCCTTCAGTGGTCTGGAGGAAATGGAATCTGGCAGTTGTGGACATGTGAAGCTATTGATTGGCTGTTTTTGTGATTGAGTGCATGCATAATGACCAATGACTGCATCTGTTTCTGTGCACAGTGTGGGAAAGACCTCCCTCATGAACCAGTATGTCAATAAGAAGTTCAGCAACCAGTACAAAGCCACCATTGGAGCGGATTTCCTCACTAAGGAGGTGATGGTTGACGACCGACTGGTCACCATGCAGGTTTGTCCGTCCTGCCTGTCTGTCTGTCCGTCCATCCTCTCACTCAGGGTATCATCTTACGTGATATTTTAATCAGCAAACACTCACATACAGAAGCACATGTGGAGCTTAAAACTGTTACATGTTATCCTCCCATGCAGCTGAATATTCAATGACACTGTTCACCTCATCTGAGGGTACAACATTAGTGGCCTACCTCAGAATTGAACTGACAACCTTTGGTTTATGAGCCCTGGTCCTTACTGCTACACCACACTGCTGCTCCTTACCGCTACACCACACTGCTGCTCTATACTGCTACAGCACACTGCTGCTCCTTACCACTACACCACACTGCTGCCCTGCTCCTTACCGCTACACCACACTGCTGCCCTGCTCCTTACCACTACACCACACTGCTGCTCCTTACCGCTACACCACACTGCTGCACCTTACCGCTACACCACACTGCTGCTCCTTACCGCTATGCTACACTGCTGCTCCTTACCGCTACACCACACTGCTGCTCCTTCCCGCTACACTACACTGCTGCTCCTTATCGCTACACCACACTGCTGCTCCTTACCGCTACACCACACTACTGCTCC
>CM032880.1:1752500-1767500 GCA_019176425.1 Megalops atlanticus | reverse complement strand
CTTTGTTTCTGTAACAGTCTCTTTCCGTATTTAATTCACACCCAGTCCCGAGAGCTGTACTGCGCTGCTCAAAGCAGATCTGTAGGTCATCCATGCTGTACTGCTCTGTATATGCAGTGGACTGTAGGATAGTTGGAATACAGTTGCCGTTTTCTATTAGAAGGAATTGACCACCTTCAAAAAGGCCATCTGCAATTCTGTGCAACTTAATGGATTGAAACAGGCATTGTACACTTAAATTATAAAATTGGTCATAAACACTAGACCTTTGCGTTTTTATTAAGTTGCCAGTATGGGGAAAATGCTATATTACTGGACAGAATCTAGACTGGACTGAAGCTAATGCAAACCATTGCATATAAAACAAAACCTACAACGTACTCTGCATTAATCTACACAGTCCACTCAGACTAAAGATTCATTTAAGTAATTGCAAAAGACCTGAGGTTCGTTCAAAGTGTGTGGTTCTTTTTTTCTCCAGCAACACAAAGGTGGAAACACCTATTTTTGTATTTTCTATGCACAACCTTAAGTGGTTGTTTTAAAGCTGCAAGACCTATTTGGTTTGACACTAACCAAACTAGTTACTGAGACACTTGCCACCACAGGCACTGTACAAAGTATCTGTGCATTGAACATATTTCCTTCAACAGAAACTTTTTTCATCATTTTTTGTCCCACACAACTATGTTTGCATAATAACACCTGCTGGCAGAAATACAAGAAATGAATAATGTACACACAAAGTTAAAAAGCCATTTTTATTTACATTTATTTCATCTAACTTTGCAACATAAATAATAAACACACTCCTTGTGACACTTAAAGGAGAAGGACAGGGACCAGAGCATAGAATACAGTAAAAAGGCCACACCTGTTCACTGTCCCTCTCTGCTGTGGAAAAAGAGGATAAACTCATGTCTGTTTATATCACAAAAATAATGACATCATTTCATTGGTAACCATGGCTTCTGATTGGACGTTGCTTGTTCCAGTCCTCCAATGGCTGCAGGGCAGACTGATGCTGCTTGGCTGTCAGAGTGCACTGTGCCTTCTGTTTTCTTTGCTTTTAGCTCCTCCTTCCTTACTGTTTGTCACAGCTGCAGTCTGCTGTGTCAGTCAGGCAAACCGATGAAGTAACACTTCTTTCGGTTAAGTACCCCCTGCATTTCCTCTGACCGGACACCCTGCCCAGCCTTGCCTCCCTACTCTAGCTCCGTGTGTCCGCCCCGGGGTTTGGATTACTGGGCAACCGGGGGCCCAAACTCGATCATGGTCTCCAGGACCAGAGCCAGGTGATCGAGGAAAGAGCCGACAGAGACACGCAGAATTCGGGCTTCCTCCGCAGTCCACCTCCTGAGAGAGAGAGAGAGAGAGAGAGGAAAGGAGAAATGTGAGTCAATCACTCTGCCTCAGAAAAGTGTAACAGTGTAAAAGTGTAAACAAAGGGTGTTTAGAAGAATCTTTAAAATGTCCCACAGTATCAGAACTACACAAAAACTGGTTAGGCTGACAATGTGAATGCAATACGTTGCAGCAGAATGATTTGTGGATATCATCTCTATCTAATATTACGAGGATGGCAGTGCAGCAGTTTCAGGTTCTAATTGATACTTACAGCAGGGGGCGTTGCTGCTGTACCATTGAGCTAAATACAGTACAGTTTTATTCAGTTGTACAAATGGAACCAACACAGAAATTTTCAAAGTAAATACATAATGTAAAAAGAACAGGGTTAAGCTGTGCTTTAACTTCACAGAGGCAACACCAAACGCAAGAGGCTTATCTGATTTTGAAAAGCAGATATTTGCCTTCTTTGTAGTAAAACAATAGCCAGTGTTCAATGCAGGTCCCCCTGAAACGGCAGGTCACTCACACACTGAGCGTGCTGCCCGCCGCGTGCAGCTCCTTGGTGGCGCCGCCTCTGCGCGGCTCGCGGTCCGGCGACAGGGACTGGAACGCTATGCTGGCCTCGCGCGCCGACGGGAACGCGACATCCAGCGCGCGGAATCTCCGTCAAGGAAGTGCGGCTGGCTAATGTTAGCGAGAGGCTCTTACAAACACACACATTAATCAACCCGTAGCAAGTTAGCTAATTTCGTACAACTTACTTGTCACGTATAATGTCATATTCTGTTCCTCCATCTAGCATATCTACCAAGCCAGCAACCTGGCAGGCTAGCAATCTTCATTACTACTTCAAACCGAGCCTCAGTACCTAGCTACCTAACTATGGCTAGGCTGCTAGCACGATAACTTCAGATTAACTAGATAGGCAATGAAATTCGGTCTAAACAGGAAATGTTAACACGCAGCGGGTACCACAGATATAACGCTGAATTACCAATTACCAACAGCTGTTTATATTGTACATTTTTAGGATACAATTCCAACTTTGCTCTCTTAGCATCTTCTGCGTTGCAGGGCGCCGCCATATTGATCTAATAAGAACCACGTGTGCGTTTGGACGTAGGTATATTCGACAAAACAACGTATGAAAAATAGTTCAAAGTGGCATTAGATAATTCTCTTACTCAATATGTTTGTATCATTAAGAGTTATTTTTAGCCAAAATATTTTTGTAGATAATATTTTAAAAATAGGCAGACTCGTCCGTATAAAACAATACTAATTCCAAAAATCCACCTGACCACGTCTGTTCGTGGTCCAGTTTCACGGCTGATTAACGCATTTCACAAGTTTTCACTACAATAGTTAATTTTCGTTAGTCGGTGTAGGAACCGTCCGTTAGAGGTAGTCGATTTTCATACTGTCTAAGCATTCCTTTAAATTACTGCATGCATTGAGGTTAGACGTAGGCTATACATCGCTTAGTATAATAATAATGTAATCTTTGATAATTAAACATAAACTAATCATTTTTCAATTTCATTATTCGTGTCCACTCCAGATGTTTGTAAGGTTACATTCATTTAGAAAATGAATGTAATGTAACGTAATGTTGTAAGGTGTACGTAAACGTGTTTATAAGAATATTTTGGTCAATATTTGGTCATTTCTACTGCTTTGTTGCACACGATATGTTTCCCATTAATTCACATATGTAAGAGAGATTGGGTGTCGTGAGTTAGTATTAAAGTACACCAATGAATTTGTCTGTTGTTGAAATTAGCAGATCTTTGAGAGAGAAGATCTTATTGCTTTTAACTCGTTTTCAAACCAGAACAGCTTTAACGTCCGAAGACATACAACCTCCTTTCGGATTCCGTCAAAAAAATTCCCAGTCCATTCCATAGAGCTAGACGAGGTGTAGTGGTCGTGAATCAGAGAGAGAAGGTGTGCTCTATAGGACGAGAGGATGAGAAAGACCGTGCGTAAAATGAATTAGTTAACTGTTGGTCATCAGCGCCGTGCGCTCGGCAGCGCTCGCTTTTCACTCCTGAGCACTGCGATTCTGAAGAAGTGTTGCGCTGCACATTCCTCCTCCCGAAGTTTAATCAGGAACATTTCTTTGCAATATTCGAAAACGCTCCTCTGGCAGGTGATCAGCAATTTCAGGTCACACAGTTATCCAGTGATACTGAGGTATAGCTACCGGGAAAACGGCAGAGTAAAGATACCGCACAGCAGTTTCCAGCTCTTCCAGGATAACAACGTCCAGATACAGGTAAATATGCAACAGCGTCGCTTTTCCTTTCTCCGCTGTCTTGCGATTCTTCCGCTTTTTTAGTGCTGGTTAATAATAATACAAAAACGTATGCATGTTTTTCCCATTAGAAGGGAATGGTAGAATTTTAATGTGGTATTCACTGAAAGATGCAGCGGGTAGCGGTCGTTGGTACGGCACAGAAAAACGTGTTTGCTGCTCAACTCACTGATTCGAAAATGAAATCAACAGACATGCATGCATCATGATTTTTTAAAATGGATCGTAAACCAAAGACTTTGTATCAGGAGATAATATACATGTGCCGCAGAGTTGATGTGGAACATTTAAGGATTTGCTAACAATACAGTTACTGAGATGAGAGCACATCGGAAGCTTAACGTGTCGGTTTATCCGCTGCCGTTCCATTTTTTATTTGTCCCAGATAACAGCACGCTGAGATCATAAAATTTCTCTTTGGTGCAAAACAGCCCTTTTATCCGTGTTGTGAAATATGCAGCATTCTCTGCTCTGGGACTGCATCGTGTTCTGTTGCAAGTTGCAAAGGCTTGTACAGTATCCGGTTCTGTTTGGTTTCCAGTCACATGCACACCTCAGAAGGCGTTTCGCCGCGCTGTCAGAACAGCAGCCCATCAGGTGAATCATGTAAAGGTGCGCTCTGCATGTGCGCTACAGAATACTGAGCGCGCTCCTGCAGCCTCGCGGGACCCCGTGCAAGCGAGCTCCCAACGTCCTCAAAAAACCCGCTGCTTGCAACGAGCCCGGCTCACTCAGACAAACAAAAATTCAGACGTGTTTTTTTCATCCTGTTTTCCCACCATCTCAGTTCCCGTTTTATTTTGCACTCTCCTCTCCCTCATACCCTCTCTCTGGTGTAAATCCTGCCTCTGTGTGTTCCCACGCTCCGGACCGCCACGCCCGCCAGGGCGATGGGCACGTCTTGCGGGACCTCCAGTTCGCCCTGCAGCTGAAGATCGAGGAGCTTCGGCAGCGAGACGCCCTCATCGATGAGCTGGAGCTGGAGCTGGACACCAAGGATGACCTCATTCGGCAGCTGCAGGGAGAGCTGGACCGACACCGGGCTACGCTGGGCCCCTCCCCGTCCGGCTCCACACCTGCCTCAGGTAGCCCAACACACGCACCTTTAGACCATGTCAGGTAGCCCTCTAAACACACCTGTAGACTATGTTAGGTAGCTTTTATCATGAGGTGGCACACAGCACTTGTCATTGGTCCATCTTTGGCAGCCCACAGCTTTTTTCATTGGTCCATTTTGGGTCGGCCACACCACACGTCACTGACTCATCTCCAGTAGGTTAGGTTTAGGTTTCAGGGAGGTTTCAGACCAACTTATGCTGTAACACTGAAAATATGTTGTTTCATAAATGATTGACAGAGCTCTGTGCTGCATTTGATGTATCAGTCAGTCTGTCTCAGTAAAGCTGCAAGCAGGGTGTGCAGGGGGGTGAATGTGTTGCCGGTTTGGCTGTTCCAGGACCTGCCCCCGCCCCCCCCGACGAGCCCCAGCGCACTAAGAGACAGGCCATCTCTGCAGAGCCCTCTGCGCTGGACCCCTCCCAGCTCACCCACGTCACCCTGACCAGCTACAGCAAGAGCCAAGAGTGAGCAGAATTATACACACACACGCATGGACACACACACACACACACACACACACACACACACACATGCATACACACACGTGCGCGCACACACACACACACACACACACACGCATGGACACACACACACACACACACACACACACACACATGCACACACACACGTGCGCACACACACACACACACACACGCATGGACACACACACACACACACACGCACACGTGCACACACACACACACACACGCACACACACACGCACACACACACGTGCACACACACACGTGCACACACACACACACACACATGCACACACACACACGTGCACACACACACACGTGCACACACACACATGCACACACACACACGTGCACACACACACACACACACACGCACACATGCACACACACGTGCACACACATGCACACGCACACATGCACACACGTGCGCACAGACACACAGACACACACACACGTGCACACACACACACGCACACATGCACACACGCACACACACGTGCACACAAACATATACACACACACACACACGCACACACACACACACACACGTGCACACAAACATATACACACAGACACACACACACACACTCGTCACCCTGACCAGCTACAGCAGGAGCCAAGAGTGAGAGACATATACAGACACACACTCACACACACACACAGTTACACAAACAAATATACACATGGTCATACACATCACACATATATATACACATGCACACAGGCACATACAAAAACAAAGTTACATACACACATATAGAGACACATGCAGTTACACAAACATTCACAGTCATGCAGTTACACGCACACACAGGCACACGGGTACACCCATACCACATCTCAGAGACACTAAGCACATTCTCCTCAGACTAATTGTATGTAATTGTTTCATATGCAGTTTTCTGTGGGTAGATATACAGTAGAGAATAAACTCCATGCCTAACGTCAGGGAACGCGTGCGTGCCTCTCAGGTCCCGGGAGCTCATCCAGAAGGCCCTGCTGGAGAATGACTTCATGAAGCACCTGGAGCCGGGTCAGATCCTCACCATCGTGGACTGCATGCACCCCACCACCGTCGCCCGCAGCTGCTGCGTCATCCAGGAGGGGGACGACGGCTCGCTCGTCTACGTGCTGGAGGGTGAGAGAGAGAGGGAGAGAGAGAGGGAGAGAGGAAGAGGAGGAGAGAGAGAGGGAGAGAGTGAAAGAGGAAGAGGAGGAGAGAGCGAGGGAGAGAGGGGGAGAGGGAGGGAGAGAGAGGGAGAAGAAGAGAGAGAGAGATCACTGGATATATCACTGGATGTAGTTCAGAATATGTTCCACTGTACTGATATTAGTAATTTTTTTTTTTTTTTTGTATTGTCGTTTGCTATTGTTATTGTTATGATTGATTGATGTTATTATTGTGCTTTGGCAATATGTATTTTAAAAGATGTCATGCCAATAAAGCATTTTGAATTGAAATTGAGAGAGAGAGGGAGGGAGGGGGAGAGGGAGAGGAGGAGAGAGAGGGAGAGAGAGAGAGAGAGAGAGGGGAAGAGAGGGGGAGAGCGAGAGATAGAGAGAGGGAGAGAGAGAGGGAGGGAGAGAACGAGAGAGAGAGAAAGAGAGAGACGGAGTCAGAGGGTTAGAGGGAAAAAGAGAAAGCGAGAGGAAGAGAGAGGGAGGGAGAGAGAGCAAGGGTTACAGAGAAAGGGAAGGAGAGAGGGATAGAGGAAAATAGAGAGGGAGGGAGAGAGAGGGCTAGTGTGACAGGGTTAGAGGGAGAGGGAGAGAGAAGGAGGGAGAGAGAGAGAGAGAAGCAGATGGGATGCAGTGAGAGTATGAAAGAGAGACCTCACTTTCTCTGGCAGTGAGGCTGGGGTCACTCCAGGGAAGGCAAGCATGGATGACTCATAGAGGTTAAAGGTCATCCTCATTTCTGTGGCGGGACGCTATCCCCTTAACGAGCCAATCGGTGGAGTCTGTTTCCTCAATAATCTGTCTCTATAGCCCTGAGTGCTGACCACAGAGGAAGCGGCCAGCATTTTCCAAAGAGGGGATCACTAATTAAATCAGTGTTTCAGGCAAAATCATGCACCCACAGACGTCTGGTTTTGGCTGTGTTTCTGTGTCCTACTTCAGGAAAGGAGTCAAACTTGTATTGAATGATATCCAGATGTCAAGCCCATACTGGAGGGTCTCTTGGAAACACTGATTTAATGGTCATTTCTGAGAGAGGGCAGAAGGCATCTTTTGTACATCCTATTTGCTGGGCATCGGAGTCACCCTGTGGTACCGTATGTTGCGGGAATGGACTCAGTAAGAGCTGATCTCAGACCTGTGGTACAGTATGCGGTGGGAGTGGACAGCACTCTGTCTCCTCTCAGTCACTCAGCCTGGGATTTATATGCAGTAAGAGCTGATCTCAGACCTGTGGTAGAACAGCAGTGAGCTGGAACGATAGCAGGATTCTGAACAAGCTGAGCCCGTGATAAGCTATCTGCATGTGTGACAGAGAGAGGGAGATAAAGAGAGAGGGGGAGATAAAGAGAGAGAAGGAGAGATAGAGAGGATGAGAGACACACAAGAGGGAAGGCGAAAGGCAAAGAGAAATAGGGAGGAGGAGGGAGAGACAGAGAAAGGGAGGGAAGCAGAGAGAGAGAGAATGTCAGTGTGTATTGTAAATTTAGTAATGGGTATTTGTCCCAATGTGTTCTGCATACATATGATTTCAAATCCACCTCCTCCCCCCCCCCGGTTCTCCTGTCCCCCCCCAGCTGATCCCAGGTCAGGGAAGGAGGTTTTAAGCGTGGAGAGGCAGTGGGTTTGTCCTCTGGTCCTGACACATCCTTTCAGTTTCTGTCTGATCCAATCAGTGTCTGTCCCTGTCATAATGCACACACACACACACACACACACACACGCATACACACACACACACACACACACACACACACACACACACACACACACACAAGCAAAGCACTTACAGTGCTGTCCATTGTGTTTGGATGTTAACAGTGTGCGTGTGTTGTGTGTGTGTGCGTGTGTGTGTGTGTGTGTGTGTGTGTGTGTGTGTGCAGAAGGGAAAGTGGAGGTGACCAAGGACGGGCAGAAGCTGTGTACGATGGAGCCTGGGAAGGTGTTTGGAGAGCTGGCCATCCTGTACAACTGCACCCGCACGGCCACTGTGACAGGTACCGCCACGCCCACCGCCACGTCCACACACTGTCACACACTCCAATACCGCCACGCCCACACACTGTCATACACTCCAATACCGCCACGCCCACACACTGTCACACACTCCAATACTGCCACACCCACACACTGTCACACATTCCAATACTGCCACGCCCACACACTGTCACACACTCCAATACTGCCACGCCCGCACACTGTCACACACTCCAATACTGCCACGCCCACAGCCACGCCCACATGCTGCCACACACTCCACTACTGCCACAGGTACTGCCACACCCACCACCACGCCCACGACCACACCCACACACCGTCACACACCCCACTGCTGCAAGAGGTCAGTATCTCTGTCCTGATCTTTCCTGTAACTGTCCCACTGATTGCATTCAATGCTGTGTCAACACGTCAGGCATGCAAAAGCATTCCAGAATTTATTGGTCGTTAATTAACTCATTAATTAATCATGAACCCCCCTCACTTTGTTGTAGATGAATTCACGGTGGTCATTCCGATGGGATGAGTGAGTTGGCTGTTCCGCAGGAATAATGGTTATTTTATATCTTTGATCGATCTCAGCGCAAGGTCACACTCTCTGCGGTGCAAATTGAGGCAGCGTTATGAGCAAATGATTGCTTCAGGGCCAGGATGCATGCAAGGCATTTCAAAGGGCAGCGTTTGTGCATTAATTTCTGCACAGGCGTGCAAATGGAAAGCGTTTTATGACAGGAAGGTTTAGGGTGACAGATTAAGGATAACTCTGGAGGGGAGTCAGATTACATGCACCTTCAGCTTCAGCTGGGGATGCACTTGCAAAGCCGTTAATGAAAGCACGTTCCCATGAGCTCTTTCATCGCTATCTGCTACTCCCTCACATGTGATTCTGCAAACACATCAATTGAATTCGGAATCAAAGTGTGTATTAAAAGCTACAGATCTTCATCGCTTCAAAAGTGCTGATGGAGCTGAGAGTAGCAGTCTGCTCACATTATCATCTTGTGTCTCGTGCGCTTCCTTTTAGAAGCATATTTTAACTGAGGTGAACCTGGAATCAAACGAAGTCTCAGTATTCTGGTTGTGGATCTTAAGAACGTGTTCACTGCCTGTGCTGACCTGTGATCAGTCAAAGCGACGTCTCCTAAAAGTATTGACTAACTCTTGGGAGAATCTCCTGCACTTCCCTATGCCTTCTTTATACCCAGTTGTGGCGGACCTTTCTTTCTCATCTTACACATTCTCCTCACTTTCTCCTCTCTATCTCTATCTGTGTGTATGTTTCTTTGAGTGTATGTGTCTTTCTGAGTACATGTATTTCTTTGAGTGTGTATGTGTGTGTTTTTCTCTGAGTGTGTGTGTGTGTGTGTGTGTGTGTGTTCTCTGAGTGTGTTTGTTTTTTCTCTGAGTGTGTGTGTCTTTCTGAGTGTGTGTGTGTGTGTGTGTACCTATTTCTTTGACTGGGTGTTTTGGGTGCGTATGTTTGAGTGTGTGCGTGTTCTCTGAGTGTGTGTGTGTGTGTGTGTGTGTGTACCTATTTCCTTGACTGGGTGTTTTGGGTGTGTATGAGTGTGTGTGTGTTCTCTGTGTGTGTATGTCTGAGGGTGTGTGTGTCTCTGTGTTTTGTTTTGTCTGTGTAGTATTCCCTCTCTCCTCTCCAGTGCTGTGCTGTGAAATTCCAAACATGTCTCGCTTTGCTGAGCGTTTCTGCTCCTCTAACTCACCTGCTGTTATTTCACTGAGTTGGGACTGTGGCAGAATCAGCCAGAAAGAGTAATCACTGGCTGCATGTTGCAGTTGTTTTAAACTCCTTCCACTGATTTTGCAGAAAACCTCCACTTTCCTCTCCGTAAAACCACAGCCACCTAGAGCCTTTAAAGACGTCTCGGGGCACCGAGCTGCAGCGCACATCAGAGTTAGAATACGTATTGGTGGCCAGACCTAGACTTAGGCAGCGGCCCAACACAGTTGATTATGAGGCGCTCAAACGGTTCGGCCATGACAGGAATCGGCTGGAGTGGAGCTGGGGAAATGGCTTGATTGGGTTTGCCAGAAAGCTGGCAAACATGACAAGGACTACAGTACTTTGACACCGCGGACTTAAAACAAGGCCCGGAGATTTGTTTGTGTGTTTTTGTTACGCCAAAATGACCATTGAGTACACGATCATGGGCCAGTTTCAAGACATGAGAACGATAACCTGAGGGAAAGACAGTATGATAAATGGCGTCCCAACCCACATCAGCACTTCCCTTGTCCCAAAAATAATCCACAGGTTCATGTTTAAAATATGAGCTTTACTGCAGTGTGTCTGAGGTCGTCTTTGAATATCTGATACTGATACTATTCATCATCTACAATGTACAAATAATGCATCTTTAAAGTACCTTGCCAGGTGTGTGCATGTTCTCTGCTTCTATGACAGACCCACCATTCACAGACCCAGGTCAGTGGATGTGTAGTGGATTTCTTGCCTGACAGAGAGTTGGATGTAAGCAGTACCCAGAATGCATTCCTGCATCTCTGAGACTCTAACTTCTGAGCTCCCCCTGAAGCTTTTGGAGGAATCTGTCGATCAGTGAGTCGTGTAAGAATAAATCATGTAGTGATTGTCAGAGAGTGCTCTGCCTGACACAGAGGTCCAAACGCAATTAAGGCCCATCTGCGGAAAAAGGCCAGATCAGAGGGGCTCAGTCTGAATAATAATTCCAGCACAAAGCAAATGACAATTGATCCACTGCATGTAAGTGTAAACCCAGCTCAGTGTCCCCGAGTGCTGAATTTAGGAGATGAGGCACAAGTGCTCTGAGGGATAATACTTTTAGCCTATTTGAATCAATCACCAAAGTGCACTGGAGAAAAGTCAGTTCTGCATAAGAAGATGTCAGCTGGAGCTTGTGTGCTCTGACTGCTAAAATTTCACACTGAACTCTTAGTTATTTGAGTTTTTTTTTACACACATTTTCATACATTCCTAACAATGACAATCCATGCAAACTTAATCCCATTTAAACCTCTCTAATGAAAAAAATAATATATGTCAATATGTTAAAATATTTATATATATTGTTATAATATATATTGTAAAAATAATCGCCACTCACACACATAACTGTATACATATATGGGAGAATATATTTTATAATATATCAATACAAATAATTTGACTCAGTCCTTTGCTTTGGATTTTATATGCAAAGATGCTGTATGTCATGGTTTCATGCAGGTAAGCACTGAAATATTCATCTGAGTTAATGTGATTAGCCTGTTGGTGCGTGCAGCTCTTTAGCATTGTAGTCAGTGTTGGCGTCAGATATGCAGCTGTGTTTGAATTTGAATATTGAGCAGTGAAGGTTGCACGTCGCTCTGGCGGAGAGCGTCTGTGAGGCAGCTGGATGTGAGTGTATCGCAGGAATGATGTGGACAGCAGCATCTCTGGGCCCTGGAGTTTGTCACTGCGTGGGATGCAGTGCAGGCTGTGTTAGGCTGTGTTCCTGAATTGTGAAGCGCTGTTCTGAAGGACGCAGGAGTAATCTGATAGAACTGCTGTGCCCTGACTTTGAGCTTACCTGATGATGGCAGCTCTCTCAGACACAGTCAGAACTGTCAGACCCTGTTTAGCACCTGGTCAGGAGTGGAACTGTAAACCATTGTTTGTATTCTCTATGTATTCTCTATGTCTCTCTCTCTCTCTCTCTCTCTCTCTCTCTCTCTCTCTCTCTCTCTCTCTCACACACACACACACACACACACATATACTCTGAATGAAAAAAAACCTTTTCTCTGTGTATTCAAACACGCCCTGCTTTATGTCCTTGCAGACTGAGTCATTTTCATTCAGACATAAAGCAATATACTGAGCTAAACATCAGTATGTGCTTTTTCTCACTCCTTCCTACTAAACCTTCTCTTCATCCTTTCCTTTTCATCCTGGTGCTCTCTCTCCCTCTATCTCTCTCCCGGTACTCATGTTCCTCCCTCCCTCTCCCTCTCTCTTTCTGTTTCTCTCCCTCTACCCTGCTCTCACCCTCTGTCCTCTCTCACCCTCTCTCTTTTTCCTCTTTCTACTGTCCTTCCCTCTCTCTCTCCCTCTCCCTCTCCCTCTCTCTTTCTCTCTCTCGCGCTCTCTCTCTCCCTCTCTCTTACTCTATCTCTCTCCCTCTCTCCCCCCATCTCCCTCTCTCTCTCTCCCTCCCCCTGTCTCCCTCCCCCTCCCTCTCTCTCTCCCTCTCTCTCTCCCTCTCTCTCCATCTTTCTCTCCCTTCCCCTCTCTCTCTCTCTCTCTCTCTCCCTCTCTCCCTCTCTCTCTCCCTCTCTCTCTCTCCCTCTCTCCCTCTCTCTCTCCCCCTCTCTCTCTCTCTCTCTCTCTCTCCCTCCTCCCTGCCCCCCCCCCTCTCTGCAGCTCTCACAGATATTAAGCTGTGGGCGATTGACAGGCAGTGTTTTCAGACCATCATGATGAGGACAGGCCTGATCAGACACTCGCAGTACATGGAGTTCCTGCGCAGGTGAATGCATAGACTGCACTCCACCACTGCTCTTCAGCAGCTGGCGTTTGCCACGAAATTACAGCCATTTTCTCTCAGCTGTGTTCTCTCTACAAACAATCGCTAAATGTTCCTAGAACTAAATTTGTTCACAAAAACCAGTTACAGTAGTTGAAAAAAATTTATTTAATTTTACTTAAAATGATTTTGATGGCTGTGGTAAGAAATAGTATGGTATGAGGACAGATTGTTCAAACTGAGTCCCTAGCTGCTATTGCTTTGGAGTTTGTATCATTACATGACCTGTTCTTCCCAGGTGGCTGCTAATGTAATATGGGTGTGTCACCTGACAGTGGCCATTTGGTACTTTGATAGCATTTGTCGCTATACATCATACACCCACCCACATTTTCATTTAAATCTAATAGCTGCCACTGTGTGATGCCAGTAATGTTTTCAGGGTTTAATGATTCTGTGTTCCACTCGCTGGCCCGTCCTTCCATCCCTGCCTCTGTTTGCAGCGTCCCGTCCTTCCAGTCCCTGCCAGAGGACATGCTGAGCAAGGTGGCTGACGTCCTGGAGGAGGTAACGTCACCCCGCCCTGATCCAAACGCTGACCTCACTCGTGAAGCAGTGAGCTGGCCGCACTCATGCAGTTGTAGGCCGACCTTATTCGTAAAGTGTTAGGCTGTCCTCATTCAGAAAGCATTAGGAACAAACCCAGTGAAGCATTAGACATAGACACTGGCCTTATTCATAAAGAACGTACTCATAAAGCATTCGGTTAGTCTTATTCATGAAGAATTAGAAAAAGGCACTGGGATTGTTTCATAAAGTGTTTATTCATTGGCTTTATTCATAAAGTGTTAGGAACAAGCCCTGGGTTTATTCATAATGCATTAATCAAAGGGACAGGGCATTATGCATTAGACACAGACAAAAGACCCTATTTGTAAACCATTAATGTCACTACACATTTAACAGCTGTTTTCTCCTTTTATCAATAAATAGAGAATGGGGTCAATAAATAAAAAAAAAAAACACACAAACCATAAAGCTTTAGTGATCTGTGAATTGAATGAAATGAAGCAGTTTTCTGAGCGGTGGATATGTGTATAGCTGTGGTGTGTGTGTTAGCAGCAGGTGACAGCGCTGTGTGCTGTGTGTTTGTGTGCTTTGTTCCTGCAGCTCTTACTCTTAAGCTGTCACTCACAGACACTGTGCGCGCTCTCCCACAGTGCACTGTGCTGCTGTTGAAGTGGGGTGTGAATGATGCTCAGCGAAACGCTGAGTGCAGCACAGACACCTGACCTCCTGCTGCTCTCCTTTCTGTTCCTCCTCCATTTTGCCTCGTTCCATCAATGTGCTCTCTCCCTCTTTCTCTCCCTGTCTCTCTCCCTGCCTCTATCTCTTTCTCCCTCTCCCTCTCTCCCTCTCTCTCTCTCTCTCTCTCTCTCTCTCTCTCTCTATCCCTCTCTCTCTCCCTCTCTCTCTCTATCCCTCTCTCTCTCTCTCTCTCTCTCTCTCTCTATCCCTCTCTCCCTCCCTCTCTCTCCATCCCTCTCTCTCTCCCTCTCTCTCAGACTCACTACAGTGAAGGGGATTACATCATCAGACAGGGGGCCACAGGGGACACCTTCTTCATCATCAGTGAGGGTCAGGTGAGCGGTCACAGAATCACAAACACCTCCACTGATTCGCTCAGCCCTCCCACTGTCTCTCTCACATACACCCACTCGTACACTCACACACTCATACATGCACCTATACACACACTCACGCACTCAAATACATTCATACACACACTCACACACTCAGTAACTCACTCATGAATTCACATGCGCGCACACACACACACACACACACACACTCTATTACTCATAAACTGTCACACATGCTCAAGTACTCACTCACTCACACCTGCACACACACTCTCACACACCCATTCCCACAAACACACACTCTGTTTCTCTCTCTGTTTGTGAGTGAAATGTCCCCTCTGGCATTCTTAAACAGTTCTCAGGATTCTCTGACCTGAGCAACAGGGGCTTGCAAGTCCAATAAGCATCCA
>CM032880.1:1637500-1745000 GCA_019176425.1 Megalops atlanticus | reverse complement strand
ATATGGGGAGGAAGAGCTTTTCTCTTTTTAATACAGTGTCGTCGTCTCCCCCACTCCCCCCCTGCAGCCCCCCTTTCTCCGGCTCAGACCCCATGAAGACGTACAACATCATCCTGAGAGGCATCGACATGGTGGAGTTCCCCAAGAAGATCACCAAGAGTGCAGCCGCGCTCATTAAGCGGCTGTGCAGGTCTCACATACACACTCGCACGCACACACACGAACACACTCACAGATATACACACACATGAACACACTCACAGATATACACACACATGAACACACTCACAGATATACACACACGAACACACTCACAGATATACACACACATGCACACTCACAGATATACACACACATGAACACACTCACAGATATACACACACATGAACACACTCACAGATATACACACACATGCACACTCAGTCACACATATATGCATGCATAAACACACACATAAAAGCATGTTGGGAAATATTCTTAAATTACACACATTGCATACACCATTCTAGAATAAATGTAAAATTGTATGCATGAATGGAGATATTCTTTAGAATGTTACTCAAATATTAAAAATGCATTTTTTACAAACACACACACACACACACATACACACACAGAATCACACATGCAGGTACTCATACATATTTACATGCTGGCTGAAACACCATCTTTTGTTCACTAATGTGGTGTGAGTGTATCATTGTATGTGTCTGACTTTTGACCTTTAGGGACAACCCCTCAGAGAGGCTGGGAAATCAGAAAAACGGGGTCAAAGACATCCAGAAGCACAAGTAAGGGTTGCCATGGCGATAAGGGTTCTGTACCACTGTTACAAACGCGTGACACAAAGACATCATGACGACACTCTGCGCATTGATGCGGCATGAGGCATGGTGGTGCGTTCAGAGACCAGGGCAGCTGCCTGTCACGAGCCCCGCCCTGCAGCCGGTCACTGAGCTCCTCCTCCTCCCGAAAATGGGAGGTCCAGTCAGTCCCCATTGTGTTGTCCATCACAATCTGCTGTGTTTCTTCCAGGTGGTTCGAAGGGTTCAACTGGGAGGGCATTCGCAAAGGGACACTGACCCCCCCGTTCATGCCGAGCGTAAGTTTAAAAATGGGAGGGGGTAGAGGGGTACAGAAAACTGACCACAGACCCCCTGTCCAGACATCCCAGCTATCCGTTCCAGTGCCCTGGTAGAGCAAATATTACAGAGAGAGGGGAACACCCTCACAGGCAAATACCTGCTGTAGTGTAAAGGCTTTCCTGTCTGTGAAGGCCTGCGGTGCTTTTATGATTGTAATTGGTCATTTCATGAATCAAGTAGTGCTAATTGTGCATAAAGGTAACATAGCTTGCCATCCTGTGCTCCTCTCTCATAGGTCGATGGGCCCCTGGACACCAGTAATTTTGACTGTTTCCCTGACGACAACGAGGACCCTCCCCCTGATGAGGAGTCTGGCTGGGATGTGGAGTTCTGATTGGATGGGTGGCTGTCGAGGTTAGGGTAGGATTGGGTAGGAGCCAATCGAAGGGAACTGAGAACTGAACCGGTCATGATTTGGACCGACCGTTGCGACCCGGTCACAGCTCCGCCGCAGCGAAGTGGAGCAGAGCCTGGAGAGGCACAGGTGTTCCGGAACATTCCGCCGACCGGTGAAGGAAACTTTGGGCATGGAGAGAAAGGTACCCAGTCGAAGGTTTTGGAATTTTATATCCGCTATTCTGCATTTTATTTTTATTTGTTTTTAATTTATTTTCACACTCCACACTGATCCATGCTGATGGCTAATGTACCAATGACACTAACACTGTGTTTGTAACAAAACAAAGATAAGGTAAAAACTCTGATTGTGTGGGGGTGTACTTTGTGTGTGTGGTGTGTGGGGTATCCATTATTTAGTGAGAATGCTGCAGCAGGTGATGAGGTGCAGAATGGCTGTGTGTGTGTGTGTGTGTGTGTGTGTGTGTGTGTGTGTGGGGGCAGCAGGGATTATGGGTAAGGGTTTTGGATATTGGGGTGAGGGGAATCTGATGGTATTGCTCAGATTTTAAAGCCTTGCACAAACCACAAACATCTGAAAACCGAAATGTCCTGGCCCGTTTCCCTGGCACACGATTTGGCTTTGATGGAGGGTCGGCTTTGAACACCCTTTTTTGATGTTTCAATCACATTTTCCCAGTGTTCCCCTGTTTGCTGAAGACTCAATGTGTTGCCTCTCAGAAAGGTGACCGTTTAATTTCGTTCGGTCAGACGGGGGTCAGGGGCGCCTCTCTGAAAGCAGACAAGGGGGTCAGGGGAGAGACAAGCCACACGTGCATCTCGAGACACATGGCTGCCCTCTTCCCCTGAGATCTGTCATTCCTACACTGAGGAAACAACAGGTCAGAGCATGGAACCAGAGGGGCTCTGTGTGCGTTCAGGGTGGGTAGGAGGGGGGCGGAAAGTGGACACTTTCAGGGAGCAAAACTGAAGTGAATGGATGTACGTGTACCAGAGGAACAGGAAGCACAAACCTCACAGACAGATGCTTGGACATATCGGACAAACCTGCTAACCAAATCCCGCTAAACAAATCAACAGACCAAAAGTGCATCAGACCAAAACTGCAAGCCAAGATTGCAAACCAATCCATCAAACCAAAATAGCAAAATAAACCAGAACATAAACCTATAAACCAAACCTGCAAGCCCATCATACAAACAAAAATTACAAGGCAAATCTGCAGATTAATCCTACAAACCAGAGATGTAAGCTGCAAACTAAATTTACAAAGTAAACCTGTAAGGCAAATCCACAAACCAAACCTGCAGAGCTCTAGCCTACACCTAAAACTTTTTACACCCTTCAATTTCTGTGTGTTTCTTTGGAAATCATCAGCTGAATAATCAGTGATTTATCATAAGATTTTTTGGTGGAGGTGGGACTGCACTTGCCCCTCTGGTGACAGCCTAGCTTCTGCACAGCTGATTTCTTCCTTAGGTCGTTGACCCTAATATTGCCAATCAAACAGGCTCTGGCGTTCCACAATCAGAAGGTGCACCCGGGTCTGAAAAACACACAATGGGCATCCTCAGAGACTCTGTCCTCTGAACGCTTTACCGTCTCTGTGTGAGCCCCTTTCCTGTGGGAGGTGAGAGGGAGACAGAGGACTCCGCCACAGGCTGAGCGTTAGAGTGTGCAGAAAGCTACACAAAGAGAGCCTTTCTGATGCCTCTGAATGACCTTGGAGGTCTGAGTGGACGTGTGTGTTTTTGTCTCTTTCTTCAGCTGCTGGAGAGACGGGCTGCTTCTGACGGGCGGCTTTGTGTGGGAGAGCGCGGTGAGAGGGGGTAGGATTTGCCAATCAGATGATATTTTTAGGATTACGATCCTGCAGGTTTGCTTTTATTTTGTGCGGTAAACGATGTTCTGACTGCTGTAGATTATCTGTGACACTGCACACCGGGGGTTAATTAGATTCCCGCTCAGATGAAAAGAATTCAGATGAAACGGCATGACCTTACATTACTGCACTCAGCTTTCATTCTGCTTCTCTCCTCCTCACACACACACACCTGCATACACAACCTACCACCTTTAATGTTCACATTTCCTATCTCCCCTCAGTCTACCACCTAACACTCTCCCTCTCGCTGCTCAAACACACACAAACACACTTGATCCCCTTTCAAAAACAGTAACTCATATCCCTTTCACACACTCTGCCTTATTTCCTCATAAATACTATTAAAGCAAAATTAGTGTCACTCACGATACTAATAACCATTACTACTATTATACTGTCGCTGCCATTACAGCGCTGGTATCACTACAGTGTGTTTATGATGCAAAAGCTCCCTCTGCTGGTCAAAAAGAAGATGGCATCACAGTGACAGCCTTGGGCCAGGAAAGACGCAATCACAACACATGCTGTTTGCAACCCCTTTATTGCTAGTTAATTAAATAATTCATTAGTAAAGAGGACATTAAAACAAACTGCTACCATTATCTTTCATCTCCTTCAAATCTAATGCAGAGCAGTATTGTAAAAAAATGAAAAGGTCTGCTTTAGTCCTGATTACAAAAAGCTCATTTTCAGCAAGAGGAACACAATCAGAGACATCAAAAACACACAGCCTGAAGGCATTAGTGCATCAAACAAACACCACACTATTGTAAAATGTTAACTGTAAACTAAAACTGTAAACTTATGACTGCTGCACAAAGTCGTACATGAACTCAGCTTTTGAATTAAATAAACCCCACAATTTTAATTTAACGCACAGTGTGTGGCAAAGGAGTGAACAAATGTCGGTTTAAGTATAAGAAAAAGGTGTCATTCCAGTGCATGTGTGAACTGGTCACGTTTGAAGTGGCTTTTGCTCCTGTGACATTTTTACACTGTAAAGATGCCGTCACAGACCTCAGAGGCATTACAACACACACAGACATTCTTCATTCAGCAGATAGTCAGCGCTGCGGGCTTCAAACTGAAAGGTTCACCTCCCCTGTTGTTGAAGCTGTTAAGTGTTTGCTGGCTCTTTAGTAAAATTCCATAGGGGAAGTGGTTTAAAAAACATACCCGCAGGTAGCACAGCAACACAGATGGAACAGGAACCTCCCACAACATGGATGTGTGGAAGACAGACCACAGAGGCTGCTTATCTGGTATTAACATGGAAGTTACTAATTTCCACTTCCACTTACTATTTTCAAAGAATAAAGAACTGGTACAGTGATGCTCTCCCTGTTATTGCTTTTAAGCACCACCTAGTGGTGAAACAAAGACACTGTCATTACTTTTTCTGACGAGTTCACTTGTTAGTGAGTAAGTGACACTCTGATTGCCAGGGCCAAAAATTCTGCTGGCCTGGAGAGCGAGGTCACTGGAAGCTCACGCAGCTGCTCTGATTTTTCCCATGATGCAATGGGGAAAGGTTCTTTGACCTGCTGGAGCAGCTCTGAAGAGGAAACCTCCCAGCTCTGGCTTTGTTTTAAAGGTGAATGTGGTCATATTTGCGACCTAAAGCACAAACTGGTATGACTGCAAGTTAACACACAGAGGGAACATTCTACATTTCCACTGAACAACAAAGTCACAAAGAATACAGACAGAAAATACTTCAATATTCATTATATTGAATATCAGCATTGAAAAATAAATCCGTTTGCTACCACTAGAGGGTGCAAAAGCTTCAGGTCTGACTGAAGGAAGGTGCATGCAATAACAGCTGCATTCTAGCGTTGTAAAACTTATATATTCTGCCCTTGACAACAGATCTGAGATCAGCTTGCCCAAACCCTACCCTAACCCCAAATGTTCAATGTCAAATTTAGATTGAGATCCAGGATCAGTTGTTAAGGGGAGAAAGTACCCAAACCATTTACAGAACAGTAGCAAATACATAAATGGCCCCTTGATTAAATGATGTAGATGAACAGAGACTAAGACTCGCACCTTTCCCCTCTATTTACATCTCTTCACAAAATCAACAGTATGTGAGACCATGCAGTTGCATTAGATTAGAGTTTTTTTACGTAAAACATTCAAGTTGTGTCAGTAACAGTAAAATACAACACAACGCTGATGGCTTTGTAAACACAGTGATAAAACACGGAGGAGAAGCCGGCTGGAGGGAGAGAGAGGGATGGAGAGGGAGGGAGATGTGAAGAGCCTCCATCCTTGGCTGGCTGACGCCCCGGGCGCTCCCCAGGCGCTCCCCGGGCGTCTCTGCTCCCTCTCAGTCACTGGCTACGATGGACAGCGCACGCAGCTCACCGAGTTTGGCCTCGTTCTCTCTCTCCCTCTGCTCGTCCGTCAGCCCCTCCTGATCGATCTGCTCAGTGAGCTCACTGAAGATCTTATGCATCTCAGTGAAGTACACCACCTGAGAGAGAGAGAGAGAGAGAGAGGGAGGGAGGGAGGGAGGGAGAGAGAGGGGGGAGAGAGAGATGGAGGGAGGGAGGGAGAGAGAGAGAGAGAGATGGAGGGAGGGAGAGAGGGGGAGAGAGAGAGATGGAGAGGGAGAGGAGAGAGGGAGAGAGAGAGAGGGAGAGAGAGAGAGAGAGGGGGGGAGAGAGAGAGAGGGGGAGAGAGAGATGGAGGGAGGGAGGGAGAGAGAGAGAGAGAGGGAGGGAGGGAGAGAGAGAGGGAGGGGGAAATGGAGGGAGGGAGAGAGAGAGAGAGAGGGAGGGAGAGAGAGAGAGAGATGGAGGGAGGGGGAGAGAGAGAGAGAGAGATGGAGGGAGAGAGAGATGGAGGGAGGGAGAGAGAGAGAGAGAGAGAGATGGAGGGAGGGAGGGGAGAGAGAGGGGGAAATGGAGGGAGGGAGAGAGAGAGAGATGGAGGGGGAGAGAGATGGAGGGAGGGAGAGAGAGGGAGAGAGAGAGGGAGGGAGGGAGAGAGAGAGAGAGAGAGAGAGAGATGGAGGAGAGAGAGAGAGAGGGAGAGAGAGAGGGAGGGAGAGGCGGTTTCCAGGGTGTCACCGTGCAGGCTACCTGACACCAACGGAAGATGTGTAATCCCTCCCACACACACACGCGCACACACACACACACACACACGCAAAAATACCTTAAGTGTCAGGTCTGCACTCTCTCACACATACACACATGCACGCATGCACACACACATGCATACACACACAGCCCCTTAACCCTTTCACATGTAACTTATTTTATGCTAGGTAGTGCGCATGTTACGTTACATGGTCCGCTATGTTTTCATTAGTGTTAGTAAGCTTCTCATAGTTTTCACCACTGCATTTGCTATACTTTTTAACATTAAATCGCTGTTTCCTCAAAGCTAACATTAGCTAGAATTTTTCCAATCTAGTGTTCTAATTGCACCGGTTTGACCGTATGCAGTAAACGGCTAATCACACTGGTGTGACCATACGCGTGAAAGGGTTAACTGTCAGCATATGCATACACACACACACACACACACACACACACGTGCGCAGACCTGCTCACCCAGGGAATCAGTCCCACCCCAGCTGGGAATGAAGCCAAAACGCAGACTATAAAAGCTGACTCTGGTGTCCTCACCGCCGATGGAAATTAACTGATTAAATGGGGTGAAAATTAATTAAATTAGATGGTATTACACTCTAATTAAAAAATCTGATTTTGAGGGAAGGAGTTTAAGCCTCCACTGAAGGCTGTCTCCCTGGCAGCATTCCGGAACACTCCAGTCACCTGTCCGTCAGGCACACCTGGATCTGAGCTCCTGGATTTCCTCTGCTTCAGCGGCTCAGACGTGGGACTGTAGTCCAGGGCCAACCTGCCACCAGGCAAATTAACAGGCCTTCCCTCTTAATCAAACTACAAGACCCAGGAGGCTTGCTAATGAAAATGATGTCATTGTGGCAGCACTCTCCCTTGCTGCAGAGAGGGCCAGGTGAGGAGAAGGGAAAGATTAAGTGAGCACCTGTGGCGTCACTATGTGGGCAGGCAGACAGGAAAAGGAAGAGTACAGAGGTGACTGCAGGTCACACACGACAAGGAGGAAGAGCTCTGAAGTATTCCTCCTGTTTAACTGACACACACAGAAACAGACAGACACAACCACACAGGCACACAGAAATAATGCACAAACAGAAATACAAACACACACATATACAGACACAACCACACACCGCACAGATAATAAGCAATGGTTACCTTCAACACTTGTATCCTAGGTAGGGTAGGGTTTTATTTAAAACTAAAAATTGATGTAATGAGAAGGGGGATTTGATTAAATCCTCTGCAAATGAACCCAGAGGAGGAATAATCCAAGTGAAAGGATTTTTAATAAAGACTGCCATTACCTCAGGTTCCCTTTATTGCTGTCAGAGAGAGACCATGATGAAGAAATGCTGTCGGTATGAACACATTCATCCAAAGCTAAGCTTATTCTAAAAGCCGAGAGAGTGGAAAGGTCTGATATACCTGTAAAATAACAAAGTGTGTGTGTGTATGTGTGTGTTGTGTGTATGTGTATTATGTGTGTTGCGCGCGCACACGTGTGTGTGTGTGTGTGTGTGTGTGCGTGTGTGTGCGTGTGTGTGCGTGTGTGCGTGTGTGTGTGCACGCAGGCTCACCTGTGCGCGTATGAGTGCCTCGAAGCTGGGCTGCAGGTAGTCGATGCGGCTTTGGTAGAACTTGGGCATCTCCTCCAGCAGCTGCTTGTTCTTGGCCTCAAACTCCTCTCTCACCGGCCGCAGCTCTTCCTTGGCCTGCAGGGGGCAGTAGAGCAACACTGTGACACCAGTTTATCTCCATATGCCATACTTACATACATAACATGGTAACTGTCCTGAGAACGCAGAACACTTTGAGCAAATGACAGAATGAGTTCAATGGTTCACCTGCAAGCTGTGCAATCAACTACCTCTGAACTACCTCAACTACCTCTGAATAATACAGACTGATTTCTGCATACATGAAATCAATGCTTCATCTTGACTGGGTCACTCATATTTCCTATCTTTTTTCCTTGTCCTCGTGTGTGTATGTGTGTGTGTGTGTGTGTTGTACCTGGTGCAGTTTGACCATGTTGGGCCCGGTCCTCTCCTTGTCCTCGAATCTCTCCACCTTGGACTGCAGGCGCTTGTACTCCTGCAGTGCCTGTTCCCTCCTCTTCACTGCCATGTTCAGGCTGGGGAACACTCTGCTGTACCTGCAACAGAGACAAGGATTTACACACACACACACACACACACACACACACCACACACACACACACACACACCCACACACACACACACACACACACACACACACTCTGCTGTACCTGCAACAGAGACACGGATTTACACACACACACACACACACACACACACACACACACACACACACTGCTGTACCTGCAACAGAGACAAGGATTTACACACACACACACACACACACACACACACACACACACACACACACACACACACACACACACTCTGCTGTACCTGCAACAGAGACAAGGATTTACACACACACACACACACACACACACACACACACACTCACACACACACACACACACACACACACACACACACACACACTCTGCTGTACCTGCAACAGAGACAAGGATTTACACACACACACACACACACACACACACACACACACACACTCTGCTGTACCTGCAACAGAGACAAGGATTTACACACACACACACACACACACACACACACACACACACACACACACACACACACACACACACACACACACACTGCTGTACCTGCAACAGAGACAAGGATTTACACACACACACACACACACACACACACACACACACACACACACACACACACACTGCTGTACCTGCAACAGAGACAAGGATTTACACACACACACACACACACACACACACACACACACACACACACACACACACACACACTCTGCTGTACCTGCAACAGAGACACGGATTTACTGAGAGCACATACACACACACACACACACACACACACACTGCTGTACCTGCAACAGAGACACAGATTTACTGAGAACGCACACACACACACACACACACACACACACACACACACACACACACACACACACTCTGCTGTACCTGCAACAGAGACACGGATTTACACACACACACACACACACACACACACACACACACACACACACACACACACACACACACACTCTGCTGTACCTGCAACAGAGACACAGATTTACACACACACACACACACACACACACACACACAAACACACACACACACACTCTGCTGTACCTGCAACAGAGACACGGATTTACTGAAAACACGCACACAGAGCTTTACTTACAAAAGAGAAAGAGAGACAAACACAAAGATTTGCAAGACAAAAGTGCCTGTTCAACAGCTGGATTCACAGCGGTTTGAGAGTGGGACGCTTCCATAGCTGGCTGTGTGAGATTCTCCACATTCCTGCCTCACTCTTTCTTAAACCACAAACACCAACTATGTTACCTCTTCCTGCTCCAACCTTCTCACATTCAACAGCACTTTTCTGCAAAGACAGCAGTGCAGCTCCACTCTTCATATAAAGTACAAAGTAGTACATAAAAATCAGCCAGCAAATTCACATTATTAACTCTGGCCCTTAACAGAGACTTGGGGAAGAAGGCAAAACTGAGAGCCGTTAACTGTGTCTTAGCCTCTGATGGCGGCCCCTGTCTGGGTGCTTCTCTCCGTCACCTCTCCCAACAGCTCCCTCACAATGCATCTCTCCAAACAAAACATACCACTGTTGCCCCAGTGGGGGCTAAGCTTTAAACGCATGGATCTGCTAAAACCCTTATTAACGAGTTCCATAAAGTTTATGAAATTACATAATGTGGATATAATATAACTGAATATAAGCCATACACTGAATACATAACTAACTGAAATCCACAAGCTTTGTGAAGGTGGGGTTTGGGCCGAGAGGGGGTGGCGTGGAGCTGGCGTGGGACAAGTTTTGGATTCCCTCCCCACAGGAGAGGAGCGGAGGGAGTGGCCCCTTCGTCGTCGTGGTAACGTCACAGGTCCTGGATCCCCCCGCGGCCCCCGCTCCCTCTTTTCTGCGGTCGCACCGTCGCTATGGTTGCATCATTCCCACGCTCTCGGCCTCCCTCCCTGCCTTGCTGCCACACCCCAGGCACCGAGAGATGATGCAAGCCCCCGCCCCACACCACACCCCCCGCTGAACTCTCACTCCTTTCCTAACCACACCCTACACTACAGAGCTCCTGCAGTTCCCCAGCCTGCCACTGGGGGGCAGGCTGCTCAATCCCAAAACAACCAGCTCACTGTTAGGTAATGCACCAGTAATCCCTGCATATCGGCTGTATCGGGCAGAGAGGTCTACCCTCAGCACAGGCCCAGATAAGCATCAACACTCTGCAGACTGCTCCAGGGAGATGAACAGATAGAGAGGATAAAGGGAGAGAGGGAGAGAGGGAGAGAGGTGTAGGGGTGGAGAGGCGAGGATGGCACTGAGTGTGTGGATCAGCACACAGACAGAAATCACTGGGCACCACTCAGATTCACAGCTGTTAATAAGCAGTGGAGAGAAGCAGCTGTTTCAAAATGCACTTGCAAAAGGTAAGTCTTACTTTTTAAGAGGCTCAATGACTGTCTTCTGGTACTGGTTGACCTGAGGAGGAAAAAAAAAAAACATACTTATAACACATACCAAACACGCACACATGCAAAACATACTTAAATTAATACAACAATACCACTGACAGCTACTACTAACACACAGAAAATAAACACACTGTACTTTAGGTTATTTATATATATATATATATATATATGACCCAATTACCTGTACTCAGAGAGTCCCGTTCTAAGGTGGTCCACGCTTAATAAATTTATAGAACTGCTTCCATTCATAATTTTACAACACAAAAAACCTCACTTTCAACAGGCTTGTGTTCGCTTTTATTGTTTCCTTTGCTGTTTTCATTCACTGAATGCACAAGGGGCAACTGAGGAGGAGGTGAGGAGGAGGTGAGGAGGGGGTGAGGAGGAGGTGAGGGCTCTCTGAGCTCTCTCACTCTCCCTGTAACCTGTCCAAATGTCTGAGGTGTTGCTGTTCTGTCATTCCCAAACTGCCACGTAACACAGGTTACCGTGCATTAATACCGCGTTTCGCGTGTGAAAGTATTTTTATATGCACAAATATTGGTACAATACAAATATCCTCCACATACGTGACTTAAAATTATCTCCGGCTGGTAACGGGTGACATTTAAAAACAGGATCTGATCCAGGAGGATCTGGTTTAAAGCGGGAATTTCAGGAAAGCTCTGTATGCAAAGCAGGGCTCGCCTGTGAGAGAAGACTCTCCGCTGTCAGCGGGCCCAGGTGTCAATCCCAGCATTCCCCAGGAGTGTGGGGCTTTCCTGGCCTTTCGGCCTGCTGGAAGCTGACCGAGCGCTGCAGGAGCAGGAACTCACAGCCACTCTGACCCATAGAGCAGCGCACCGCAGGAGGGGTTTTACCCGGTTAGAAAAATGTGCTGAAAAACGACCACCTCTCCTCTGCCGCAGGTCGATATGTGATCTTCTGAACTTTCAGAAGCAAAACTAGCAGGCTTCCAAGACCTTGTCCACTATTCTCATTGGCTATTCTCATCGAGAGAGAATTACAGCACACCTGAGACTCCATCAAGAGGACTAAATCCATGCACATCTCTTTCAGCTGAGTGTACGTTTTTAACTGGTGGGACCAATCTATTACTTCTACATGTAGACCCTCACTCAGGGCGGAGGGGCGGGGTCAGAGCATGGAGCTGGGGGGCGGAGCCACTGACCTTCTCCTGGTTGAAGGAGTCCATCCTGCGCATGGCGGTGTCCAGGGCAGCGACGGAGTCCAGGAAGCCCTGGTCCTGCTCGCAGACTGGGTTCTGCCGCAGGTCCGCTGCAATCTTCACCGCCGCTTTGGACATGGCTGGGAACAGAAGCGCCGCGGGGCACCGAGATCAGAGCACGCCACAACACCCTCCCCGAACACGGGGGGAATCCTGCTCCCTGAACCTCCACCGGCAGACAGACGGTCAGACGCGGGTTAGGCCGACCCCCCGCTGGCTGGCAGATGGAGTCTGTGGGGAGGCTGCTGACTCGGGCTCGGAGGCGAGGCCTGGCATATTCTCAGCCACAGAGAGAGGACACCCAAACGGCCACTCTGCCACTCCACATTATTAAGGGGGGGGTGCATTACTGGCTCAACCAGGGGCAAATCTACCCTCCCCCCTGAACTCACCAAGCCTATGAAAGAATAAGGGAAGGATACTTTCAGCAGACAGGAAAAAGGGCTACATGCTGTGTGGTTTTTTTTGAGCATTTTTTTTTGCGTCTGTCAGAGGGTTGAACAGTTTAGTAAAAACTGCAGCAGTAACAACAGAGCAGTGTAGCATAGTGGTAAGGAGCAGGGCTTGCAACCAAAACCTTGCTGGCTCGATTCCCCACTAGTGCACTGCTGCTGTGCCCTTGGGCAAGGTACTTCGCCCACAACTGCCTCAGTAAATATCCAGCAGTGTAAACGGATAAAACTGTAACCTATGTAAGTTGCTCTGGATGAGAGCGTCTGCTAAATGCCAATAATGTAATGTGATGCTGTAGCTCTGGGCAGGGCAGGGCAGGACATACCTATGTCAGCCTCTGTGCTTTTCTTCAGGTCTTTGTGAAGCTTCTTGGTCTGATCTTCCAGCCTGCAGATTAGAATGTGACAGATAGGTGTTTTAAACCGCTGGGATTGCGGAGGGGGAGAGACATGTCATTCAAAGGGATCAGAGAGGAAGATAAGAGAAGTGTGAAAAGGGAAATACGGAAATGCTCTTTCTGATTTTATTCTCTGCATCTTGTTTCGGAATTACAGAAGACGCAGAAGATAGGCAAAAAAAAGAGGAAGAAGGTGATGAACATGAGGACTCTGAGGATGAGGAGGAAAGACCAGGGGCGGCAGCAGCAGCCAGGCTTTGGACAGAATGGTGTGTTGCGTTCTCCACGGCGGCTGCAGCTCTGCGCCGGGGACACAGTCGCAGCCACCCCCCGCCCACCCCTTCCTGTGCCTCTTGCTCAATGCGCTGGCATTTACAAACCCTGACATTTCCACTATCAGCGAGACCATCTCTGCGTGTGCGCCCCGGCCACGCCCACTCCCACTCACCGAAACCAAACCCCCCACCCCTTAGCAGCCGGCCAAAACCCTGGAAGGACCAATCGCGCGCTGCCTCAGCTCTGACAGCGTCTGTGGTGCAGGGAGAGCTGGAAAACCCGCCGGATTACAGCCCCTCAGGGCCGGAGCCGGGTGGCCCCATGGCACAGACAGTGTGTGACTGTTATTAGCCTGCTCTCCCACCCCAGGGAGGGAATGGATGTTCAGTTTCACTCTTTTCAAGTGGAAAATCATCCAACTGAAACCATGGCTTTCCTTGCTTTGTGCATAACATCACCGCTCTCAGTGAAGGAGCTGACACATTTCTCTGTAAAAAAGCTACCAGAAATATGACAGACAGGGTGGACTCTGGGGCATGTTTGTAATCATTGATAAGACTTTCAGATGAACAAACTTACTTTTGAAGCTTTTCATATTCTCTTTCAAAGTCCCTTTCAACCTGGGAAGACATAGCAGAGATAAAAATGATAAGGTTAAAGAAGCAATGAGATTGAGGAGAGACATGTGACAGTGAGGAAGCGCTGTGATTGGTTGAGGCTGGGGGCGGGAGGGCGACCTGCTCCACAGTCCTGGCCACTCCTTCAGAAAGAATGAAGCTCCTGCACTCAGCCGCCTGGCCTCACCTGTGCAACGACAGCATGGTGACTCACACCTGAAGGGCACTGCCAACACGTAGGTGCACACTCACGCACACATGCACACGCGCACACACACACACACACTCACACACACACACACACGCACACACACATACACACACTCTACCTCTCACACACACACACACACACACACACACACACACACACACACACACACACACTCACTCTCACACACACACACACTCACTCACACACACACACGCGCACGCGCACGCACGCACGCACACGCGCGCACACACACACACACACGGGCGCACACACACACACACACACGCACGCACGAACGCGCACACACACACGCGCGCACACACACACACAAAATGTCTCTCTCTCACACGCACGCACACACACACTCACACTATCCCTCTCTCTCACACACACACACACACGCGCGCTTCTCTTCTTCTCTCTCTCATACACACACATACAGTCAATGGGTAGCATCCTACTAATAGTTTGGAAAACCCGCTTACACTACTTCATGTTCATCGAATGCAGAAGGAAAGATTCCTCTTAATTCTCTGAGCACCAGTGTCACAGTGGCTCCTGGTACTGTCTGCCCCAACCACCTGATCCAGGATCCACTTACGCAGCACCAACCACAACCCCAATCATTCTGAGCAAAAGGTGCACACTGATCTCTGATCAGTGACTGAAGGAAGACTGCTGAAGTGTATGCTGAGGGGACTTCCAGTCTCGGGTCATCTTTAGGGAACGCTTCCCTTGTTTCACGCCAACCTCGTGGTCACATGTTCTCTCTGCGCCCATGTGCAGGGAACCCATGATGCTTTGCATGAGCCTCCCACCTTCCACACTCGTTCCAGCACCTGTAATCTGACCGATACCTTTCCACTTTAGGATGTAGGGTCTTAGCCTCCCCCCTCCTCACCCTGTGTGGCGTTGTGCTTAGGGAACTGCGCTTGAAATCGGAGGTTTGCTGCTTCACCTCCAGGGCAAAACAAGTACCTCCGAGGGAAGTTCTTCACCTGAATTGCTTCAGTAAAAATCCATCTGTAAGCATTTTAGCACTGAATGTTACCAGTTATGTCGCAGTGTTATCTGAGTGACAGACTACCATAACATCAGGACAGCACAGGAATAGGACAAATGTAAGCACCAGGGCTTGCTGGCCCATCCTGAGCTTGTATGGCAGAATCAGCCAATAAACAGAGAGCTGGTATCTCTCACTTCCTGTTTTAGGCCTGTGATGTCACAGGAGCCACCCCCTCAGTCTGGCCTCCCCTGTGGAAGCTTTCAGCCGCAGAGAGGGGAAATACCAAAGGTTTTCTGTGGTTTGGGGGAAATACACTTCAAAAAACTCTTTCTAAATACTGATCGGCAGATGCAAAATCATGTTGCCAAAAGTTATGGTGACAGCAGGTTTGTGGCGACAGCAAAAGGTTAAAGGGTTAATATTAACGACACCATATGGAAACTGATTTCCTTTAGTCATGCTTGAAGGACTGCATACCTTTTTTGGCAAAACAATCTGCAGAAAGACTGTAATGTAGGTACAGTTAAGCCTGCGTACATTCTACATTTAGGCTCCTTGTAAATGTTGTGAAATGTGGAGGAAGAGTTTGCTGCATTCACTGACCATAGAACAAGCGAAAGGCCAGCTGTACACACAGTACGTCACCATGGATGAGGGCCTTTGCCAAGACACTGATCCGATTTGCAGGAATAACAAATTCAAATCGATTCACAAGCATCCATTTCCCTCAGGCTGTGCATTCCTCCCTCAGCACTGGCTTAAACTCAACAGCCATTTCATTATGCGCGTGTTGTTCCTTACCTTTATTTATATAATAATCTACACCAAAGGGGTGCTCCATTTTTATTTTTCTTGCTTGTCAAGAAATAAAGAAAGCTCATTTCTAACGGTCACATAGTTCTGTACACAGGAATCCCAGAACAGTTTGTCATCGCTCCGTCTCACTCTGGATTGAGTGGATTGACTGGATTGTGGTGCATGCTGGGAAACGGAGGCAGAGAGGAGTGATGTTAAAGGGGCCCCTGTCCCAATTAACTGAAATGAAATTAAATTTTGATAACATCCCAGTAGGGGCTAAAAAGCTTCATGTGTCCAGTGCAGCCACTGGGACAGGCTTTGTGGGCTCACACTGAGATCATGAACACTCACACCCTCTCATTTCTTATTCCCAGCAGAGAGGGGAGAGGGTGACATTGAGAAGTCAGAGCAAGTGAAATTCAGAAAGCGAGCGTGCTCTGCTTCTGACAGGCACTCTGCACCTCATTCGGACGACCGCTAACCTGTAGAGTAACAAACAGCTTAGCGGTGTGTTTGTTTTGTGGTTTGGTGTTGCTTTAAGGGAACGCAGACTGTCACAAAACACGTGGCTGTGAGTCTCCAAGCTCCATTAAAAAGCAAATTCTCCGGGCCAAGGAAAAAGAGAACGCTTGTGTTGCTAAGTAGTGAATGTTTTACTCCAACCTTTCAGTACTCCCATTATGTCAGACATGAGTCACGAGTGTCGAAAAGTGCTCTGTGTTTAAAATAGCACTGAGAACACGTGTGGACGCCCTGCAGAACTTCACGGCTCTGTCCCGTGGGCTGGTATGCAAATGACCCCTCACCCCCCGTCTCCAGGGCCTGAGAACGCCGAGAGGCAGCCAAACTCACCGTTTTCGATACGACCTCCTTCTTCGGTTGGCTGACCTTGAACGGTATCCTGAAAGAGAGCACAAAAGCCAGCAGAGCCATCATTTCAGAGGAGAGAGTGATTCAGACGCCCGATCCTGTTTGTTACTGCACTGTGATAAGAGAGAGGGTGTTCTGCTCACTCTTTACTGGGTCCAGCTGTAAACATGACCGTGAAGGAAAGTGTGAACTAACAACCGAGAAATCATTTCTGTTTCAGTTACCACTTTCTCTCCCAATATATCCACACTTTACCTGACCTTAGTGAAAATTACCTGTCGGCACCACTACTAAAGACAGGGAAGCAAAGGTGAAAATGTTACACTGAGGTATAAGTGAGGGCAATTATTTCAATGGGGTAAGGATAGGGGCAGTTATTAAAGAGAGGACAAGAACAGGGGCAGGTATTACAATGGGGTAACAATAGGGGCAGTTTTTCAAGATATGATAAAAACAGCAGAAGATGTTGCATTAAGGGTAAGAACAGGGATGAGAGGGTAAAAACAAGGGCAGCTAATAAAGAGTGGGTAAGAAATGGGGCAGTAATTACACCGGGGTAAGAACTCAAACAGCTATAAAAAGGGGTAAAACAGTTATTAAACGGAGGGTAAGAGAGGGGCAATATGTACATTCAGGATAAAAACAGGGGCTGTTGTTACACTGGGTCAGGTACATGAGAAAAGGGGCAGCTGGAATTTCACTGTGAAGATTTTTTAGAATGAGAGCAAAAAGAGACAATGGAAATATGAGGCCCTGCCCTCCTACCTAAAAGGCAGGCTTTTCTGATTGGTCAGACCAATAAACCACCTCACTCCCAGTTACCATAGGTCAAACTCTTCACACGCACATCCTTAAGCCAGAGAAAATCAGCATGAGAAAATCAGCCTGTGGCTGTCCAGCTGTAATTCTCCAAAAATAAAAAAAATTCTCCCCTTACTGGGGCTGGCCTTCAGTAATCTTCGGTTATTTATAAGGGTCCATAACAACCACACTTGTGTGTGCTTTCTGGCTCTAAACTCAGTGAAGACACTAGAGCTGAGTTTCTATATATGATGCGACTTCATACTGCAAATGTACCTTCAACGGTCTGTATAGCAGACTGCATTTCAAGATATAAGACCCTCTAATATGTCATAAAACGACAAAGCAGAAAATCTAATCTCCAGGGCAAAAGTAAGGATTTCCAAAGTATTCTAAGAGCTACTAAGTTTTTTAGACCTAGGTGTAGGAAAAACTGAACGACTTCTGAAGGAGTTCCCATAAAGCGGAAGCAGCGGCATTTAGGCGTAAATGATGCAAGAATCTATTTTTGAGACGTGTCAGTTTTCTTATTTTTCTCACAACGGTTAATTATTCAGTCGAGGTATAATTACGCCTCATTATGGCGGAGAACCCGAGCGTGGTCACTGTTTATAGGCAAAGTCCGGCCCCCTAAAACAGCGCTTCTAAACCCGTACGCCACAGCGGCCGTTCCCGGCGCAGGTAAACAGGACGTGGGAGAGGAGCTATTACGCTCCAGGTTTAGCGCTCTAATCACAGGCGTGCGCGACTACGACACCAGGCCAAAAAACACCCCAAAACGCCCGTGTATGAGCGGACATGAACACACATGTGCCTATTTTCTTTTAGCGAAACAATGGCCTCACGCATGGTTAATTTCAGAAATGCGCCATGTAGGCGATGCCTTCGCTACTCACCAGTGACAAGGGGCTATTTCTCACTGTTTGCCTAATGATTAGAAACCACGGGAAGTGGGTCGGGGGGGTTATCTTTCAGTGTGTTTAATGTGGCAAAACGAGGTTACTTGTTTGCAAAAGTGCACACTATTTAAAAAGTTTTGAGAGTTTCAAAAGAAACAAGTTACGCAAGCTTGAGGACTGTGCCACTCATCATCTCAAGGGAGTGAGTTTTCTGAGGCTAATCAGGTCGCTAATGCACACCGGGAAAATACCAGTTAGCCCATGCGGACAGCTACCGCGTTAGCCATCCGACAGATGTTCAGATAACTTGATAGTGAAGTCTTGTCTAGTTTAATCGATAATTTCAAACGTTTTAAGATCGCTGAACAGCGGAGTAACGTTAACGACTTAGAGTTACATAGTTGGTGAATGAAGATTACATCAAGATAGCCAGCGCTGATTTAGATCAAAACCGACGCAACCTTTCAAATAACCGCAGTTAAGTCATCTGGCCTTTTGGTCATGAGTAAAGCAAGTGAGATACGAGGAACGACTCCAAAACAGCTGATTTTAAGATAATTCTTTTAAAGATGGTAACGTTATGAGAAACTCAGCAAGCAGTGTTGGTACCGAGATAATCCAGTCCTCACGTTAGCCACACAACAGGCTGGCCGAAGTTTTATGAGGTCGCTAAAAATGAAAAAATAGCAATCTGGCTAACGTCAATTAATTACTTACCAGCTCATGTCGACTGAGCTCGTAATCTAATCTGATCCACGGGTATTTTCCTTCATTGAGAAATTATCTGTGCATAACGTTAGGCGTTTTCTCGCATGCAGGAAGTGTCTGACGGGCAGATGGGCTTTAAACTACGGAAAGCGAAAGGAAACGAGTGCAGTCGCTTCGCCGGCAGCAGAACAAATGGCAAGAGAATATTTATTGAAATGTCGCTGAAAAAATAAAAGGTTGCAGATTGTTACCAGTATATTTTTATTTATTTATTTTTTTCATTTTATATGTTCATACGGCAGGCTGTTATTTTGAAATTGTGTTTCTTTACTGAAATGCATGGTGTATTGGTAACAACACTCCATTAACACAACTAATGAAAAGTAGATTTCACAGCGAGGTTGGCCGCCATCCGTATCAAATGATCTAATGATATCAGAACATCTCGCAAATAAGTTTTATTTTTAAATTATTGGGTGCGCATATATTGCTTCCAATTCCTGATGCAACAAGTTCACCTTTGTCAATGTATGAATTGATCACTAGATTGAGTAGCCATCTACACTTGTTATATATACTCTGGAAAAAAGAGAGAAGTAGACCGTGTGTGTGTGTGTGTGTAAGTGTAAGTGTGTAATGCAATGTTCCAGCAAAGCAATACACTCTCAAAGGAAAAATGGGGTAAAAAAACAAGTCTTCCACCTTAAAATGATTAATGCTTCTGTATGAGCTGGCAGGGACTAGAGGCTCTGGCCTCATCACTAAAATCCACCTCCACAAAATGCAGAAAACAAGGTGGGTCTCTTTCATCTCTGCCTCTGTGGAGAGTGGCAGCTGGCATTGTGGCCAAGAACTGAATATTTTCTTTCAGCCCTTTTATCCTGAACCTGTCATTCGCCAATCCAGTGAGGAGGAACATGTCTGAACAGAGGAAGGGAAAAGGTCACCACACAGATGAAAAGAAAAAAGAGGGAAAAACCTAATTTTTTGTCATCCAGTACAAACAGATCTCCCCTTACAAAATGCAGAGGCATGTAAAACCACAAGAGCAGAATTCTTTTACAATTATATATTTTAATACATGTCAAATATATTTTCGAGTCAAATGTGGCAACAACTCCTAATTGAATGTACTGTGTGGTTCCATTCTTTCATATTTTTAAAATTGCTCACGCACACAATCCCACAATGCTGTATATGGATGTGATGGATATGATCATGTCAGACAGACGAGAGCACTAACACATGCATTTGTAGTGATCGACAGAACACAGCATTGAACAGTATGCAGTCTAATGATGCAACCTTTCTGTGAAAGAGTCAGTGCCTTTAAACAGTGACACAGTTACAGCAGCACCTGAAACAGGTCTGAGGAGTGGACAGTACAGGTGTAAACACAGGTCACCTGCACAGGCTGGGCTGCAGTTGACTGAGGTCACACTCTTGGTGCATCTCTGTTTCCATGGTAGCCTTAGCGGTATCTCTTAGTCATGCAACCTTCCCGCCCAGTTTGGCTCACAGCGGTGGTTTCATTTGACTCTGGTCCAAATGTGAACACTGAGCGTCAGGTTGAGACAGCAGAGGAACATGCCTGATCTCCACCACTGAGACCCGATCTCACCAGAGCCTCAAAACTGCCTTTTACGACACACTCAGCCAAGTCTATATGTGCACATACGTTACATTACTGGCATTGAGGAAATGCTGTTATCCAGAACAACTTACACAAGTTACAATTTTTTTTACGTTACCCTTTTTATACAGCTGGATATTTACTGAGGCAATTGTGGGTTAAGTAACTTGCCTGAGGGTACAGCAGCAGTGCCCCAAGAGGGAATCAAACCAGCAACCTTTCAGATACAAGCCCTGCTCCTTACCACTATGCCACACTGCTACCCCAATACACACAATACATACACACGTACACATACAAGTGCACTCACACCACACACACACATACGTGCACACACTCTCGTTCAAAACATACACACACACACAACACAAACACTCAAATACTGTAGATATACACACACAAGCACACGCTTAAACCCTCACACACAGAAAGTCAAAGCTATGTTGTTGAATATTGATATTCAGTGGACTGAGTCTGTATGTTCCCCTCACTCATGTGGGTAATTGCAGTTTAGCTCAACAAGCATGGCTAATGAATAAATACCCTCTTTTGCACGCAATAACAATCGGGTCTTTTCAAACCTACTTTGATTTTGATTCAGTGTAGTTTGATCCTGTTTTAAATTGAATCATATTGTCTGCAAAACAGTATCTATTGGTGTAAAGGACACATCCAACCCATAAATTGTCATTACTTACCATACAGATATCGTTATATATATTATGTATGCCAAATAGGAGCTTGAAACTGGTTTAACTCTTTTGTGAAAAAAAGATATCGGATGTATCAAGCACACAGGTCATTGCATGGCAGAATTGTAATTGTAAAGTGTATCCCTTCATTTTTTTCTCACAGTTCCACCAACTGTGGGTGGTCCTTAATTGATTCCAGAAAGGAGTTAAAGTCTGAAATTGACACTGAGGAGTCTAAGCTATTGAGATCTGTCATTCGCTACAACACTGACCTCACTCTGGATTTGCAGAAGGCTTCTCAGTTCCCTGATCAGTACAGAAGCCTCTCTAAAGCTACTGTAACTGATGATTCTGTAAGCTGTGTGCATCTGCTGGAGTTCACTCTCCTCACAAGGTTTGCCGAATCCTGTCATCCTTTTCATTACATTACATTATCCTCATTTAGCAGATGCACTTAACCAGAGTGGCTTACACAGGTTACAGCTCTTACATGTTACCCATTTATACAGCTGAATATTTACAGAGGCAGTTCTGGGTTAAGTACCCAAGGGCACAGCAGCAGTGCCCCAAGAGGGATCAAACCAGCAACCTTTCATTTACAAGCCCTGCTCCTTACCACTACCTGCTTAAAGGATGAGGATAGGATAAGGATGTTTTATTGTCATTCCAGGACATGTTGTACATGACAGGGAACGAAATGAGGTGCTCAGGTCCCAGTTCGGTAATAGCAATAATAATAATAAAATCAAGAAGAAGCACACAATGAAACACCCTTAAAGATAAAAATAAGAAAATAAATATATAAATATGAGTATAAAGTGAGCAGAGTGTGAAGAAAGGAATGAGACTCTAAGAATCTAAAAGATAAACAGACAGTAGTAGTCATAGCAGCAAATTGTTCAATGAAATTTCAGTATTAAAATGCAGAAGTGCAGAATTTATCAGTCCCAAATTGCAGCAATGCCCTGATATGGAGTAATAATGCCCTGATGTGGAGTAATAGTAATAATAATAATAGCAGCGATTGTTCAGTGAGATGCATCAAGGCCAGAACCACCAAGCTATTCTTCAGCCTGGTGGTTCTGGCCTTGACGCTGCGTAGCCTCCTGCCTGAAGGGAGGGGGGCAAACAGTCCATTAGCAGGGTGGGTAGAGTCCCAGAAACACCATTGTGGAAAACGTTCCTTTTTTCTCAGCAGTCAGAGGGCTTTTTACCCTCTCAGGCTATTTAGAAGAACAGAAGTTTAATGACACAAACAGGCTGTTCAGCACAGCCAGGCCTGTCATTCTGCCTACAGACTGTATCTGGAAGGTCTCTGCCCCCACTATGAATCCAGGTAGATTTTTTGACACATTTAACTCTGAGTGAAAAATACCTCCAGGTATCATTGTGAAAATTATGTCTAAATAACTCACACCTCTGTTCTCTCGTTCAGATGGCAGAATTAATCTTGAAATAATTTCTGTGGTTCACCTTATTAATCCCTTCTTCTGTCACATCCTCCTCAGTGCATCTTTCAGTACGGGCCTGAGTGAATCTGTGATGTTCCCTCAGGACACAAAGCAGCTGAAACACATCTCTCTGTCTCTGCTGTCTCTCGAGGTGATTCCTCCCCTGTTGCCCAACCATCATTGTTCTTCATCTTACATCAGGCCACGCTATACAGAAACTCACATTGTTTCAGTGAAGTGTGCTGTTGCAACTCCTTTGTTAAGAGCGACGTGTCACACAAAATTTGATTGACTGGATTCTGAAGCCAAAGACTACACAACAGAGAGCATGGGCTGGTTTCAGAATTGGCTGGGTCCCATGTTTATTTTTCATCACTTAGTGATATAGTACATGCTACTGTAAATTACATTACATTGCTGTCATATAGGAGATGCTCCGATCCAGAGCAACTTAATTTTAATATGTTATCCATTTATACAGCTGGATTTTTACTGAGGCAATTGTGGGTTGGGTACCTTGCCAACAACCTTTCGGTTAAGTACCTTGCCAACAACCTTTCGGTTACGAGCCCAGCTCCTTACCACTATGCAACACTGTCATCCCTTTTTAAATCTGATATTGATAATAGTAATACTAATACTACTGCTATAACTACTACTACTACTTACTACTACCACTACTACTACTACTACTACTACTACTACCAATAATAATAATAATGATAACAATAATAATAATAATAATAATAACTGTAATTCATCATTGTCACCACGTCTGATATAAATCTGATTAGCAATCTCTCCCACAGCTACTCTGGGTAACATCCACTCAAGTGTTGCGATTCAAGACCCGGTGGAATACCGATGCGCTCTTATGCAAATGGAGTCCTCTCCTGCCGTGGAGTGGGAGTGGGAGTGGGAGTGGGAGGAGGAGGTGTGAGGGGAATTTAAGTGTGAGTTCATGCTGGTAAAAAAAAAAAAAACAGGCCTGTTCGTTTTTCAGCGGATCGGTAAGCGTGGACCAAGTCACGCCTGTAGCAGGGTGTTACAAATGCTAAGATGGCTGAGGGGTTTTTCGGTGTGGCTTATGGCAGTGTTAGGCCTTACTTTTGTACAGCACTTCCTGCTCGCAGCTCTTTTGTTTCTGATTGCAGTACAGTGTGACAGATGACTCACTTAGGAACGCTGGGGGTGGAGGAGGGGATGGGGAATGTTGTGGGAGCGCACTTGTGTGCGCTCGTGAACATCTGTGGTGCCAGTGTAAACCACACTAGGAGATGTTTCAGAACATACGTCCACCCAAGTGAGCATTTTACATCCAAGAGACCATTCAGGGGAAGTCACTTCATAAGCATTCAATTCCTAATTTTGTTTTTTGTTGGCTTACAATCCATGGATGTAAGATCCTAGCATGTGTGCTTCAAATAAAATACACAAACAGCTCGTATTCCAGTTTTAGTTTAAGTTTAAGTGATCTCTGAGTATTAGGAAAAAAAACATGGCACTCATGTGTCATAAAATAATTTTAACCAAATTATTTCTTAATTGCACAAAACAGAGCTCTCTGCTTTTAAAATCCTGTAAATAAAACTCAGAAAACTTTCTTTTACAAAAATGTTTATTATATTTATAAACATTTATATAAACATTCCTTTTTTATTTTTTGTCTTTATTCACAGTATTTATACAGGATTTTAGTAGAAATGGTCATTCCCAGCCAGACACTGACTCCACAGCCCCACTGCCCTTGCACTCCCAAAATGCACAAACATCAGAATAAAACAGAAAAAAACTTTATGTCAACAGAGTCATGACCGCACAACATTCTTTACTCTATATGTAATATTTACACTCTTTACTCCACTGAATATTTACATATGCATTGTCGAAGTCTCTGTAAATTCACTGAGTCGGAATGTGCTCTGCTTGTGTATGTGCATGTGTGTGTATGTATAAATACAGAGCATCTGATTCCTAAAAGCGATAAGCGACCTTCCTGCTTTTTTAGATTATATGCATATGAAAGTTGCATCGGTTGGTCCAGAGAGGATTCCATTTCCTTCTCACTTTAGTCTCAACCCCTCCGCTCAAATTCTCAAACATTCCAAGTGTAACCATGGCAATATCACTCGTCTTCCACAGCTTTGATGGCTAAGCAGAATATCTGAGCGGTTCTATGTATCATACAGTAAGCATGTAAATTGTATGTGTACATTTCCATGTATCTTGCATATATTTCTGAATATATTTTAAATAAACTGTGAATATACTCTATAATATATGCAAAGAATTACATACATGAGAGGCCAGAATTTATATTCATTTTATGCTGAATATTTTGACATGCAATAAAAATACATATTCAGTTGACAAATGTTATTTTTTTCCAACAGAGAATACTGTTTGGAATTCATCCCTTGAATGTTCTTCTGAAAAAATTGTTTAAGTAATTATGTTTAAATGTTAAACATGACACATACAGCAAACACTTGCAATATTTAAAAGTGATATATTTAAACTCCCTGCTTTTAATGCAAATATCTGAGGTGCAGCAAGTAAGGTATCAACCTGTGTTACCTATTTCAAAACATTTTTTCCTTTTTTTTGCTTTGAGCACCTGTATAAAAGGGCCTCAACATACATTTTTAAAGAATATTGTCATTAAAAGATAAAAAATCTGAAAACACTGCCATAACATGTCTCTGTAAGACTTTTTTAGACCACACTGAGATCGCTCTACCAGCTGTCCTTATTGTGCATTGCTGCAGTTTTTAACTGATCACTGCAGGATTGTGTCTGCGTGTTCTGCCCTGTATATCTGAGATCTGACCACAGAGACTGTGTTTCAGTTCACACCTAGAGTTCAACAGCCGTGACTCTGAATTCGAGTGCTCGATCGCAGTCCTCGCTGACGCTGAGGACGTATGAGGTCGTTCCATACGGCACTCTGGCTCACAATCGAGCTGACAGGCAAATGTCTGTGCTCAGCTGCAGGAGATACAAAAAAATTCACATCTTGGCGATACCTTCGGATTTGGAAGAGAGAGAAAGCGGGAGGATTTTATGTGCAAACGCGTCCAAAGATGGATCGCTGTCACTCTGGGAGGGGGTGAGGGAAGGAGAGGGGGAGGGAGAGAGAGGGAGATATGGAGAGAGAGAAAGAGAGAGGAATGGAGAGAGAGATGGAAAGAGAGAGTGACGGCGAATCTCATCGTGTAAGCTGGCCTCCCTGGTCCAGTGCTGCCGGAAGAGATCGTGTGACGCGTTCCTAAGTGCAGGTGCTGATGGTCAAGCTGGCGCAGGAGCCGGGGGGAGGGCTGGCGTGAGGATCGGCCACGCCCACCGGACCTGGCCCCGCCCCTCCGGCCCCGCCCTCGCCGCCGGCCCCGCCTGCTTTCTTGTCCCGCTGCTTGAGGTGCACCTTGGCGTGGCGGCGGCGCTCGTCGCTGCGGGCGAACTTGCGGGGGCAGAACTCGCAGGAGAAGGGCTTCTCGCCCGTGTGCGTGCGGATGTGCGTGGTCAGGTGGTCGCTGCGGCTGAAGGACCGCATGCAGATGCGGCACTGGAAGGGCTTGTGGCCCGTGTGGATGCGCAGGTGGCGCGTCAGCTCGTCCGAGCGCGAGAAGCGGCGGTCGCAGCTGGCGGCCGGGCAGGCGTGCGGCCGCTCGTGCACCGGCGTCTTGCACGGCCGGTTGGGGTACTTGCGCAGACGCACCGGCTTCAGCGTCAGGGTCTGGGGGGGCGAGGGGCCGTGCTGCGCCGCCGCTGGCTGGCCCCCCAGGAACCCCGGCCCCACCTGCTGCTTGTCCTTGAATGCCCGGATGGTCTCCAGCGGGGTGATGGGCGGGGGGTTGACGCGGACGGGGTCGCCCGTCTGGAAGGGCTTCTGCTCCATCACGCCGGCCTCGCCCGCGTGGTGGAAGGGGGTGTAGTCGGGGATCATAGAGAACAGGCCGCCGTCGGCGCCGGGCTTGGGGCCGGTGTGGTAGTCGGCGCCGTGGTAGAGCTGGGAGGTGGTGGTGGGACTGTGGCTGAAGGACACCTGGTCCTGGTACATGTCTCCGCAGATGGAGAAGGCGGGCAGCGGGGTGCTGTACACCTGCTCCAGCTCCGACGCCTGGCCCCCCAGCGTGCTCCCGGGTGAGGCCTGGGCGGCGCCGGGCGACGGGGACACGCCCAGAACGCCCGCGCTCACCAGGCTGATGATGCTGTTGTCCGAGCACCAGCCAGAGCCCGAAATGCCCCCTGAGGAGGGCGCGTCGAAGGCGAACTTCCCCAGGTAGGTGACCGTCTGGCCGCTGCGCACGGACTGGAAGCCGGAGCCGTACTGGAGCTCCGGAGCCGCCTTCTCCCCGCCCATCCCCAAATCCATGATGCTGTCTGCGCAGCAGAGAGGGACAGAGCGGCACAGAGAGGGTTAACTCACGACCCGAAGTAATGGCGCACATTGGAAAAAAAACCAGTTCCCACCACAAAACAAAGGTTTTTGTTGGCCTTAAATACTTTAGTCATCTAGTTTAGTCATTTTCACACAGAATATTTACAGCATTATTTGTTATATTTATGTGTTATACATATGTATGTACGTAAGACAGATTTTCTGATCACTCCACTATCCACTCGTTACAGCAGTTGTATTGCTTATGTATTAAAAATCGTACTAACATTGGCTAAAACAATTAAATCACATTTGAGACCTGCACAAACATTTGTGGGTTTGGCTTAGGATATATTGCCGAAATAATTTTGTGAATACACCTATTTCTTTTCGTGTAGGCTACCACACGCATAATGCACCCACGTCTCTCTGAAAATGTAACACATTCGTTCTCAACCTCGGGGGGGTCTGTACCACGACAAGAGAAGTAGTTTAGACTCATCATCGCAAATTCCTCTGTTCTGCCAGAATTTGAGATCGATCGCTTTGATAAAATTATGGCTAAAATCTCTCGGTTTCAACACCTACACGGTTTGATAGCTCCTCTGTTTCTCGGGAACGCACGTGCTATGTAGGGCAGAGGTGTTTCCAGAGTGGTTTCATGGATTTACTTTCCTCACGGTAAACACCGCATGAACTGGAGGGTAAACCAATTTCCCCTATAGCATAAAATGATATGTATAAAATACTACATTAAGGTAATGTCAGACAGTTAAACGATTAAATATAATAGAAAACGTCATTTATTATGTATAGACGTGCAAGCATAGATAAAGTGTTATATGTGGCCCAAATTAGCATTTTACGCCTTGACAAATGGTTAAAAAATGATCAAAATAAAAAAAAAAAAAACTATTTATTTCGTACTGTATGCTATTTACTTCGTACTGTATTTCGTATCTATGCAATGCATAGATGCATTTATTTATTTATTTCAGTGTATCGGATTATATATGATTCTGAGAAAAATGCATGCATGTGGTATCAATTACACACCATTGTGTGTGTATATATATATATATATATATATATATATATATATAGAGAGAGAGAGAGAGAGAGAGAGAGAGAGAGAGAGAGAGGCCTGTAAGCTGCACATTTCTGGCCATGATATTTGACGTTTTGCGCACTTCCATTTGTGTGTTTGGGAAACTTACTTTAAAGTTTAACCGGTATGTTTTCATTTAGGCCTACTTACACTAATACTTCAGGATCTTATGATGAGTTTCTCAGCTGTCGTTTGTAAAGCTGGTGTAACCACGTAATGCAGCAGAGGAGCCTGTCGCTATGTGTTGTGCTTTAGCACATGGGTTCATTTTAAAACTGCTTATAATATTTTTGCATATTTGTCTATTTTGTATATTATAATGCAAATTTAATTTTCTGAATTTACACAATTGGAGTCAGTGAAATATTTATTGTAATGTTTTTTTTTAAGTCCACCATTGAAGTTCAAACACCACAGTTTATTGTTTATTAACTTCTTAACTGCAGGTGCAACAAAGTGAAGTTGCGCGTTTTAATCACTTTGTACACTGAGGTTGCACTTAACTGCAGCATGCGCACCTCAGCACACTGCGCATGTACTCTCACGCGCAAGGACCTCGGCTGGAAATAACACCAACGTTTCTCACCTCGTCAATCGATATGAGCAGTCGATGTTTTACATCATTATTAAGCAGAATGCACCACAGATAATGGTTACGTCGTGGTAACATGCAAGCGCAGTAATACGGGGCAAATGAAATATAAATACAAGCAGAACCGAAGACATGTCGGGAGAAGATCAACCACACCTATGTACTCAGATCAAATCCTTCTCGAAAGCTTGATATACACGTAGCATGAACACTTACATTATAGGATGTATTAGATACTTAGATCCTTAACAACAACAACAACAAAATATTTAGGGTTTTTCTTTACAGTGATGTAACAGACTCAAATAACTGCGCATAACTTTCTAATATGCAAACCCACACAGATGACGAAATAAAAGCCAAAGTTGAACTGATACAGGTTAGACTTGCTATCTCCAGTATCTGTGATGAAGGGTATGCGTGGCACCGCACTGTGTGATGGTGCTGAGAGGCGCGCGCTCCAGCGCTCGAGACAACTGTTGATATGGCTGTTTCTTTCGGCGGAGGCGCTCATAGCGCAACCAGCCGCGGACACAACGCAAACTGCAATCACGGCACTTATTTAAAGTGGACAGGTCTTGTCCTTACCTGTGTTCATCTGCGAATAGGGCGAAATAGAATCCGTGCTGTTGAAAATGTTTGACGACGACGGGCTTTCCTCCTCGGGGTAAAGGTTGTCGGAAATCGTGTTTATTAAACTGCTCATGGTAGTAGGGACACGGTCCGCTAGTTTCCCTGTCATAGCAGTTGTATCCAGTTTGTCAAAAAATGGAAACGTCAGGGCACCTCAACTAGCCTGTGTTCTCAAAGCGATAACACGGCGGATGGCGTGCTATAAACTGAACGAAGACCGTAAAATCCCAGGTACGATGTCCATCCAGAGGAAGTACAAGAAAAATAAATCGTTTTCTCCTTGTTGTCAACGAAAAGTGTTCTATCAGTTCATTCTTTTAAGGTTAAATTTGCGGTCAAAGAAATAGTTTCCTTGCCTGATGTTTAAGGCGTCCGAATGAATGAAGCAGTAGTATGGTGTGCCAGTATAGCGGAGCTCGGTGTATTGCCTAGATAGGGAACTCCAGTCAGAGCTTGCTGATATTTAATAGGGGGGCGACACAACGCTGTGACGTAGATGACCATTTAAGGACACTCACAGCTTGGCGGCTTTTAGCGTCACTAATGGAAGCGCCTCATCGTGGAACATTACAGTCGGTTGCAGGAAGACGCGCTGCCTCCGAAATAACTGGGCAGTTTTGGGAAGGACGGTAGCGACGTGAGTCACGAGAAATGTCCCTTTCGCATACTTTGTTTTCGTTGTATTTTTGACACCGTTTAGCCGTCGACACCCTGACTAGCAAAAACCGTAATGCACCTGTGTATTTAAACACAAGCGCGTGGTGACAATTGGATACCCAGTCGGTAGATGTTCTAACGCCAACTTCAATTTTAAAAGAACGTCACTCTGTAAAATATATACATATTAGACAGAGGGAGAGAGATTTAAGTACGAAGCTGAATTAGCTTTTTAGAGGTGAATCAGGCACCAAGCTAGAATACATGCAAAATGTGTCTCAAAGGGTTCATCCCATCGTGTTTTGCCTAAATGCATTCATGCGTGGGTGCGTAAGGCATAAATGACTAATTTGTGTGTATAAATATGAAGATGGGATGTATAAAAATATAGGAATATATGATGAGTATTTTGAATGCAGTGTGACTGAAAAAGCAACGTAAAATTCGACGAAATATCTTTATATTTCTGCTATATTTATAACATCTGTTATAAATAGGCAAGTTATCAGCACGCAGACGTATGTAATTTTTTGGCATGTTCTTTTATGCTTAAATAGTGCTTGAGGGGTCTGCTAATTACGTTCTTGGCACTCTGATCCATGTTTTCTGATTCTCCAATAATCTTCACTACCTGTCAATCACTCAGACAGTCCTGTTTGCTTGGAGTAGACCTGGCTGAAACGTGTTGCAGTGACCTGGTCTGGTTTCAGGTAGTTCACCAGTGATTTTGTTCGTTTGTTTGTCTGATCACTGTTCATGTGTTTACATGGTCATGAACTGTGCCATTTAGTCCTAAATTGACAGAAATCCCTGAATTTTTGTCTCTTCTCTGCATGTACTTAAACATAAATTAGTGATTTTTTCACTTGTGTTGTATTATACCTCACTTTTAAGTCAATTTGGATAAAAGTGTCTGCCAAATGAATAAATGTAAATGATGTAAATGGAAAATTACTTTAGGTTACTATAATTACTTCACATTATTAGAAAATACAAATACATGCTTCAGTATTAGGCTGAAGCAGGCCTTCCAACCAGCCATTGACTAAGCCATGGTATACTTCTGTCTCTTTGTAGCAAAAAATTATGAAATGTGCAGCACCATCAATGGATTTCCTGTAGGTTCCTGTACATTTCCTGCTGCATCTGACAAAGGTTGCTTTGTCAGATGCAGCAGGATTAGCAGTGGATGTGTGTACTCTGTACTTCTGCAGTTTGTGCACATCACTCCACATTTTAGGGAGTTGGATGTTTTATATCTGCTCCACTGCTTCAAGCCAGCGTGGATGTCAGTCTGCCACCACAGCTAACACCATCACTGCAGGATAAAGGGGAGTTTATGCAACACAGTAAAATCTCTGTTGCAGGGTCCTCACACAGCCATGAGAGGCTCAATTTGTTTAGCTCCCCCCTCTGACTGAGGGATAACTTCTTTTTAAATCTTATTTTATTCTTGAATACAGTGATGCAGAATACCAGAAAACAAACACATGCATACTGTCTGTGATATTTACTTCCTGGTCTTGCTGTTGTTGTTCACTTCACAATGCAGGGACCATCTCAGCTTGGTGGCAGGTACTTCCTGTCAAAATGTGCACCAACTCAGGACCACTCTGCAGCGCTGCGTTTTGCACTGTGCTGGGCTGGTGTGGCCCACCGAGTGTACCGTGTTCAGAACGGGCAGCCGGGCCGTGCTGGGAAGGGTCCGAAAGTGGCCCAAGTGAAACCGCCTAACGTGCCCTTCACCAAGTGTGAACCTGCTGCTCAGAGCTGAGTGACACTGACCCTTCTCTGCTCATGTCATTCCTGACTGTCCGCCAGCTCTTCAAGCATAAATAATTAACAAACTGTGGGAACCTGAAAAGGCCAATATGGTTCGCTCCAACATGAAGAACGTTTCAGTTAGAAAGCAACAGGCCCATACTACTGCTGCTACTACAGCTACTGCTCCCACTGTTACTGCTACAGTACCAGCACCACTGCTTCCTCTACAACATAATCCACCAGGACTGCTACCTTTGCTACTGCAACTACTGTCAGTGCTACGGTACTACCAACACTATTCCCAGCTACAAGTGCTGCTAAAATGGTACCGCTACAGGTCATACCTCTACACTACATGCTGCACGCTACACACTGCACCACTACTTCTACTATTACTAACACATTTATTTCAGGCATGGTGTTTCAGAAATATTAAGCGTATGAAATTCGCTGCATCCTGCCTGAGGTGACTGTAATATAGAGCACTCTCCGTGCGACATTCTCTAGATAGGCCAACTGACTCTATACTTAGTGGATCGTATCGCAAAAAAGCATTGCCAGGGTTAATCATCCTCAGAGAGAAATTGCATTCGGTTCAAACGAAGGCAGAGAGCCAAAACCGAGTAAGTGTCAAATAAGGTATTTCGACCACCTCCAGAGATGGCAGTTCTTTGCCAGCTCGGCATGATGACGAATTGAAATGTGTCTTGTGTCTATTATCGATTTCGGCAAACTACCAAACGTTTGGTGCGTAACGTTAATATTGGAAAGCTAGCGATGTTTCTTCCCGGTTTGCAAATGAGTCGTGATAAGGTTTAAGTGTTATACATTCAGTACAAAGATGAATATTCGTTGTAGTGCTCGGTAAAAGAAAAACTGGTAACTTCCAGGGGACATGCTGAAACATGTAATATTTCATTTTCAGATTTAAATTTTGACAGTACATTTAAGAGACTGTGGTTTGGGCTGTTTTGTTAAATACTCCTATCGGAACGGCAATTTCGAGCATATGGTTCCAGTGCCACGGCCTATCCAGTACCGTTAAAAAATAAAATATTTCCTATTAAACCAGAATATCCTCACTGTTAAAAACTGCAGATCTCAACTGATGCGTTTAATTGACAACATTTATTTAACAAACTTTATAACACTGAAAAGTCTCCCGAAAGGCCAAAAATTATAAACAGTTTTAAATATTAAAATGTGACGTAGCCATGGACAAAACAATTTACCTTTATATACAACATAAATATTAACTAAAACGCAAGTATTTGTTTCATCCATGGATTCGGCTGTGGTGAAACTATTGCAAACCAAAGCAGAAACATTCTAATCAGTGTTTTCAAGCAAGTGGTTTTAAAAAGGCCAGTCTCATAAATTAGACAATAAAACTAGTAAACCTGGAGAGGTCTTTACTGTAGAGGCTAGAAAAACATCTCCAAACGCATCTGCTCCACAGCGATGAAGCACGCGCACTTCGCAAAATTCGGGCATTTCGCCACGAGCACTCAGCGCCTTGGCTCGCGGCCGAAGTGGAAGCTCCAAAAAAGGCACAGATCCGGCGCCGCCTCCTGCAGCCTGTGCAGCGCTGCAGAGTTCCGGCTCAGCGAACTGCAATAGTGGAAAGGAGATCGGAACTCACAGCCAATAAAGGAACCACAGATAGCAAAACGTCACGGGTCAGATTGTACCAGTGAGAGAAAATATCTGATCTGTTTCGCAAAAAAGGAGGCATCCGCAAGGGAAGCGACGTCCCTCGTTTGTTTTCGTTGACTCTGTTGCAGAGCTGAGCTTTAATATAGCACAAGGGGAAGTCCATTGGCCTTTGCAGCTTTAATTTTAATGGTATTACAAAAAAAACAACTTCCAACAATGCTACCACCCCGTCTGCTAAGAAAACGAAGAAAAGGATGAATCGTCATCACCCGTATGTTTAGTTTGCTTGTATGTGCACATGTAATGTGTAACGTCTTTAGTGCTTGTCGGTTTGTATATGTGTATGCGTGTACACACACACACACTACAATGGGAACACCAAACATTATATGAATATTTATTAGTAAGTAATAATAATAATAAATAATGAGTTGGACGACCCTTTGCAAGCAGAACAGCTTCGGTCCTTCCTGGACTGAACTTTTTGGTCTTCCTGAATGTTGTCACACAAGTTTTGAACAGTTTCTAATGGGAATTGTCACCACGCGCTTTCTCATTTAATGTGTCAAGCATACTCTTTGGAGTATGCCTGACACATTAAATGTGGCATTTCTGTGACTGATGCGCCTGCAATTCGGGCACCTGTTTTACCTTAAACTTCGTTAGATCTCTCATATTGCTATAGAAACTTGCATAATGAAGTATTGATTTTAAAGCATATTTGTAAATAGTATTGATAGTGTGTGTGTGTGTGTGTGTGTGTGTGAGGGAGAGAGAGAGTGTGTGTGTTTGTGAGAGTGTGTGTGTTTGTGTCGCACGTGGTTCAGAATGTTATATTAATACCCATGGCAGGATGTGACTGAGAAGAGGAAGCAGAAGGGAGAGATAAGGCAGCACTGCTGGGCCTGACTTACCTGTGCTGTCCGGCGATATAGCTGTCTCAGCACCTGCGTGGACAGGTGCAGTCACCATCACCGTCACCTCACTAAAGCTGCTCCTGGTCGGGGGGACAGGTGTGTGTTCACACGCAAGCAGAGGTGAATTCTCAGTGTGTCCCCTTTCTAAGTGTCGTTTGTTTGCTCTGTGACTTAGCCCATGTGTCATTTAAATGTTTTCAGCTTGTAGTTTTTCCCTCCGAACGCAACATGCCCTCGTCTACAGCCTGTGCTGATGTGTCACACTGACATGCAAGCCAGGCAGGGGAGACTCTTCGTTCCGGGCAAAGAGGACTGGAGACACTTCCCCTTTCAGCCAGGAAACACTTATACTGAGCTGACAGTGATAGAAAAAAGCCATAGAAATGTAAACACATGCAGAAGCAACAGAGCAGAAATGTCACTGCAAGTCAGACACACATCTCAAAGCACCCAGAGGCAGGACAATGGGATTATTAGGTTTTAATTGGGCAAACTCAGACTTGTCTGTGATTGGGCCAAATTTGTTACCACAGTCATCGAGACTAATAAAACAGACAAGACGCCTTTTGTATGCAGGGAAATGTAGGTGAACAGACGATGATTATAAATGTGTTGGACAGAAGGAGTCTTTGATTGAGAAATGACACTCGAAACCTCTCTGGAAGCTGGTCGGCTTATTTACATACTGGAGAATATGTGGAGTCACTGGACTGTAATTTATCATTACTTGACTGTAGCTCAGAGTGATGTAAAGCTGTTGGTATCATCGATTTAGTCCTTTCTTCCTTCAGCCTGTACTGGGGTCAGTTCAGAGCTCTCCTCATGGTAGCTGTTCTATCCCAAGGGGACGTGTGCGAGTTATTACTCACTGGATGGAATGATTGTGGTTTTACTTATGATAATAAATAATATATTGGTATTGGCTTGAACATTACAGCATGCGACACCGGTATGGCTTAAGAAGAGTGAGGACGTTACGTGCACGTCATACTGAGGGTGGAGTTCACATGCATAAGCATAATTCCGAGCATGCATAAACAATACCAGGATTCAGTGCCAGAATCACAGGCCAAAATTCAGAGTTTTGCAATGCAAATTTCCACTCATTATTAATTCTACTGCCCCTGCTCAGTCAACACTCCCACGCAGATGCCAGTGTTACCCATCACACCCCTGGGCAGTTACCCGGGTGATGCAGGTTGAGCAGCTTCAGCGGGTCGGCAGAGTATGCGTGGTCACGATGCGGATTCCGCACACACTGCGCCCCTGCAGGGAGACCTCAGGAATGCGCATCGGCATCCATCCCCAGGCAGCCGGGACCCGCAGGGCCTCCCTCCCAGGGCAGAACCCAACCCATTATTTATTATTATTATTACTTACTAATAAATATTCCTATAATTGTGATGTGTGTGTGTGTGTGTGTGTGTACACGCATACACATATACAAACTGACACATTCTAAAGACGTTATACTGTACATTACATGTACACATACAAGGAGTGCTGAGGACCAGGGCTTGTCCCGGGGGGGGGTTTGGGGGGACGCTGCCGCTGGACCCTCGAGTGAGGTGCTCAGCATGGACAGCTGCAGTAAACACCGGGCTGTATGGATGGATGAGGGGTAAGCTGTGCACAGTGCTCTGGATAAGGGGTATTTAGCATAAAATAGCCAAAATAATGAATTTAATGATAATAATAAAATAAAAATAATGATAATGAAATAATCTAAATAATGAATTTAATGATGCGCAGGCCTCAGTTAATGCTCACTGCTGCCAGTGTGACAGCACCACTTCCTGTAATGCTCAGAGACATTGTACTCATTCGCACATGGTGTCATTCACACACAGCGTAAATTTCATGAGTCAAAAATGGCCTTGTCTGGCTGGCCATGTATGTATAGTATTATCTGTGAGATTATTTATAAGTCACTTAGCGCATACGGGATTGTTATGGAAACATGACGTAAACATTCTCAAAAACGGAGATTTCCCTTTTTAGATGGAGAGAGAGAGAAAAACCCCAGCCTCTTCCCCGCCGTGGGTAGCTGTGTGCCGAGACGCCTGAGCTGAGCTCCGCTTGGCGTAAAGTTTCACTGCGGCATCCGGCGAAGTCGCACTTTCAGTCTCACTGACCTGCCCACTTCCCCTCCAGGCCTCGTCATGCTTCCTTCCCCGAGCTAGAGGGCGCTCTTTCAACCTTCACACCTGCCATACCAGTCCCATCCCTTCACTCAGCGGGCAACAAGACATTCTACCCACGCCTCTTTGGAAATAGGGCATGTGATTGTTTTCTTTTTTAATCCTCCAAGTCCCTTCATTTGCGTCCCGTCATAACGGTTGCTACAGCTGGTTTTAAACGGGTTAAAAAATGCACAGTGGTTCCAGGATGGCCGTATTCCAGTTTTAAACAAAACAGGTTTTAACAGAACACATGTAAGAACACTCCGGCACGCAGTTCCATCTGATCAGAATATCATTGAGAAACGCAGGGTTTCAGCAGCTCCATGTCATCTGTGACTGACTCAGATGCCACTTTGCGCTCTGTTGCCACTGCTCCGTTCTGATTCATACTCACGCAAACCGCACTCCACTGTGGGCTGCGTCCTTCCACACAGTGAGCCAGATGCTCTCAGAGTGAACAGAGGGCTTTCTGCGCACTTTGGAAATAACTCTGGAATATTGTGCCATATGTTGCTCTAATTGGTTAAAAAGCATCAAATCCAGATGCTTAAATTTAGGGTAGGGATTTAAACTATTATTGGTTGAAATAAGGAAAGCCCTACTGGTAAACAACTTAGACCAATGAAGCTCTAAGTTCAAAGCTGTCATGTGTAGCCAAAAATATAACAAATATAAAAACAAAGTAGAAAGTAAGGTTTGAGGACAAACTTTAAGTTGGCTTGAAAAGGCTTAGCATGGTAGTAGCTAGTAGTTACAAGCTTTATGTGAGAGACAGTCTGCATCTGTGGCCACTGTAGCAGGGCCATTGTGATGTATCAACAGGTGTTAGAATGTTCAGATTCTCAATGTTCTATTCATGTTAGTCAATGGGGAAACTGATGAAAATCATAAATATCTCAAAACAGTATTTTAGGTATTGACACAAAAAGCACAAGCAACACAGTTCTGTAAGTTTCATAAGTGCAAACTGAAAGAAAATCGGATGGAATAAGAAGAAAAAATATGATGTACAGTAAGTTGGCATTTTCAAGCCAGGATAATAATACTTAGCAACACACCCTTTTACCCAAAGTAAGGCAAATGATTAAGCACTCCAGTGCTGTTATCATTGCCCTAATCAGCTGCCAATCCACTCACACTCCCACCAAAAAAAATCAGATTCAACAAAGGACAAGGGTGTGTTTTTTTGTTTTTCTTGTTTTTTGGACATTTGCCTTTACCCATGCAACACTTGGGGTTTCAGATGATAAGCAATCACCCTGCTGGCCGGTGCTAATGACAGGTTTGTTTTAAGTCACGTCTTCACACTTTCCACACCTCATACACAGTAACTCTGCCTGTTACCTGTTACAGGGTTATGGAGTCCTGTATGTCTCTGTGGCTGAAAACGATTTAACTGTTTGTAACCTTGTAACAGTTCCACAAAACCAAGAAAAATTCTGAAAAAAGAGGAAGACTCTGTCTCATCTAAACTCAATGGGACTCAAAAAAAGATTACAGTGAGCTGATCAGGAAGTAAACAGCTGTCAAGGTTTGCAACATTTTCGGTCAAAAACTCACCACATCCTGGAGAGTGTGTCTATTTATGTCTGGGACCATGAAAGAGGGAGGGAGTCGGAGATAATATTAGTGTATGTGTGCTTGTGTCTATGACCATTACAGAGACAGAAAGTGTGTGTTTGTGTGTGTATGTTTGTTGGTTTGTTAGTGCAGTGTAGAGAAAGAGGCAAGTGTAAGAAAAAGTCACACACACACTCATACACACACAGACACACGCACAGACACACACACACACACACACACGTATACACAAACAAACAAAATCAAAGTGAGGACAGCACATTGGAATGTAGTCATTGACAGGCCCTGCTATCCCTCGGGTCACCAGCTCTGTTAGAAACAGACGCAAATGAATCACTTCCTGTCACACACCAATAGCTCGGCCTCACCATACACTTACACCTGCCCAACCAAAGACTGTTTGTCTTCTAAACCGTCTGACTGTCTCAGTTAGTCAGGCTACTGTACCTGTTTAAACACTCTTCCGAAGTGATGCCTACTGTCTACCAATATGGCCTTTAAGAGGTGCTGGAGCCCATTGTGATCTTACAACAAATCTTAAAAATGCTTTCATCCCTGTCTCCTTGGTGTGTAGTACTTCAGAACTCAAATTCTCTAAACTTTCACAATTACTGCACCTTGCTGGCTATGAAAATATATTATCAAAACAACCTACAATCTACAACCTACTCTTCTCAACTTACCAAAAATAATGTGCATCCTACTATCAACACAGTCCTCAGAGAGACTACCATGATTCACCAGATCTGCAACACAAATCAAACCACAGTCAAAATCATCCTGTTCCCACCTTTAGAAATAATTATGGGAAAAGTCCTTTATTTAATCAGAACAACTCTCTGGAACTCACTGTCCATGATCACCTTCAAACACCAGCTGAAATACACCTCCTTCCCAACCATGCAAACATTCATCTTATCATAAATCCTGCCATTTTATTGAGATGCATATTTTGATTGTTTTTCTTCCCTCTGAGTAGTAGTACTTCAGTCCTTCACTCACTATAGTTTTCTTAAATATCCTTTACCCCTCTTTTTTATCGTGTCACTTTTTCATTTGATCTAATTAACATTTTCCTTTTTCTTTAGCTAGCAGGACAGGGGCCCACTGTTTTTGTCTGTTACATTACATTACATTATTGTAATTTAGCAGACGCTCTTATCCAGAGTATCTTACACAGGCTCCTTTTAAACTCAGGAGGGGGGAGGGATGGGGCAGAGTGGGCGGAGCCACAATAAAACCACCTTTACTATCTTTATCAGCCTTTGTGGTTTTGTCTGTATGTGTGTGTGTTTCTGTGTATGTGCATGAAACATGAAGCTGTGACCACAGAAGCACTCAGAGACAGCGTGACCTTTAGGCAGAAGTGGGCCATGGGGGCGTCCTGCAGCTCTTTTGGATATTAGTCATCACAGCACGGCTGAGTGCACTGATCTCAGATCAGCCCACTCTCAGAGCCACGCCCACCTCTGCAGCAAAGACACACAGGACAAGCAATCTAAAATTTAACTGCAGTTAATATACTGCCATAAACTGCTATTAAACTCCCTACCGGATTGTCACCATGACCAGATGTTCAGAATCACAGCTCAACAGGTTTCCTTTATTCACAGTGTGGACAGCGGAACCCCCAAAATCACGTGGCCGCGCTCCACAACAGGGGGGGGGATGGCTCTCCGGAGCGTGCCGCAGGGGGTCACCAGGGAACCCCTGCACTTTTGGAAGCTGCCCCTCCCAGGGCGACAGGCCTCAGCTGGCCCAGCTGCTGGGGAATTCCTCCCTGTCTGGTCACATGCCCGTGAGCCGAGACCAGGGGCGACCAGCTGCTGCTCGGCCTCCTTTTTAGGCCTTAAGATTCACTGCAGAATTTAGTATTTAAAACAAAAAAAACCTTGAAGATGCAGGACAGATAAAATGGTATGCTGGCTGTGATTAGACATTTCATCTTGAACATTCATTTTAATTCTTTCAGATTATTCACATTAATCAATGACCCCTGTTGAATGAAGAAACACACTATTGTATGTAAACAAGCAGGAGTGTGTGTGTGTGTGTGGGGGGGGGAGGGGGGGTTGTATACAAATTACTAAGAACTAGTATGGTCTGTGTAACATTTCATAATAAAAGTATTTCACTGACTCACAGCGTCTGTGTCAGTGGTTTTGGCAAAAGAAGAACCAGCAGTGGCCAGCAGTGTAGTGTAGTGGTAAGGAGCAGCAGTGTGGTGTAGTGGTAAGGAGCAGGGCTCATAACCACAGGTTTGCTGTTGGATTCCCTGTTGGGGACTTGCTGTTGTAACAGTAGGCAAGCTACTTTTCTCAGTCACAAACTCACCATTTCCTGGAAGGTGTGTGTATGTGTCTGTCACCATGGCAGAGAGTCAGTGACAGTGACCATTAGAGACACAGTGTGTGTGTGCGCACGTGTGTGTGTATGTGTGAGTGAACGAACCTTAGTGAGAGACAGAAGACTAAGAGAAAGACACACATGCAGGTATATACACAAATACACAATATAAAAGTGAGGCACATGGGGGTATAGTCATCCTGGGTACAGACCCTGCTTACCTTCTAATAGGCTGCATCTGTTTCTCTTCCTCCGATAGGCCACGATCTCCCAGTTCCCTCAGCCACTCACCTCCAGGAATGGGCAGAATGGGCGGAGCCAAAACACCGGGGGAGGGAGGAATGGAGTAGCTGGAGGAGCCACAGTGAAAGCCCCTGTACTGTCTTTATCTTGGTGTTTGTGGTTTTGTCTGTGTGTATGTGTGTGTGTGTGTGTGTGTGTGTGTGTGTGTGTGTGTGTGTGTGTGAGTGAAACTGAAACCACAGATGAGCTCAGACTCAGAGACAGCGTGACCTTTAGGCAGAAGTGGGCCATGGGGGCGCCGTGCAGCTCTTTTGGATATTAGTCATCACAGCACGGCTGAGTGCACTGATCTCAGATCAGCCCACTCTCAGAGCCACGCCCACCTCTGCAGCAAAGACACACAGGACAAGCAATCTAAAATTTAACTGCAGTTAATATACTGCCATAAATAAATAATAATTTACTGCTAGTAACCTCCTTACTGGATTGACAATATGACCCAATGTTCATGATCCCATTACCTTACTTAACAGTACATTATTATAATTTAGCAGATGCTTGTATCCAGAGTGACTTACAATTTTACATGTTATCCATTTATACAGCTGGATATTTACTGAGGCAATTGTGGGTTAAGCACCTTGCCCAAGGGTACAGCGGCAATGACCCAGCGGCGAATCAAACCAGCAACCTGATGGTTATGAGTCCTGCTCCTTACCAATGTGCTGCACTGCCACCCCTACCATATAAGCCTTAGCTTAGGTGTGTAGAATGTGTAAATCATGTAAATTGTGTAAATTGCTCTGATTAATGGAGATTATCTCCAGTAATCTCCAGATTTTGACCAGAGCATGGTGCAGCTAATTTATGCAGCATTTCCATTGCTGAACACTGGTGTTTCTGCATCTCGGCTAAAAATGCAGGCCTGCTGCTCTGGACAGAGGCCATAATGATGCTGGGCAATGTACAGCACATTAAACACACTGAGTGAGAAAAAAGTACAGAAAAAAATCTCATAATTTAACGCTAAAAAACCCAACACACCAAAACCAGCCACTTCACAGCCACAGAAAATGGCTCAAAAATGTGACCCCTGAGTCCAGCCGCACACCTGTTCTAAAGCCAATCACAGCAGGTGTGGCTCGTTGCTGGCCCCGCCCACACTCACAGCTACACAGACCATGACGATCACAGGACAGGTAAGCTGACTGAACTGGAAGTTGACTGAATTTGATCAGTCTGTTGTTAATACACTAAAATGAAATCACATGTGAGGATCCTGTATTAATGTTTACACATAACAAATTACAATAATATATACATATACATATATATTTCACCACAATAAAAAAAAACCACAGCTATAAAGCAGTCCATTTCAGGGGGTTGGCATTTGTCTGAGAGGTGGCTTAATGGCCTGCTTGCCCACACTTACACTCTCCCACCCCCACAACCTGTGAATCCCCGAGATTCTCTGGTGCTGAGAGAGAAAAACACCCTGCACAGTCAGCAAACCTCCGCCCCCGCATACCCAACCACCCCCCATCGCCCCCCCCGGCCCCGCCCCGCCCCCACTGCCCGGGCAGAGGGGGATTCCCTGCTGGCTCAGGTAATGTCTCCGCTGTCGGGTCACTGCTCTCTGCAGCTTCCCTCGCTCCAGAAAGTCCCCGCCAGCAGATATGCCGAATCAGAGTCAGGAAGGCCCTCGCGAAATAACCCGCCTTCGGGAAATATGCCAGGCCCCACCTGACAGGTTCTGGGTCAAACAGTGAAGCGCTGTAGGTGTGAAACATGAAGGTGAAGTGTGCAGGTGTAATGCATGCAGGTGTGAAATGTGCAGAGGTGAAGTGTGCAGGTGTGAAGTGTGTTGTTGGCAGGGTGCGTGTGTGAAGACTGACGCTCGAGTACGGGAGAGACGACAATGTTCTCTTCCCACAGCTCAGGAGCCAGACAAACAGACGGACATCATGTCTGGAGAAGTGCCACCGCTAGTTGTCCCACATTTTATTCTGATCACCTCCTGACCCAGAACCCTGTCACCTGCTGACCTTCTATAACATGCAAGTGCTGTGTTCTGAAGCAGCCGTGTGCATGTCTCACACTGCGCACTCACTGGTCTCTGTGTCTGCAGGGACAGAGCAGGGGTACACTGAGCCAAAGGAGAGCCGACGGAGTGGATATGAACATGCTGTCAAGTCTCTGGCTCTGTTCAAACGCAGGGTCACTGGGAGCAATGCAAAACAGCGGCTCATCAGCAGCGGGATGAAGCATTACATTACATTACAGTACATTATTGTCATTTAGCAGATACTGTTATCCAGAGCAACTTACTTAGCTAACAATTATATCCATTTATAGAGCTGGATATTTACTGAGGCAATTCAGGGTTAAGTACCTTGCCCAAGGGTGCTGCAAAGCCCCTAGAAAGTTTGGGGATAATCCACCTGCTGCACATTCTGGTTCCTGTGTTCTACAGCTTTACCTGTGCCCTTTGTAGTACAGTAAAACCGTTATACCTGTATGCCTGCTGTCTGGCAGTCTCAAAGAGAACTGACTTAAATAGTGTCAACGCTCCCACTAAACACATTTAGAGATAAACTCAATGACCGAGTAAATACAGTCGCGGGTTCTGTTTCAGAATAGCATGATTCTCACAGCGTCAGCTGCATATGCACTCCCAGGTTGCTTAGAAACAGGGAATCATAAAGAAATTATTATTTTTTTACCAGCTCCATCCAGAGTCACATTAAAGTCCATCTGCTCGCGCGAGCCGTGGAAAGGCACTTCAGCGTGCGGCGCGCGGCGCTGACAGACGCGTGCTGAATAAACGGTCCCGCACGAGCTGCGGGGTCACGCGCTGCGGGGGAGGAAAGATCACTGCGCGAGGAGCCGCGCACTTCCCACGCTCGTGGTTAGGATGAAGGTTTCCCCGAAACCTAAGCGAATCATCGGCGAACATCGGCACCAAACGACCTGTCGCCGCCGCACTGTCTCTGTTTCTTTCTCCACTCTGACATAATGTTCACCCGCAGCCGTAGATTACTTGGAAGTTCACTGTCTTATTCGCCACAAGACGCTCCCCCTAGAGGGAATGTCATAAACTGCGATGACTTTATTACAATTAAAAAAAAAACCTTCAGCACCCTTACACAAGATCCTGACTGAGTGAGGAGTTATGGGCATCAGTTGCAGTATGGCAGAAAAAATGAAAAAGCTGAAAGATGAACACAATATTGAACATCTCTTTATATAACTGATCTACCCAGTTCTCTCTGTCTTTATGTTCACCATTGTGTGTATGTGGTGGAACTAAAATGACTAAATTGCTCTTCAAAATTCCTTCTGCTCTTTCTTGATAAGATCTGGGCATCGGTGAAGCCATGATGGTAAAGGAATGAGCACAGAGGCATGAGAATCCAACCCAACAGCTGGAATCTTTCTGTACAGAGTTCATACTCGGTGAAGCTGACCTGCGCAGGGCTTCATTTCCCTGAGAGACATACACACATACTCAATCACAACAAACATACCACACACACGCACGCACGCACGCACACACACGCATGCACACACACACACACACGCACACACACTATGTGTATAAAGTAGCAGCATCAACCCTTGCACAGGAGCTAGAGAAGGAATACCATACCATCATGAGCCATTATGTAATGGTTACCAGAGACACGTTAATATCGATGAGAAAGGCCAGTAGCACTGATGAACAGCTGTCTTCATTTACTTGAAGAACAGGAACTAGCAGGTGAATGTGACCCAGTACTGAGGTTCACAGTCTTGTCGCCTTTTAGCCAACCGATAACTGTACAACCCTGCTGTATCAAATTCACTTGATTTTGCATCTCGAACGTTCACTTGATTTAGAATTGCCATGGTAACGGAGCTGTGCTTACTGTATGCTGGGAAAATGTGGGAAAGGGGGGGGGGTATCAGGAGTGCATTCCATGGTGGTATACGTTTGAAGAGCAGTCTAGAGGGGTCTGGATCCAGTACAACCATAGGTGGCAGTTTATCCACGTCAGCTCATCGTAAATATGATTTTATAGATTATATCACATTGGTATGGTGATAAAATAAATATTCTATATTATAAAATAAATAAAAATTTTCACTTTTTCATATTTGTCATCAAATAAACAGCATTTTGAATGATTAAATTAGGCAGTTGTTTATCGATTTTAATTGCCTGTGGGGGCGGGAGTACACTCAATCTAACTGCTTGTCCTGAACTTTGAGAAACATATTTTTCAGCAAGTAGCAAAGATGTATTTTCAATCCATGCACACCAGCACCGAACTAAAAATGTTGTGCGAGAGCTGAAAAGACCAGTACCTGGTAAAATGCATTGCCCAGCGTTTGGTGTACCGCTGCGGTTGGGTTGAAATAGCACCCTGAGAATGTTTCTCACTCCCTGGTAACACTGTGGACAATACCACTAAGGAAAAATGCAACCATGTGATGTGTGAGAATGACTGTTGTTGAATCTTCGTTAGGGAAGTTATGGGAGGACAGCTTTATTTAGCAGAGCTAATACAGGATGCAGATTCTAGACTCATTGCCATAGCAACAGGTAGTCAGCATTTACATAAGAGCTGAACTCTCAGTGTCCTGCTGTGGCTTCTTCTGCTGATCTCTCCACCATGGCCTTCACTGAGCATGCTCAGATGCAGTCTGTGCTGATCTCTCCTCCATGGCCTTCACTGAGCATGCTCAGATGCAGTCTGTGCTGATCTCTCCTCCATGGCCTTCACTGAGCATGCTCAGATCCAATCTGACTATACACAGATGTAGTCTGCACCCTTTCAATGATCAGGTTAGGGTTTGGGTTAAAGCTACAGAACATGGATAGCTACTACGTGTGTGTGTGTGTGTGTGTGTGTGTGTGTGTGTGTGTGTGTGTGTGTGTGTGTGTGTGTGTGTGTGTGTGTGGTGTGTGTGTGTGTGTGTGTGTGTGTGTGTGCATGTGTCTATGAGCCCAACCATAGAAATGCACCCTGGGTGATTTCAATGGGACCAAGGAAGTCACACCAGCAGCGTGCTGAGAGGTTCACGTCTCTGCATAAAATCACATAACAAAGGTTCACTTATCACAGCTTTAACACACAGTGAGTGTGTTGAACAGCGTGTTAAGTGCACCTGACATTAAGGAGCGTGTTGTAAAGTGCAGGGACCGCAGCGGCCGCAGAACGATGATTCACCGTAACCAAGAAACAGGGACTGCCGAAAGACGCGTCCCACGCAGCGGGGAAGACACAGACCGCAGCAGGAGCAGAGAGATGCGCTCTCTCCGCACCCGGAGCCGGGGGGAGAGAGATCCACAGAACACACACACTGTGGGAGACACAGGCCTCATGTGTCTCCCGGAGCACAGTTTAACACAGAGCTGATCCAGCAAAACAACATCTGCAGCATATGAGAAGTAATCCCATTCGATATGGGAAGTAATCAGCTCACAATAAAAGCACTGTTTGTTTGCTGTCTTTACTCTCCTGATGACAGTGACTCACTCGGGCTGAATGAGGGGGCTATTCTGGCTGTCAGAGTACAGCACTGCCATGTGGAAATTAATAGCTTCTTCAGCTTTAAGACAAAAGTTTGCAGCTCATAACTTGCCTTCTTTTTTCAATCTGACCAAACTCTTGATAATCTTGCTCGTATTGATTGAGGATGATTTACTGGAGAGAAAAGGAATGGATTTAAATCTTAAGGGGACCGGGTTGTGTTGCGTTATTTTTGGCTTCATCTGGCTCCATGTCACACGCCTCCAGCTGTTTTAATTCAGCAGTTAAAGAAAGAGATCAAAGGCATCGGCCCACCTGGATACAGAGCCTACGACCTCCTGGTTCACCGAGCCTGTTTGTTTGAGGCTCCTCGCCCCCGACCCCCTCAGCCACAGGTCGTTCCTCAGCGTCGGCAGTGTGTGTCATTGTTCCAGATCCTTCTGTGTGCCTGGCGTGACAGCAAACCCCCGCTGCTCACTGCTGGAGCAGAACCCTCTCTGACAGGACTCACCTGTGGGTGGTAAATGACGGGGGGGGAGGTTGGAGGGGTAATCTGCCGGCCAGGGAATGCCCGCTCATCCCCCCACAGACCCTCCTCCTGAGTGGGTGAGAGCTTCCTTTCATCACTGACTCATTCGCTGAAGACCGCCCCCCCCCCCTCCTGTACCCCTCCCCCGGTGCCCCCTCCCGAGTGCCTGCTGCCAGTGAAACCCACTCCTACCACTCCCACATCCCTCCGAGACAGGCACGGAGGCCCTCCCGCACTCTGATTGGCTGGCAGGCAGAAGGCAGTGTGAGACAAATCAGCCCACTGCCTGAAGCAGAGACTGAAGCTCAGACTGAAGCACAGACTGAAGCCGAGACTGAAGCTGAGACTGAAGCTGAGACTGAAGCAGAGATGAAGCAGAGGCTGAAGCTGAGACTGAAGCAGAGGCAGAGGCAGACGCTGAAGCCGAGACTGAAGCAGAGGCTGAAGCAGAGATGAAGCAGAGGCTGAAGCTGAGCTGAGACTGAGGCAGAGGCTGAAGCCGAGACTGAAGCAGAGGCTGAGGCAGAGACTGAAGCAGAGACTGAAGCACAGAGGCTGAAGCAGAGGCTGAAGCAGAGGCTGAAGCTCAGAGGCTGAAGCAGAGGCTGAAGCCGAGACTGAAGCAGAGGCTGAAGCAGAGGCTGAAGCACAGAGGCTGAAGCAGAGGCTGAAGCACAGAGGCTGAAGCAGAGATGAAGCAGAGGCTGAAGCCGAGACTGAAGCAGAGGCTGAAGCAGAGACTGAAGCTCAGAGGCTGAAGCAGAGGCTGAAGCACAGAGGCTGAAGCAGAGGCTGAAGCTGAGTGTGTGTGTTACTCTCCCTCTCAGCCACACGCACACCTGACACATTGGGCCAGAGAACAGCACAGTGCCGTCACGAGTTCAAACCCACAGCCTCCCTCCTCTGCTTGCACACAGTTGCTACTACACATCCCCAGCACACTGTCCCGTCCTGAAGCAGGCAGAGGGCTGCACAGTAACATATCCTTCATTGAAAAACAGTGGTTTTGTACATTTTATATCCACAGTCCTCTTGCTTTCAGACGGTCTGTCACAGTGTTGCTGTTAGCAGCTGGTATCCCTCAGAGTGCATGGCGTACAGACCTGGAGTCAGGAGTTAGGAGCGCTTTGCTGGGCTGTCCGTCGGCTCGCGGAGCAGGGAGGAGAGGCAGGGCCCACAGCCGCCTCAATAGCGGGATCCCCCCCCCCAACACACACTTCCTCCCCACTGAGCAGGCCATCCCACTGTCTGACAGCTGGAGTTCCCATGGTAACAGATCTGCACATTGGAAGTTCTTTTCAGGGTCAACTCTGAAACCACAAGTGTATACAATAATTATTTCTGGATTTATAATGAATACTAATGAAGGGGAGTGGTCTAAAACAAAACATTTATAGCTAGCATAGCTACACTGACAGCACCACAGCCATCTGTCAAAGACAGTACGTGCATAGCCAACACAGTAACAGCAAAGCTATGAGAAGCATCTGTTCCCAAACAGAAAAATTTGTGAGGACAGAAGGACCACAGAGCTCAGTTTGAACTTTTTGTACATGAAGCATGTGCAGAAGGTCACCTGAGCTTGCTTTGAGTGAGGTAAACTCAGAAACTCCAAAGCCCCATGGGCCACTTTCTCCATTCTGTCAGCTCCTTCTTTGAACCCTTTCTTTTTGATCTTCACAAAATGCCAGCAGCTGGTTGGGGTGTCTGGCCCTCCATCATCCACCAATCACCTGTCTGAGAGCAAAGACTGCTCAGATGGGCCGGACCTTCGGCTCCTGAGGAAAACCATTGGCTGAAACACGTTCAAACCGTTGGCCATTCACAGCACAGAGACTGATGGGGCTCGTGAGTCAGAAACTGCGATAATGTAAAAGAGTCACAGCGCTGTCTGATCCAAGTGCAGGCCACTGTGAATGAGGCTTCTCACTTCATTTAAATTTCTGATGAGAGAGTGGACAAATCTGGAACTAACCTAGCCTCTTCCTCCTCCTCTCTCCCACACTCCATCGCCTTCTCTCCTGCTCCCTCTCTCTCTGTCACATACTGTCTCTGTCCCTCTCTCTCTTTCTCCCTCTCTCAGTTTGAAAATTCTGTTTGAAAGAGAAAATGTAATGAATCTGTGAGATTATTCTTTTTATTTATTTTTCTCCCTTTATGTAATATCTCCAAAAGACAGCTCTCAGACTCAATGTCCACTGTCATACCCAGATTGATTCAATAACCAAGTCAATGTTGGTGACATCTTTCTGTGTTCTCGTGGCTCCCTATCTCTTTCTCTCTCTCTGTTTTCTTTCTTTCTGTTTGGTGCTTTTTCTATCTCTTTCTGTTTCTTCTCTCTGGCTCCTTCTCTCTGTCCATGTCTCTCTCTCTCTCTCTCTCTGTCACGATGGTCCTGTGTTTGCAGCTGCAGGTGGGTGAGCGGTGATCCTCCCTCACATGTGTTAGAGTATAAAGACAGTGTAGTGATGGAGACCTGCTCAGTGCTGGAGCTGCTCAGTGCCGAGAGCTGCTCAGTGACAGAGCTGCTCAGTGAGGGAGAGGAAGAGAGAGCAGCAGCCCTGGCTTTTCAGGAAGTGGGGACAGATCCATCTGCTGACTGAGGAGGAGGAGGAGGAGGAGGAGGAGGGGAAGCAAGGAGCGCCCATGGAGGGGGTGGGGGGACTCTCTGTGACAGAGCCGCGGAATCCGCTGAAACGCAGCGCGGAAACGAAGGCCCGGAGTGAGGCCCACGCAGGCAGAGCCCCGTTCCCATCCCCTCGTGGGCCCTTTATCTGCGAGCGCCTCGGCGTTTCGGCGAGCCCACCCCTCCTCTCTGCGCTCCAGCACGCCGCTACGCTGCTACACCGCGCACGCGGGCGGCCACGCAGCGCAGCGTGGTTGTTATGGCGATGGCGAAAGGCTGCGGAGGTTACGAGCGTGAGTACGGTGTGTGTTGACGGGGGATGGAGGGATGGAGCCGGGGAGGGGAGAGGCGGAGAGTTATGTAAACCCCCCTCTAGGTAACAGCAATGAGAAAGAAGACGCCTACACTAGCTGCAGCCTGACAGAGCTGCAGAGAGATTCATCTGATCACTGCCACTCCAACTGCTGCACACACACACAGACACACACACACACACTCACACACACACACACACACACACACACACACGTACACACACATGCACATACGCATGCACTCACACACACATACACACTCAAACACACACACACATGCACATACACATGCACCCACACACTTACACACACACACACACGTGCACACAAACAATCACACACACATGCATGCGTGTACACACACACACACACACACACACACACACACACACACATTTACACATAAATGTACAAATGTGCAGACACATACATTGAAACATGCACTTTCTCAAACACATATTTATATTTGCACACACTTTCACTCACACTCACTCAGACACAATCTTATACATATAAACACACACACTCACTAACAGACCCACACACATTTATATATGCACTCATGCTCACTCACACACATACACACACATTTACACACACTAACACAGACACTATACCTCAATCGAAGTTGACTGAAGATAAGTTTTACTGGTGTGAGCTGTGAGATATTCTAAAGTTGCCAGCAGATATTTATACCCACTTTAATTATCCAGCATGCAGTTCAAGGGATGTCAGATACTTTTTCAGAATCGCTTTTTTCAGAGCCCTATAAATCTCCCACGCACATATTGTGGACACGTATATGTGCACATATTCCAACATATCTGAATACTAATGACTCGGGTAAAGCATTTCGCTACTGTTAGCCCCTGTTGAGTATGGTAAGTACGTGTCATAAGGTTATTTGCCTTTGGTTGTGACTCAAGTGCTCAGATGGATTTTGCCTTTATCTGAGAATGTGAGAAAGACAGAGGGGGTAGGGTCTCTTACAGCTTGAAGGGAGGGCGAGTGGGAAAGAGAGGAACATGGAGGTAGAGAAAGAAAAAGGGATATATTATATATATATATATATATATATATGTATATAAATATATATGTGTGTGTGTGTGTGTGTGTGTGTGTGTGTGTGTGTGTGTGTGAGAGCGAGAGAGAGAGAGAGAGAGTCAGCACAGAGAGACACTTTCCTTTTCCCACTTATTATTATTTTATTATTATTATTATTATAGTGGTTAGTTAGACACTAGTGTTAATAGCGCCATTTTTGTTCTTAGTGGAGTTTGTTTCTAATGATGTAGTAGTATTGATACTCATAATGATGATACAACTGATAGTACTGCAGGTAGTAACAATGGCCATAATAATTACTACTACACTACTCCACTATAACAACACTGCTACTACCACCAGCTATTCCTACTACTACTACTACTGCCTCAGCTTCTGCTAGTAAGGGTGGTAGCAGTTTTTGTCATGGTCATTTTCCAATATCAGCCTTAATAGTTGTATTATGATATAACCATCATTATTATGGTACTGATTCAAAATATGACTCAATTAATATGCTGTTGTATGATTTCAGTGATTGTTGTTTATGTTGGTGTGGTGATTTGTACTAATTGCATTCCGTGACTCATACAAATATATCATTCTGAATTAAATTAAAGCTAGACACAGGAAGAGAGGACACAGAGAGGGGCCAAAAACAAACAGGAAGAGTGAGAGAGAGGGAGACGTGATCGTATGATTTTTTAAACATCAGACGCAATGGCCACATTCACTTGTGAGCGATTCAGTCCTGAGCTTCTCTAATTTAATACTTAATTTACACCATCCGAGTGGAGCCGTTTGGACACAGAGCATCTCTGATACCGAGCCTGAGCTGATTTTCTTGGAGCTGCGCTGATGATGACTAATTTTATATATTTATTCTGTAATTATGTAACAAACTGGAAACACACGTACACTCCCCCTGCTCTCCTCCCCTGGGTGTGTTTTTAACACTCATCTTCAAATAGTGCATATGTGAGATTATCTCTCCCGGCCAAATCATGACTGCTTTCAGCAACATCTGTGTTTGCCAATTTGGCTCTCCGATTAAAGGCCAGAGCTGAGCTCCTCTCTGAGACTCGGAGGGGTGAACCCTGCCCCCCCTGTTTATCCCCCCGCAGGTCACTGTGGCAGTTAGGCAACTGCAGTCACCAGACCAGAACTTTGTCGGAGCATGCATCAAAGCCTGCAAGGACAAAACCCGTGCACAGGTGAGGCTGATGCTCTGACACACCCATCTCCGTGAGAGTGACCTCACAGAAACACACATGTAGCACCATCTCTGTGAGTGAGAGGACCCACAGAAGTGCGTGTGAAGTACTGTAAGTACTGTAAGTACTGTCTCTGTGGACAGAGCACTCTGGACACATAAAGACAGCTCACTTTGTGCTTGGTTGAGTGTCGTGGCTTTCTGAGTGCATGTGCAGATGTACCATAGTTGCTGTATGGTTAAGAGCACTGTGGAGCCTCTCACCCGCTTCCTGTCCCCTACCCACCTGAAGACTAACGGGTAAAGTTAGCAATTCAATCCCCCCTTCTGAAGCCATGCAAACAGCCCAACTGAGCAGAAATGTAGCAGTAATTTTTCCTGAGGAGTCACCATAGTTGCTTAAGGATACCCACTCTTTTGGTGAGTCTTCTATGGCCCAAAGTGCATTGTCCTTCTTTCTGGGGTACTGCCATAGTATGGTTTACGGTTTACACGTACAAAACATTGCACAGCAGAGGATATGAGATGTCTTGGAGTTTGTCATTGCAGTAGGTTGTCTGTCATATGCACACCTGTCTTAAGAAGGGAAACAAAACTCAGGACTCATAACTGCGAGATTATGCACTGAACTACTACTTCATAACTGGCTGCTATCCTGATCGTCAAGACAGAAAGCACACAGTCTGCCTCTGCATCAACTGTTGAAAATGAAGACCTCAAGAACCTGCCAAAATGGCTGGCACATCAACCCAGTGTTGTGCTGGAAACGGTAACCGTAGAGAGGTATCCGCGCGCCCGGGAGAACTCTCTGCTGTCTTCTCCTCTCCAACGCGCGGAGAACATCGAGCAGAACTGGAACCGCAAGCAGTGGAGCATCTGCCCGAGGACAGCCGAAGCCGAAGTCTCCCACTCCCAGCCAACAGCCGGTCCCTTCGAGACGCCGAGCTGCTAAATATAAGCACGCATCGGAATGGAGATTTAAGTTTGGCTGCAGGCGGCTGTATGGTTTCCACGGCAACGCTTTTTTAGTTTGCGATAATGAAGGACCCAGGCAGTCCCACGGCGGGCGCGGCCGGTGCACGAGATGCTTGCCACGGGGGCCGGAGCGCAGATTCGGCCTCCTCCCGCGGCCCTCTGCACGTTCACACACCCCCCACCCCCACACCCACCCCCACCCTCCCGCGATCCTGGCTGATCCAGGATCTTTGTTGCCAGCGGTGACCATTTCTATTCCTTTCTCACATTTGGCACCGAGGTGACACCAGGGCCGCGCTCAGCGCGAGAGGCAGAGAGCGCTTTTGCAAGGTCACCAAAAAAATCAATGCCGCCACCCAATTACCTCTCATTCTCCCAGCATCTGTTTATCTGCCTCTGAGTGCGGGGCGGCGAAGGCGGCAGGCAAAGCCATGACTACAGGCCCGGTCATCAGACAGATTCACTGCATCTCCTCTCCAAAACTCTCGGAGGAAGCAGGAGACACAGCACTCCTCCTGAAACCAACCGCACGCGGCTCCAGAGCTCCAGAGCTCCAGAACACCAGACTGCGTTCCAGCCAGAACCTTCTGTAATCTGTGTTTTTGCGCAATGGGACACCTGCCCACCAATTTCCATCAGAGATTATTAACAACCTCAGTTTGCCACATTGCTGTTATGCCTGTTACGCTATGACATGGACATGTGAATGCTTCATACCGTGAGCAGCTCTCTCAGCAGGGCTCTGGTCTGTGCGACCGAAAAAGATGCAAATGCTGAGACCAACTGACGTCTCTCTTCGCAGGCGTGAATTTATGTCCCCGAACGTGTTCTCGGAAACTGGCATCCGTGGCTTTTTTTTTTTTTTTTGCACATGGATCTGGTGGAGGATGCCATCAACACCATGGCAACCAGACACCTCTCCCCAGAACAGCTCTCCTCAGGACCGACGCAGTTTTGCCAACTGTTCAGAGTGAAAAAAACAGTAGCCAGATTGCCCTCAAAAAGTATCTTTTTATAGATGGAAGAGTCCAGGACCTGGCCTGCATTGGGATGAGGTATTCACTTCTCCCCACGGCTCCTTCATTTAGGGGGCAGGATGGTGTGACAGACAATATTTGCTTTTTAGAAATAGTTTAAAGCAACTTTTGTGTTTTAATGCTGCCAGAAAAAAGTCTGTAGAACTGGCAACAAAATGCCAGATTTAGCAACGCTGTGAAGATATCCTCAGGGCAGTTGTTGTGGAGGCCTGAGAGGGAACCACCAGGGGGTGATATGCTGTGTGGGAATCAACAGTTCCATCAGCTGATCCAGGATCAGTTTACCCATTTCTGTTCCTGCCTAATCACACCGAGAACAATAACAACTGTGTTCTACTGTCTAGTCAAACACCAAAGAACTTTTCAACTTTGTTTAGCTTTAAATAGACATGTCAATAAACTCCTCTCAAGCACTCTCTGTCTCTACTGCACTCTTTTACTTAAAAAAGAAAGACACTGTGTTTGGCATCAGTCAGTAGTCAGTATTGTTGTGGAGCAACCAGCTCAGCTAATTTCAGCTTGATCGTTGGCTCATTTTTATCGAATATAATGAACCTTTTTCAGTGTGACAGGGACTTAATCCCGGCCTCTGCAGGAGTGGGTCAGCTCTTGGGGAAGAGCCCGTCCACCAATGAACACAACCGCTCCGCGGCACACAGTGTCACTGTGAAGCACAGTGTCACTGTGAGCGCAGTCTCACTGTGTAGCGCAGTCTCTCTGTGTAGCGCAGTCTCAGTGTAGCACAGTGCAGTTACGCACTGCAGGCGTCCCGCGTGCACAGACGCCCAGGCGCCCAGCTGGCCAGTCAGTGAGCTGCCGAGGCGAAGGTGCCGCTCGTCTCCGCGCCGCCGCGGGAGGTGGCATGTCTCGGACGTCAGCGGTGCCGTCACAGATACCCGGCTCCCGCCGCCCGCCGCCCAACGTGGGAAAATTCTGTCTCTTTTTTTCTCTTCCGTCTGCTTTCCTCTGTCCATTCCATCGCTGAGAGCTAAAAGTGTCCCGATTCGCTGTCAGCTGATGAATATTCATGAAGAGGCGTGGCTGAAGAGAGAACATCCATAGCACTGGAACATTCTGTCACCAATTGGAACATCCCGTTCACAAACAGTGTCTAATGTTCCCTCCTGTAATCAACCATTACCCCCTCTTACCAACCAGAACATTCTATTCCCAACCAGCACCTCTTTCTCCCAACATTATAAACCGCAATGTCCTGTTACAGCCAGACGCTCAGAGAGATGGGGGAGAGGAATTCAACCTATCATACTGTGGCAGGAATTTAAGCAAATTAATCAAGCAAACTGGATATCTTTAATGTGTTTCAGTGAGCAGCAGACATGTGATGACATACACAGGAAAGTGTCACACAGTATTCAAAACTCGAGGCCAATGACAGAGCACCATTGCGGATTGATTGAACTGCCCCCATGAGGCACAGGGAGAGCTGAAGGTGGCAGTCTAAGGTTTGGAAAGACAATCATGGAAAACGGATTTTAAAAAAGAAGATGAAGAGAAAAAGGTCATTTACACAAAGGCAGAGTGAAAACTGGAACAGGTGTGGCCCTGGAGTGGCAGGAAAAATTTGAAGAGACCCTGGTGGATTAGCGCCAAGGCGTAACGTTACTGTCACTTCCTGTTGAGAGGACACAGCCACAGTCAGGCACCTTACAGCTCGCTGAGGAGCGGAAGAACAAAACAATTACAGAAAATCAGGTGTTAATGTTCGGGGAGTGTAATTACTGCTATCTGCGCGGTGTGAGGTGCCTACCTGCCCAGCAGGTGAGAGATGCGGTGAGAGCCACTCCTGCATCTCAGCTCATTTAGACCTGCTGTTTTTACTGCACTCTGTGTACCTGAAGCGTCTCGCAGCGCAGGGGCGAAACAGATCTGATTTACTCCACGCTAAAATGAGAGGGTTTGGCAAACTGATGTCGTTTAACAGGAGTCTGATAGCCAGGTCTTGCTTTTTTTCTACATTTTACAGCATTGCTCATTTACCAGGCTGTTTTTGAATTACACAGAACCATAACACCTAAATTTATCTATCTGTGGCTTTCTCAAAATTAATCAGACTTGTCACACTTTATGACAGACAATCCGAGGAGGGGCCCCTTTAAGAAACAGCCATAACCCTCACGACACACAGAAGGTGGGGTGCTCACATGATGTGGCTGGACCCCGGTCATGTGACGGGGGAGTGCCCAGAGGATCAGGGCCCCCTCACGCAGTGGGACTAACAGCAGAGTGAGCTCATGCAGCACTGTCACTGATGGGAAAGACTTGCACAGTGCAGCTCCACTACATCCACAGCTGGCTTCTTGCCGAAATGGCCACTTCAGGAGCGGAACAGCAGAGCAGTAGATTTTTTTTTTCCTCCAAGAACCATTTTTTATTGATAGACTGTCAGCCATCAGCTTTCAAGACAGCAGTGATTGGCTGAACCTCAGGGAATGTAACTGTTGAAAGTTGCGTGAACTTTGGTCACGGAAAACACCAGTGCTAAGACATTCATCACAAGCCACTGCACAAATCTGTGGCCAATGTAAGTCTAAGGCTAGTGATACAAAATACTATTACTGCACAACCTGCTGGATTACACTCAATGTAACCCCGTTTTGTATGGATTCTCTACTGCAGTCTGTAAATCTCTGTGCAAGAGCTGGATTAGATTACATCAGATTATATTAGTGTCTAAGTAATAAGCTCCTCACGCAAGGGAGGAAGTTTCAACTCCAAAGTTTTAGTTTTGCAAGTATGTAAAATGAAAGACTGAAGAAATTAAAGAAATTGAAGAAATATTAGATGTGATTTGCATACAGTGTCCAGAGGGCGGCCTGGTGGATCCTCCCCTCCGCGCCCGACCGCACTCCGCCCCCTCGCCTGACAGACAGTGCCAGCGCCGGGTCCAATTAACAGCGGTGTTAATTACGGGGTAGCGACGGCCGGGCTCGGGGGGGGGGCCTCGGAGCGGCCCTGCACCACTGCTCTGGGCCCGCTCCCCACAGTGGCCTGCCCGGTACAGCGGCCTGCAGGGCCTGTATAAATAGAATCTCATTTCTGCGTGTTTATCCAAGAACCCCGGCACCCCCAGCGCCTTCCCGCCCAGATAGCAGCTCTCAGACACCGCCCCTCCCCCCTCCCCCCACCCTCTGCTCTGCACTTTGCAGCCACTTTTAATGAGTTTCAGGGAGTTGTAAAACTGAGGTCTTAAATTAATCTCCCTCTGATTCTGTCTCTCACATTTTGTCTCTCTCTCTCTCTCTCTGCCCATCTCTCTTGAAAAATGCAGGCACCTGAGCAACAATTTGGTGGTGTTAATAAACAATGAGTTCTTCAGCTTCACAAGCTTGTTAGGTTTGATCATGCAAATTTGCTGTGTTTGTAATTCCTTGTCTGCTCCTTCTTTTGAGTTGCTAAGTTTTTTACTCCGTTTTTGCTTATTCTTTTGCTTTTTTGACAGTACATAAAGTACACAGAGACCATAAAAGCTCCACTCACCCCAGGAAGATGCTGGGAGAGGGACACTCTGACTGACCAGTGTCCCAAAGATCTGGCCAGCACCACAGTCTGAAGGACCAGTGTGGAGGGCTCCAGGATAGCTCAGTGAATCAGATCTGTTCATTCTGTTGCATTCTTGTTTGTAATATATATTTTTACATATGTTCTCACTTTTTATCAGTTATGATTGGTTATTATGTCAATGCATGTTTGTAGTGCTCTGGCATCTAAATCTGTACATTTATGTACACCTGTGTACACCAATAAAGCTCTGAATCTGATTTAAAAAAAACAGAGAGAGAGAGGTGCACAGCCTTAGAAAAACCTTAACTTTTTAATTTACCATTACAAACAATTATTATTATAATTACAATGTTTAATCTGTGTGAATATTCACTGGATTAAATGCATTTTGTATATTCTTGTGCTTTGGTCAAATTTACAGAATGTATTTCATGCCAATAAAGCAGATTTAATTGGAAAAAAACTGAAATGAATAGGGAGAGAGAAAGAGAACACAAGGGAGTGGAGAACAGGGTTGCAGCATCCAAAGAAACCAGGATTTCAGTGCAACGAAACTCTCTGAGGAAATGCAGACTGTTGGAGACTTTTCTCAGGGCCCTCTTCCATTGAATATGTAATCATGAGCCCTGAGGTCTAATATTGCAGGTTATGTAATTCACCACTGCCTGGAGCACAGCCTGCAAGCCCCCAGGGAAAGAGGCAGGTTAAGAGTCTGTATAATCCCACAATGCACTGCTTCAGGCCTGGAGGTCTGTGATCCACCAGGGTTTACAGACAGGACAGGCTGTGGGATTTTCCAGTTAACCTACTAATTGATCTATTTGGCTAATTGAAATTTTTGACATGGAATGAACCAGACCCCCTCCCACAAGACTGGGGTAATGCCACTCTGGGTTACTGTATTCTTCAAAGCCTCAGACTTGTTTATGTAAGCTTGTGCAAGACAATGATGCCAAGTTTACGATCCAGTATTTATTGTTTACCTCGCCTCATTGTTTAACTTGTCCTAGTGTGGGATTACATCCAAAGCCTTGTTGCACAGATCATAATACACAAATACACACTCTGCAAACACAAGGGCACAGAGACTGCCTTCTGCTCAGGAGTACTTTGTGTGTGCGCTTGTCAGGTTTCCAGAGAACGGCGCCATCTGCTGGAAGTTCTGCAACTTACAGACAAAAAAATAATAGTGTGCCTGCACCACCTGTTGGTGAAAGTTTGGAACAACAAACCTTACAGCTTTTTGGAAATTTTTTGATTGTATTGCTGGTAACTGCAGTCAAAGTGATCACAACCTCAGATCCATTCACTTTTGAATGCTTTGTGGTTCTCTTCACACAATCCTCTTCTTTCTTCATACAATAATTGCACTGAAAACACATTTTGCAGAGCATTTAACACAGATGCCCTTGGGGAGTGTGCGAATGTGAGGTGGGAGAGCTGGTAAGCCATCAAAGGAGAACATGCAGAGCAGATAAAAAAGGGCATCAACCACTGATCATGTGATCAACAGTGAGCTGATGTTCATCAAAGCTTTCTTATGCAGGGAGAACATTCCAGCACGGGTGACATGAAAATCTATAGCCTAATGCAAATGACACACAAGATATAAATTCTTTTTTAAGCTATATAGTAAATATCTGCACCTTGTACACAGTCCTAAATATTTCATTTTATTTTCAGTGTTTTATACAATGACAGAATGATTGCAGGTCTGGTAATCTGATGTACTTTTTTGAAAAAGAGGGCTGTTTTTCTTTTTGCCATGTTTAGTGAAGAAATTTTAAGGCAGTATTTTCTTTTTAGATCCCTCCATGTGATTTTGTTGGTGTTATGTCAAGTTGTAATAACACAATAACATTTTCAGAATGCATTTGCTGAAAATTTGTTTTGGAATCTGAAAGATTGCTCATAATTGATTGTCTCACCTCTTGGCACTGTTGTTTCAGATGATGCATCGGAACAATCGAGAAACACTGTAATAAACAGGAGCAAAGACAGGCAGCATTCAGAGGCCTTACTGCCCTCCCATTACTGCCAGATATATGCACACATACACACGCACGCACACAGTCACACACACACTCACACACACACAGTCACACACACACTCACACTCACATGCGCACACACATGCACACACACACAGTCACACACACTCACATGCGCACACACATGCACACACACACAGTCACACACACACTCACATGCGCGCGCACACACACACACACACACACACACACACACACACACACACACACACACACACAGTCACACACACACACACACACAGTCACACACACACACACACACACACACACACACACACAAGTAAGGACAGAAGACCAGACTCTTCCAGAGTGATTCAGTGTGCTTTCAAATCTGGGCTCATTCGCCTCTATATCCTTATTTCAATAATAAAAGGCCTTCAGTTCAGTTCAGTTTGGCTCTGGCCTTCTGGACCGCTGGATCCCTGTTTCCACTGACAGCATCCGCAGTTCATACGCCAGCCCGGGACACTCGCATGCACCACACGCACCACACGCACCACACGCACCACACACACCACACACACCACACACACCACACACACCACACACACCCAGCCAGCCCGGGACACTCGCATGCACCACACGCACCACACGCACCACACGCACCACACACACCACACACACCACACACACCACACACACCACCCGCCAGCCCGGGACACTCGCATGCACCACACGCACCACACGCACCACACACACCACACACCGGCACACGCACCACACACACCACACACACCACACACGCCAGCCCGGGACACTCGCATGCACCACACGCACCACACCACACCACACACACCACACGCACCACACACGCACCACACGCACCACACACACACCACCACACGCCAGCCCGGGACACTCGCATGCACCACACGCGCACCACACACACCACACGCACCACACACACCACACGCACCACACACACCACACGCCAGCCCGGGACACTCGCATGCACCACCACACGCACGCACCACACACACCACACGCCAGCCCGCGACACTCGCATGCACCACACACACCACACGCACCACACACACCACACGCCAGCCCGGGACACTCGCATGCACCACACGCACCACACACACCACACGCATCACACACGCCAGCCCGGGACACATGCACCACACCACACACACCACACACACCACACGCCAGCCCGAGACACTCGCATGCACCACACGCACCACACGCACCACACACACCACACACACACCACACGCCAGCCCGGGACACTCGCATGCACCACACGCACCACACACCACACATCACACACACCACACACACCATGCAGCCCGGGACATGCATGCACCACACGCACCACACACCACACGCACACGCACACACACCACACACCACACACCACACGCACCACACGCCAGCCCACATGCCAGCACGCCAGCCCGCGACACTCGGATGCACCACACACACCACACACACCACACACACCACACGCATCACACGCACCACACGCACCACACACCACATGCACCACCACACATCACACACACACACCACACACACGCCAAACACGCCACGCCCGAGCACCACATGCCAGCCCGCGACACTCGCATGCACCACACGCACCACACGCACCACACGACACCGCACCACACACACCACACGCCACATGCACCACACACACCACACACCACACGCACCATCACACGCACCACACGCACCACACGCATCACACGCACCACACACACCACACGCATCACACGCACCACACACACCACCACACGCATCACACGCCAGCCCGGGACACTCGCACGCACCACACGCCAGCCCGGGACACTCGCATGCACCACACACACCACACGCACCACACGCCACGCCACACGCACCACACGCACCACACGCCAGCCCGGGACACTCGCATGCACCACACGCACCACACGCCAGCCCGGGACACACACACCACATGCACCACACGCACCACACGCACAGCACCACCGCACCACACGCACCACACGCACCACACACACCACACACACCACACGCCAGCCCGGGACACTCGCATGCACCACACGCACCACACACACCACGCACCACACACACCACACACACCACACGCCAGCCCGAGACACTCGCATGCACCACACGCACCACACACCACACGCACCACACGCATCACACGCACCACACGCACACACACACACCACACGCCAGCCCGGGACCACTCGCATGCACCACACGCACCACACGCACCACACGCATCACACGCACCATCACACGCACGCACGCACGCACCACACGCACCACACACACCACACGCATCGCATTAACAGACCCCGCTGGCGGAGTGAAAACGCCACACTTACACCTTTACAACATGGTAATCATATTCATCATAGAAACACTGTTTACACATCACGGACTCAGGGGCTGCACTTCCGCCCAGAGGAATCAGTAAAAACAAAAATCTATTCATTACACACGCTAACATTAGCACCTAAATAAGAGAATCCAATCTCTGGAGAACAGACAGGGGTATCTGCTGTGCTTGCAGCATCAGAAACGCAGCCGTCATTGTAAGATGCTGTAAGTAATACCAAAAATACCTTTTTCTGTTGTTCATTTAGTAAACTGAAGCTTGTAACACTGTCAACAAAACATGTCTGTGGAGGGGCTTTCAGAGGTGAACAATGAGACGTTTTTGGCCAACCAGAAGAAAGGACATGAACCAGATGTTTCAGGCAGTTAAACACTACAGTGCAAAGCCTGTTGAATCCAGTGTGTGTGATATGTTCAAACAGAATCCTCCTGCATCCAGGGAAACCTGGACAGACCAAAGGTACATCGAGCCATAAAACGGGTTTCATTCTGTCCGATCGAGCAGACGGTGAGTTGACAGGACTTCACGCACACAAACGGCACACTGCGGCTCCTGCAGGTTACCAGGACAACGGCCTGGGAACTGCCCATTCCGTTACCACGGTAATGCCGGAACTACCAAACAGAATCATTTACAGACAGTCTAAAGACCACTTCTGCTGAGTGTGGTGAACTGAGAGGGTCAGGGGTGGAAAGATTTGTTGCGAGGGAAGTTTTGCTTCTTTGCAGAGAACGTGTCGGATTTAACCTCCTCTCCCCTGTAGATTTACCCGGTGCCTAAAACAGGTGAACAAAGTCCTTCCTCAGCTGCGAGACGCAAACCACAAGACAGCGGTACAGTGAGACACTCGACCACAAACACTGAAATGCACAATACAGCACTACCGTTGGACAGTACCCACAGGACAACGACAGGAAAAAGTTCTCTGGGGTTTCTAACAATCTCCCCAAAAAGCAAACACCTGTGTTCTCACACAGACCTGCGGGGTCTCACAAGGCTACAAACTTACCTCTGACCCTCCACGCGACCAGAACCTACTTTTCATTTAATTTGCATGATTAAAAAGTGTCATCTTAAACAAGGATTTACCCATCAGCAGCGAAAGATAGATAAAGCTCAGAAAAAGATTTTAAAAAGCCTTAAAAACGACGTTTCTCATGTAAAGTGCACAAAGCTTACAAAGATATTACTGTTGGTATAAGACACAGTTAATAAAGACAGGGACCAGCTGCAGGTGAGAGATCCTTTGAGTTCCCACCGCTCAGGAAGGGCAGAGCTGCTCGACAGGAAGAGGCGGGGCCACAGCCTCTCTTTTCAGCAAGAGGAGCCCAGTGATGGAAGATCCCTCGACCCCTGGCAGGAAGAGAGCTCCAGTGCCTGCTTGCCTCACAGTTCCTCTCTCTGAGGGGCGGGTCAGAGCGCAGCACAGAGAGAAGGACTCTGGGTCATTTTTCCATCACTAACTGTTTCTGACCCATCAGAGGAGAGAGTGAAGGGACCTCTGATGATGATGTCCCTCTGGGTGTCACCCTTGTACTACTACTGGTTCAGGGAGGTGGGGCCAGACAGGCAAAGGGGCGGAGCAAGGGGAGGAGCAAACCGATCTCCGTGGACAGCTTCATCGAAGCTCCATACTCAACTCACCCTCTCCTCCACTTCCCAGGAGTGGGCGGGGCCTCTGTACCGGGGGGAGCCAATCAGATGATGGCAGATGATCCAGAGGAGGAGGATGAAGAGGAGGAGGAGGAGTTAGAGGTGGGGGAGGACGGAAGGTTCCAGAAGAGCCACTTGCGTTTGCACTGTCGCTTCTGGTACAGACAGTCCTCCTTCTCGCGCTCCCTGCAAGCTCTCTGGTAGTGGTCGTCCTCCTTCAGGTACCACACCGGCGGCCAGCGGTGCTTCTCAAAGTAGTCCTGGTTCTCTGGAGGAAAAGCAGCCAAAGAGGAACAGTTACAGCAGACCTCAGAATCCAGGGGTCACCTTTCACAGAGGGTACACCGTTATTACATTATTACTGTATAATACATAACACTGTCATTTAGCAGATGCTCCTATACAGAACGACTTACACATGTTACAATTTTATCCATGTATACAGCTGGATATTTTACTGAGGCAGTTGTGGGTTAAGTATCTTGCCTGAGGGTACAGCAGCAGTGCCTCAGTGGGGAATCAAACCAGCAACCTTTTGGTTACAAGCCCTGTTTGTTGCCACTATGCTATATTGCTGCCCCAAACCAACCAAGCAGTTAGTCCAACAGCTCAAGGTTAAACCTCTGCAACTCCTAAAAACTGGATAGCTGGGGCAAGTAGTCCACCAAAGGCATGTGTTTAATGAGCTATACAGATTCTGCAAAACCGTAGCATTCACCTCTACAAAATAGATGGACTAACAGCAGGCAATCACCGACGGTGAGTTTGACAGGCAAGCATCTAGCAGTGGTGCCGGTGGGAGGTGGAGTCCACATAAGTCTGGACTTCAACTCCCATCAGCCCCTGTGAATCATGGCCTCAGCTGTAATGCGGCAGGCTAACATGCTGTACCTGCAGACTTGGCCCGCATGTCGCGGGGAAACTTCCGGCAGACACTGTTGTAGTTGGTGCAGATGTGGTGGAGGCACCAGTCAGTCAGCTGATATGCACAGTGAAACTGCAGGAACACAAAGAGAGAAGGTCACATGACATTCAGGTGTGCCAGGAAATATTACAGAAAAAGAAAAACTTTTTTATTGGTATTTTTTTATGTTTGTGAGTGCTCCAATGCTCCCAGATGAGTCAAAGCACTGAAATATAATTGTGGGTTTGTGGGTTTGAATCCACCTGAGGAAAGTGCTTTGTCCCCACTGCTTTAGTAAAACAAAGCTGGATAAATTACATTACACAATTTTAACATGTTATCCATTTGGATATTTACTGAAGAAATTCTGGATTAAGTGGGGGATCGAACCAGCAACCTTTTGGTTATAAGCCCTACTCCATACCACTATACTACACTGCCACCCCTAAAGCAAATAAATTGCTTCAACGGTCCAAACTTTGCCTCCATTATGCTTCTAGCCACAAGTCTATATGTGTAGGAATGTATGTATGTGTGTGTGTGTGTGTGTGTGTGTGTTTGTGCACGCGCATGTGTGTGTGTGCGTGCGCGCGTGTGTGTGTGTGTTCATGTCCCCTCCATGGTCCCTCTTTGTGCATGGTGTGCTCTCCCTACCTGAGCCACGTCCAGGTACAGCAGCACGTCCCCATCGATGTCCGCCCCCATCATGGCAGCCTCCTTCAGAACCGTCACTGTGTAGAGTTCTGTAACACACCCAAATCAGCTCCGACACACAGAAACAAAAGCACATCACTGTGTAGAGCTCCAACACACACCCCCTTCAGCTCCAACACACACATAAACACCCAGCACATCACTGTGTAGAGCTCTGACACACACCCATCAGCTCCGACACACAGAAATACACAGCACATCACTGTGTAGAGCTCTGACACACACCCATCAGCTCCAACACACATAGCCCCCCTCCCGCACCAGAGTCATAGCTACATGACACTGGGGTGACGGGGGTGTGAGTATTTTTGGATGGGGGTACCTGTGAGGGCCACCAGGTGAGGCAGGCAGAGCCGATTGGCCAGGACGATGAGCTCCATGGCGTCCAGGTCAGGCCTGGAGCAGAAGCGGCCGGTGTACAGGTACTCCAACACTGCCCGCATGCAGCTACGCGTGGTGTTAGGGAAGGGCACCTGAGGAATGCACACGCGCACACACACACACACACACACACACACACACACACACACACACACACACACACACACACACACACACACACACACACACACACACACACACACACACACACATGAGCGCGCGCACACACACACACGCACACGTGCGCGCACACGCACACACACACACACACACACACACACACACACACACACACACACACACACAGTATACACCCAGATGTCCACATATACACACACAAACAGACACAAACACACAGAAAGCATTCTAAGATTCAGCTCAGAGTTACTCTTTTCCCTACCACCCCATTCTAACTGTACTGTATCCCACTGCTGACAGCTTAAAACCCTCACCCACCCAGTAATCACAGCTGGCCTTGCTGCCTGATACCATCTCTGAGGGTGGAACAGACAGGCAGACACGCAGACGCCTACCTCTTTAGTGCAGCTCTCCACGAAAGGTCCCCCAAACATGGCTGCCATCCAGTCACAGCTGGAGATGAGCAGGGGCTTATGGGCCGCGATGGTGCCGTCATCCAGCCTGAACACCACGTCTGAGGCGAGAGAGAGAGATCTGGCATGCAGCTCAGAACCCACCACACACCCACCACCTCACCATCGAAATTACCACAGTCACAAACCAACTATTCCTCACAGGGAAAGAGGGCCCAAGTGGTGAGGGGAACTAGTGAGCAAGGAAGAAGGGAATAAGGGAACAGACCAACGGGGAAGAAAGAATCAACTCAGCCAGCAAACGAACCAGCAAGGGAACAAGGGAACATGCTGGGAAAGGAGGAAGGGAACAAGAGAACCAAGCCAAGCCAGGATGAGAGAAGGTGAACAGGGGAAGCCAGAAAGGCAGACAGGGAACATGGAAACAACTCAGCTAGCGAACAATCAAGCAAGCGAACAAGGGGACAAGGGGACAAGGAAACAGATCAACAAGGAGGAAAGGGAAAAAGAAAACATGCTGGCAAAGGAGACAGGGAACTCTGTAAGCAAAAACACCAGCAGGGGAACAGGAATGAACCAGCAAAGCTAGTGAGGACAGCTGTAGGGAGGAAGGGTCCAAAGGAGTGATGAAGCAGTGAAGCTTCCTGCTCTGACCTGCGAAGGTGCCTTTGGCCAGGCACTCCTTGACGCGGTTGGTGCGGCGCACGTGGAAGGCCTTGGTGATCTCCTGGTTCATGAAGGCCTCATTGTTGAGAATGTTGGCCACCATCATGCGCAGGTCGAACACCTCCAGCAGCTCGGCGATGTGCGCGATGTGCATCAGCTCCTTCTCCCGCTCATCCAGCTGGCCCGTGTACAGGTACCGCAGCACTACGCGGAACGGACCCGGCAGAACCGACGGGTCCATGTGCACCACCGTCATGGGCCTGGATCCGCCCGTCACCGGGTCGTCCACCAGCTCCTCCCGGATGCTGACGAAGGCCCGGCTCCATGACGACAGCAGCCTCCCGGGCCGTGGCCCTGCTGTGGCCCCGCCCCTCAGTGCGGCCCCGCCCCGCAGCGCGTCGTCGCTGGTACACGCCCGCAGACCCGCCCGCTCGCCCTCCTCACCCTCCCCGCTCTCGCACGCGTCGAAGCTGGCGGCCCGCGTGGAGAGGGAGGGGCGGGGCCCGGGGCGGGGCCGGGGGCCGGCTCCCCTCCCTCTCCTCGGCCCCCAGGTCCAGCAGGAAGAGGTCGTAGAATTTGGAGGAGGCGGTGGCCAGGTAGACCTTGTGGGCGAAGACGCGCCGGCGGTCCTGCAGCACGAGCAGGACGTCGGCGCAGAGCGGGTCCTCCAGCAGCCGGCCTGGGGGCTCCGTGCTGGCGGAGGGCGGGGCGGGGACCGTGATGAGCGGCGGTGGCGGCCGCGGCGGCAGGAACGGCGCCTGCAGGAGGGGCCTCTGCACGTTGCGCAGGTGCGACTTCCAGAACTGCAGGTGGCGGCGCGAGATGAGGGCGGCACGGATGGCGTTGTCGAAGACGTCCTTCACCCCGAACTGCGCCACCACGCTCGTCTCGTAGTACGGCACGCCCAGCTCCTTGGCCACCTCCCGCCCCTTCTCCGGCGCCAGGATCTCATTGGACCGGATCGGCCTGCAGCCCGGGAGAGAGAGGCGTGCAGATAAACCCCTCCCACCGGGGAAAAATGAGGCTCCATCTGTGCCCTAATGTTCTGGCTCTGAGCTTAATAGAGCTGTTCTGTTTGTGGATTCAGTGGCATTTCAGGGCTTTGCTCTGCTGCTTCTGTGAGAGTTTAACAGTGTTTAATACTGTGACAGGCTGTGCTGTGCTGCTTCTGTTAGCGTGTTGGTTAGGATTTCCCGACCACACTGTGGTGGTTGTGTATTTAATGGCTTTTCTATTCAGTACTGTACTGGCTCTGTTCATGGCACCACCTGTGTTTAACAGTGTAATAGGTGCACCAGGTGCGTGGCTCACCTGGCCAGGGGCCGCCGCGCCCTGTTCACCGCCTCCAGGTCGGCGTAGCGCAGGTCCAGCTGGCAGCCAACCAGGATGATGGGCGCCCGCGGGCAGAAGTGCTTGATTTCGGGGTACCACATGGTCTTCACGTGGTACAGAGAGTTGGGGTTGGCGGTGGAGAAGCACAGGACCACCACATCTGACCTGCGGTGGAGGTGAGAGAGTCGTGACAGCGCTGGGGAGTCAAACACCATCAGAGAGCCACAACCAAATCAAGGAGTCACTGTCAGTGTCAGGGAGTTAGGATGATGTCACAGAGTCATGTGATAAGGAAGAAGAGCTCAACAACCCCCCGGACACAACCACAAGACAGCCTTTCTGCAGTGACCCTGAGCTGACACAGTCAACACTGGATTCTGACACAGCGAGTCTGGGCTCTGATGCAGTGAACTTTGGAACTGGACACAGTGAACTCCAGAATCTGACACAGTGAACTACAATTCTCAGCCCTGTGAACTCTGACACAGTGAATCTGGGCTCTGACACAGTGAGTCTTGAATCTGACACAGAGAGTCTTGGCTCTGACACAGTGAGTCCTGAATGTGACACAGTGAATCTGGGCTCTGACACAGTGAGTCTTGAATCTGACACAGTGAGTCTTGGCTTTGGCCCTGATGCAGACTGACAGTGAAAAAAAAACTCCTTCCAGGCTAAACCCACAGCGTCCCTCCCCCCTTTTTTTAAATGTCCTCCTCACACCTGTATTATTTATTGATTGATTTATATGTGTAGCGGATGCTCCTGTCCAGAATCTCTTACCAGGTAAACACAGGGTTAGCCACAGCATATACCTTATATTTTTACACACATCACACATGGAAACATCATAAATAGAACATTTACAAAGCGGTCATATCAGAATATTCTGATTTAGATCACAGCCCTGTAACTCAGGGCAAGCACAGCACATGGGCACTGGGTATCCGGCTCCTTACCTCCCGTAAGCGAGGCGTCTGTCCTTGTGGTGGTCCCCGAACGTGTCCCACAGACGCAGTGAGACGCTGACATCATCCACCACGTCCCGGGACCGCTCCAACACCTGGACGGACAGACAGACAGACAGACAGGCCTGTGATATTCAGAACACTAGCGCTTAGGAGCTTTAGCAGACTGCTGGGCTGACAGAGCAGAACTAGCTGATACTCCAATCAGGAGCCAGAGTCCACATCGCTCGGCATCCCAGCATGCCACCCCTCCTTGTGAATCATGACCTGCCGTGTAAGGGCAGCGACCCGCGAAGGTCTCTGCGGCGGGCGGACCTTCAGAAGCAGCTCGGGCCCGGTCCAGCCACCCGCTGCTGCTCAACCAGCCGAGGCCGAGGCCGCAGAGACCTGAAGGAGCGCGTTTGTCTGCAGTAATGAGACGCGCTCACGCGGAAACCCTCACCCCCTCCGTCCTCCGCAGCGCGAGGGCAGCCAACCGGCTTCCACACAGACTGCTGATTCAGCACCGAGTCCCATCAGGGCACCGTGGAAACAGGTGATTCTGTCCAATCAGGAGCAGACGTTCACCTACTCAAACATAGCCCCCTCCTCTCACTGTAACTCTCAATCAGCCGTAAATTATCACCCAGTAAAAGCTTTACGGTGAGGCGTTCACTGTCATACTCCCTCAAGCAGTGACTAAACAATAAATCAAACAGTACATCAGACAGCCAATGAAAACTGCTCTGGCATTTACACACCCCCAAAGGCTTGTTGTATCTCTGTTAAACCCAAGAACCCATTACATGATATTACATTACCTTCATTTAGCAGAGCAACATTACATTACATTCATCTTGTCCAGCACAAGAGAACAGGATGTGTATCCATCCTGAGCGACAGCATCAGACCAGGCTAACAACACTCCCAAGTCCCAAACGTGCATGCACAACACCATTTAAGCATTACCACAACTTAATTTGTGCTAATCTGAAACTAGACAGGCTAGAAAACTATGGGAAGTCTTTTAGTACAAACACTACCATACATCCCACTGTCAATGACAGCATCCACAACTCAAGGCAATAATGCAATTAAATAAGCAGCAAGTAATGAAAGTAGTACACCATGTAGGACAGGTAGTACACCACTAAGAGGAGCGCTGTGTTTCAGTGGCAAAATTAGCAACCAATGGGAGACTTGCTGTATCTGTGCACTAGACCTACCAGCCAGTGAGCTACTCTCTTACACCTGTGTACCACAAGAACCAGCTACCAATGAGCAACTCTGTTCTGACCAATGAGGTTGTGTGTTGCATCCCTGCAGGCTCTGGGGGCGGGGCTCACCTCCTGGCACACGCGGTATTGGTCGATGGCCCAGACGGTGGGCACATGGGTGGCCAGCAGCTGGTACTGCGTCAGGGTGGCGTTACACGCCCGCGCGCAGATCAGGCGCGTCTTGCCCACCGCGTTGTCCCCCACCACCACGCACTTGATGGTCTCGACGTTGGGTCTCTCATAGTCCATGTCAGAATCCGGCTGCTGGGACCTGCTGGGGGAGGGGACACAGCACAGAGCGGCGCTCTGTATTACAGTGTAACAACACTAATTACACCACCTTATAGCAGTGTAACAACACTGTAATTACATTACATAGATTACATTACACAGACCACAGGACTTCAACGTATTATACAAGCAAAACAATATTGTATTTACATCAGGTGTGTTCAACAACTTGTAGTTACATAACAACCACACAGTAACTACAGAGGGCATGGAGCGGTGAGATTTGTGTAATTATGGAGCCATAACACCAGGACAACACTATTTGATTTACCTTATGAATGAGTGCATGAGAACACATTGCTACATCACCACACAGTGACTAATGTGGAACAGCTTTGCGGTTTGTGTATCTCCTCAGGAATACAGTTGTTATGGTTTGAATGATTATTCTTGTATGAATCTGCAGACTGTTCCACATTATATGGCTGTTGTTATTTTTATAATATCTTGTTACACACTCACTCCTCCACAATATTACATTCCAGCTACAACATTGCAGCCTGATCCAATGTAATATTTACACAAATCTCACAACTCTGCCCCCAATACTGATCCATGAGGTTGCTATACAGGACATCTCACAGAGTTCAGAAAAGTCTCAGAAGGTCATGTGCCACACGAAATCCACACAATTTGTATTGGCTCATACAGCCTGATTACAGGGAATTATGGGATTTCACAGTGTCAATCTCCACCTTACGCATTACTGCTATTCATACGCACCTGATAAATCAATAAATTGGCCAATAAAGAATCAAAAACAGAATCTGAAAAACTGACTTAGAGAACACCAGTGCAGATAGTCTCTGCACAATTCCTCTGAGCCCAAAACTGCCACACTCATTTGGGGTGCACCAACTATAATTACGCACCCATCACCCCAACCCCCTCAGTGTGACAACAGATGTGAATCCCAACAGCTCTCTCTCTCTGTCTCTCTCTCCTTCTCTCTCATTCGTGAACAATACAAACTGTTCAAGAAAAATCTTTTTCCACGCCTGGTAAGCCCTTCTATTTAAAACAGGATATGAGGATTTAAACATCATTGACCTGATTGTCTGCGCGCTCGGCGCTTTTAGCCGAAACTGAGAGGACAGCGCAGGTGTTGAGGCTGCTGGTATCGATGATGACTGTCGGGGAAATGACACTGTGGGAGTGACACAGTGATGCCACAGAGCTGCATGACAGAGAACCAGTCTGTACATCCCGTACAGCGGCGGCAGAACTGTCTGTCGGTGCCTGGGGGGTCCGGCCCATACCTCCTCTCTGCTCTGAAGACGGGAGGGATTATTACAGTAATAAACCTGCAGGGGCATGGGGGGTTTGGCGCGGGTCTCATTCTCATTTTCCGCCTGAGTGAGCCACCACTCTGATGTCCTCTCCAGCATGGTGAGGGGAGACTTCAGAGAGCAGCACTAAACCACCGACCCCCGAGGCCCTGGAGAGAGGGGTAATTTCTGCTCTCCACAACTGGTCTCTGATCAGCTTATCTGCTCCAAATCCTAACCCCAGCCTTTTAGTGTAGAACTTTGAGTCTGATCCAGGCTCAGGTACTAAGAGCTCAAAGCAACAGCAAGTGGGAATTACCACCAGCACAACACAGCCCACTACAGCCAGGGCTGTGTGTAGCTCTGCCCTGCCTCTCCCAAACCCTGCAAGTCCCTGTAAACAGTCTGTTCCTGATCCATCTGCCTGTGCGTACACCCAACATACAGCTCACAATCAGCTTTAACCTATTGGTTCATCTGTTTGGTATTTAGTGTTACAGAAAAATGAAGCCCAAATTTTGTGACCACAGAAAAACACAAGACTTATTAACCTCACTACTCTTATCATATGCATTGTAGGTATCTGGTTTCCCTGCTCCCTGGATAAGAGTAACTAATTAATAATAACGATAAAAGACAGTACTTAATGGATTCAGCGAGAACTCTTACTTTATATGCAGTGCTCAAGAGAAAAGCCAACCACTCTCTGTTACTTTTGGGGGAGTTGCACAATATGTACAAATATCCCTTCAATATGTTTACCAACGCGAAACAGCTTATTATGAGGCTAAAGTGGACGACTTATTACAGAATCCTATGGTGACACCCACAGACATTAAACTCCACCATAAATACGGTCACTCTTAAAGCCAGACAGCAGGTACATTCTTCCAACGTTTACGGCGCAGGAGGCGAAAACATTATTTTGATGGCGAAATTTTGGAACGTCAATCACGGTGTAGCCTAATGCGCAGAAGATTATACATTATACATTTTAGGCAAGTTTTTTTTTAATCAGATTAACATATTCCTTTGGAGATCCACCACACTGTATTGCTGTCTTGTACTACATTTTTTCACCATTCTCCACGGAGAAATAACCTTGTCCTTCAGATGAACCGGCACGGTGCTCACATTCGCACGGAAAAAAAAATATTTTCGCTGATTGGGGTGTCACATGGTACTGTAGGTTACCAAGGAAACGAATCGTTCTATACCAGCGCCACGACTCAACATTATTGGGACCTATTTACTGGAGCGATAGTTTAAGAATGTCACATCTAAATTTCATGAATTCAAACCGACTGAATGATTAACTGAGAAGATGCAAATAAAGTTAACAGCAAAGCTAATGCACCGAAACGTGCAAAAGGCAACAATGACAACAGCATTATTTTGGCTGAACAAAAGTTGAAAACAGTACAGTCATGCAGAACAATGTGCTCTCTGCATCTGTAGTATAATACATGCGCATGGTATTGCTGTAAGTATAAAAATGGATCGTATTATACAGGCTGTGTAATTTAGTGGGTAAAGAACAGGGATCACAATATTTGGAGGTGGAATTCCAGATTCGTCCTGTTGTACCCTTGACTCGTGTAAGGCACACAAACTACTATAGAAAACATCCAGCTGTATCAAAGGATAGTTTGTAAAATGTGAGGTACGTCAGACTTCCAGGGTAAGTATCTGTTAAGCAAACAAATGAAATTAATATGGAGGTTATTCTTAATTTTCTGACACGGGAAATGTTTTCGCTGGCTTCTTAAGTTAAATCAGCCTAAATTAAAGATTATGTTCGTTAACGGCTGGGTTTCATAATTTTGTAGCAAATTCAGTCGCTTTGAGTAATAACCCCCACAGACGCGGACTTCGCCCCGCTCCGGATCTCCATCAGCGGGTCTGCCGGGGATGCCCTCTCCCGGTCTCTGCTACGGTACAGCGCTGCGGTCCACAGTGACTTCCATGCGCCGGCCATAGCCAGGTTGATAATAACCCCAGCGTACTTCCTGTGCTTCGGCTGTCTGATGAAGGCTCACTCCAGCTCTCTGCTTGTTACTCTTTCACAGAAACGCGAGTTCACAGATAACTCAATACCCGCTTTAAAACTGACCCCAGATTGCCCTGAGTTTGCGTTATAGTGGGTCAAAGTGGGTTAGAACGGTCTTCGAGGAATCGGCATCATTATTCGTGCCAGATAAACAACCGTTATGGGTAATGGGGATTCGACTCTTTCAATAACTTCTCAGAAGAATAATCATAAAATCGCCTCTGAATCACTTCAGTTTCCCCCTCAAAATAATTTGCACGTAGTTCAATAAGTGCCCTTGTTCTCCACATTGTATTAAAGTAAAAGAGTGAAGGAGAAAAGAAGAGGTCATTTAGGATGCATACACAACTGCCTGCGCACACGCATTTGAGTAGTTGCGTGCGATAGCTGTACCGCTCCTGCTCCTTCTATGCCCCTGTAGGGACTTATGTAACACCGATCGCCTATTTCCTCGTCATAGATGCTAAACGGAGCTCGGTATTTAAACCGTGCGCATTACAGACTGTCGCTCACTTAGCCAGAGTTCATTGAGATATTTCCATAAATGTCGTTTGGTCTTACCGCAGCGAAGCGAAGTGGTGCATTGGGTCGGCCGGCGTTAGTGAGCGGAAGAGAGAAGCGGTCCCCGTCGGATACAGCCCGCACCTGAAGCAAGCCGGAGCTGCGCTGCATTTTCCCGGCAGAACGGCGAGGCTAATTATGTAAGCGGTCGGCTAGTTCTTCAGATTAGCTCGATTCCTAAAGCCGAATTGCAGGGGGAGACGTAGGGGGAACGGGAGAGCGGATTTCCTCTGCTGCCTCGGACTTACAGCGCCACGCCGCTCGACGTCTAATCTCTCCCCAGCAATCACGACGCGCCGCCTCGGCGCTCCGGCCGTGCGTGCGGTGCTGACACGCACACACCGGCAGATCTCTCCGCCCTGCGCGGAACAACGTCCTGCCTAAACCTCCAGAAATCCCCTACCAAAAGCCACTGTCTCCCATAGCTTCTCCCCTAAATCCCCAAATACCTCCGCGATTAACTGTATGGCTGCCGCGTGCCCCCGAGTACAGTTTGAGACTTGTATTTATTTACATAGGATTTAAGTCCGAACGGCAAAGGGCTTTGGAAATGGAGATCATTTAACACTCACATGTGAATTAGCACCATATCAGGGGAAAGCAAAACAACAATAAAACGGTTGTGTGTGTGTTTCTATAGCAGACATTGTACATCAAGGTTTGATCAAATAAATTGGTCATATAGCAATATAGTGACATCATTATGTGTAATGGCTCTTAACAAAATAAACTTGTGAAGCGGTAAATCATTTTAAAAGGGCACCCAGTCATTGTATTATTGTAGCACAGAGAGAGAGAGAGAGAGAGAGAGAGAGAGAGAGAGAGAGAGAGAAATCCACATTTCATGCACGCGCAAACTTGTAATCATTCATTACTGAAGACTTAATTGCCTGGTCTGTCCTGCAGCGCAAAGGGAAAATCAATCTGCTAATAACTATACATGATATATCCATGTATACACTAAGTTCAGGCTTATCCCACATCCAGTCTAAAACAAACCCTCTGGCGTGGACTGCGTAGCAGGGCTTGACCACTGTCCTGTGCCGGAGATGTCTGCCCACATCGTTCTGACGCTACTGCTCACGCTACTGCGCGTTCAACAGTCATGTCGCAGTGTGAAGTATCCTCCACCAGGGGGCGTCAAACCACTATCATTCACAGTCTCCTTACAGATGCTCCTGCTTGCTCGAGGTCGCCGCCACCTTGTAAACTCCCACACGCCACAAGCGGCCGATTATATTTAATGGTGAAGTTTCAGTGACCAAGGCTGCGCGATTGTGAGAAACAAGTGGTAAACCCTGCCCACTTACAGGTGCTCAACACTGTGCTGCAGTACACAGAATATCCAGAGGAGGTCACCCAATCCCACAACATAATTCCAAGAGCCAGGCAGCTGCAGTGAAGTACATCTGTGTTCTTTTGTGTAAGAATCAATGCATCTCTACACTTCTTTTAACCTCCAGAGACTGCAGGACAACAGAGTGAAACATGCCATAAAATTCTGACACCGGCCCTGAAGATTAATGGCCAACCAGCTCAAAATCCATGCACAAATACAAGATACCAAGAGCTGAGAAGTATAAAACTATAAAACATTGCTTTCTCGACATGTGCTGTCATTGCAGGCCATGTCATTACACAGATGCTGCAGTAATACTGCATTTGGAGGAGGTTTGTGAGGAGAATGTGTGTGTGTGTGTGTGTGTGTGTGTGTGTGTGTGTGTGTGTGTGTGTGTGTGTGTGTGTGTGTGTGTGTGCACATGTGCAGGCGTATGTTTGCTTTTGTGTGCGCACAGAGGTGTGATGCAGAAACAACACATTTTCCTCCCCATGTCACAATGATGTAGGATATCATGTTGCAGACATACACTCTGCTGTGAGCTCTGAGTTCCCTAACACAGCGACAGAGGGCTACAGGCTTCACAAAGCCTCGTTTCTGGGCCCAGAAACTTCTCTTCTGGTCAAATTCAAGATGTTTGTTTTCTCTGATCTCCGCCGTTTCGAGGTGTCCTGCCAAAGTATGCTGGTTTGCTCTGCCAAAAGCCAAAGTCAACCAAACCAATCCTGTTCTTTTTTTGCCAAACAACATGCGAAAAAAATGATAAAATAGTTTGTGGAGGGAGAGACCGTGCCACAAAAGTGACATCTTCAGAGGCTGAGAGATCAAAAGAGTTCAAAATCATGTCCATCCCAATCCCTGGATCTTAAGATCAGAAACAGGAAGACAACACAATAGCTCTCTTGCTTCATGTCATGGCTCGGGTATTTGATATGAAACTCAAATCATATTGAAAGCCCTGGATAATTACCGATACAAGAGCAGTCATGTGAAATTACAGGAGTCGCATTGGGTTGACATCATGGGAGACAAAACAGAGCATTGCCGACATAACACCGAAGGCTTAGAGGAAACCGTGACAAGCTGGATCCAGAACAAAGCCCTCTCAAATCCGATGATCCAAAAACACACCGTACGCTGTACCTGTAATCAAAATCTCAGCTATCTCAAATCCAATGATCCAAAAACACACCGTACTGGGTATAAAACTCTCCGCTATCGAAGACCCCACCTTACACCACATTAGCAATGAACGCCTTTGATGACACTTATCTGTTTGCTTGGTGTACATCCTCCTGCAGAACACATGAAATAGCTGGCGTTCCTGAGCACTTCAGTGCTGTACCACAAGTGCTGCACCTGTGCTGTCTCAGTAAACACCCAGCTGTGCAAATGAATAAAGTGTCACATACGAGCTGTGCAAGTCACTGTGCGGAAGTGCCACCCGGCTGACTGAATGAAGCATTCAGCCCAGTCGCCGCATTAATTCATTTCAGCGGCGCGGGCCCAGCTGGCAGAGACGCTGGCAGGCAGGTCTCCGGGATAGCTCTGATAAATGGCTGCTGCCTCGTCAGCACTCCCAATGAATCGGCCGGCGCTATTTTTAGACTGTTTTCAGACTCAGGAACCTTTTTTTCGCTCCCACTGGGTTTCTAAAAATAAACGAGCGCCGACCCCCAGCCAACACCGCCCTGGGCCTCTGCCCACGCTGGCCCGGGCGCCCCACGTCACGGCAGGTGCCACAGCCGCGGGGGGCCCGGGGGGGGGACACGGCGGCCGTCTCCAGCCGGGGGGACTCTGGTGGCTTTTGTTCTGGCCAGAATGTTAATTAAGCGACCGGTTTGATCTGATGCACCGTGTGGAGTTAGAGCTGGAGGTGAATATGCCCTCAGGGGCTGGTTTAAAAATAGCTGCTCGTTTTTCCAAAAAAAGGGGAAAAAGGCAGTCTTTCTTCAGTTCATTTCTTTTTTTCTCGCATTTATGAGGGTGGTGTGCAAGTGTTTCCTCACTGTCCTCATGTGTGCGGTCCCAGGAACAAGGGGGTGGGGTGCAGCAAAACTCCTCAAAAAACAGCTAAATTCATCTCTACAGAAAAGTGTGAAGTGTTAACCCTTCCTATCAAAGACAGGACTTCAAAGTTGTACTGAAATGCAAGGTCATACTTCATATAGCATTATAATGCAAATTCAATAGGCCTTATAACCTAATGTAACAAACAACAATGCTTTATGATGGTTGTAGAGGAGTATGGTGCATGTTAGGAAAAATCTGCATGAATCACAAAGTTGGTAACAGTAAAACCAGCAATTCTTTCCACAGGCAGGTGGGATGCTGGTGTTAATGGGGAAGGGGATGGCCTTAGGAAGGGGGAAAATATTGCTACAACATTACAGAGACATTAGAGAAATGTTTCCCATAAACTGGTATTATGGGGCCATGTGTGGTTCAGTAATCTCACAGTAACACCCATACAAAGACATAATTCTGAAAAACTCCAGTTACAGATATCAGCATTGTTTCGGTAAAGATCCTGTCAGGGAGCAGTGACATTCGTGGGCTATCATTACATGCAGGCACTTTCAGAGCCAGCAGCTGCAGGACCCTAACGAGCCGTCAGCTTTAACGAGCGACCTTACTGACTCTCACGTTTGCTAGCGTCACCTAGGAACATTGTAGTTAAATTAAGTGGGGAAAGTGAGAGCAGCTTTATCTGTAGCCGCATCTTTTCCAGGTGTGAGACTCATTCGCGGGATTAGCGAGTTTCCATGGCGAGGGCCGCTTGGCTGGCCGGCTCGGATGCCGCTTCCTGTGAGATCGGCTGTTCCGTTGGCTCCTCTCTGAGCCGGCTGGCGCTTTGGGGGAAAAACCTTGCTATTTCAGTTTTCACTTACATCCGTTCCACCCTGTGTTTGCTCTGGAGCACCTCGACAACAGACCTCCCACGGTAGCGAGCGCTATGCACAGAACCCGACAGCGCCCCCTACAGCCCGGCCGAGGAACAGCTCCCTTCTCCCACAGCAGTGTCCAAACACGCTCACAATCTTTCAGCTCCTTTCAATTTACAGCCGGGCTTCGGGGCTCTTTATGTGTTGGTTTTGAAAGGACGGCTCGGCCTTTCCGGGTACCTGTCACACTCCATCTGTCCTGTAAAGCAGCCCCGCTTCCTTAACAGGATAGGACTCCGGATATCTCTGCTGGCAGAGGGGAGAGGCTGATCGGAATGTGCAGGACGGCTGAAATATGTTGTGAAAATATAAATGAAAACGTTGGCCGTTTGATGGCCAGGAAGGAGACGGCCTCGTGTTCTGGCGGGAGTTTTTCCCACAGTACAGGGAGTACAGCCTACAAATTGGGATGGCAGAGCATCAGAGAAAATGCTGGGGTGGTGTGAGTTATGGAGCATGGGTGTTTGAGCTGCGGCATGAAAAATTAATTATGCGTGAGAATTTAAATATTCTTTCCCTCTCAGTGTTACTGACAAGGCCTATCCATCACTCTCCGAGTCCCAGAGCCATCACGCCAATCATTTTCAAGACTTGTGAACAAATACATGTAGAATAGCCAACTACATATGCATATATATAAATAGAATATGCTAAAGGAAAAAGCCATTTCCGTGATGTTAAGCACCTTCACAGTGCTGATACTCAGGTATTTAAGAGCTATATGCGCCTGTGTGCATCAGGAAAATATGTATTCTCAGAAATGAGAACTTGTTTTCAAAAGTCTCCCCACAGAATCATGTCCAGCAGTAGATGTTGACTTTTCCGATGAGTAAGTGAAAAAAGATGGGAAGAGAATAAATAAATGTAGGTTGTGAAATTTACAAGGAAGGTCGTTTTCTAAAAGAAAACAATAATGCAATTTCATTTAGCAACGTGAATAATTACGATTCTAAAACTGCTTTCCGGGAATTAAAAATACTACAAGTTCGGACTGAGCCACCTTGTATGTGGTGAGGCAGATTAATTCCAGGTTTTTACATGCCAAATTGAAAGCATTAAGAACTGGGAAAAAGTATATAGGAGGCTGAAAGATATAATATTTGGTCAGGTGCAAACAAAAATGTAAATATAAACTGCCAAATCTCAGCCCTTAACATTCTGTGGTGTGATTTTTAATTCCTAACATGATGGACACTAATATCCAGTATGTACCCACACTGTGTGTGTTCTTTAAGTCAGGGCACTGATTGCATCAAAGTCAAACAAAAATGACCCATGCAGTATAAATCTACAAATGACACTTATGAAGCTGGACATAGTAATTGTATAGCGCTAGGTTTAGGAGAATGGCTCTCACATCCAATCCAAACACTGGGAGAAAGAGTGGCTTTCCTATAGTCACGACTCTATGGATTAGAATGTGTTATCATTCCTCAGCCTACAATAAACACAACTTCTGGAAATATTTAGCTGAATAACATTCATGAAAATATTGCATGCTCAGTACATGGAAAGCTAAACACAAACATTGATGTAGCAGGACTTTTGACTGAGTTGCAAATTTCTCAGACTCTACATGCCTCGGCTCACCTAAGCAGCAACAACGAACCTCCTGCCTCGAGGTAAAGAATGAGCAGGTCACAGTTAAACACTTAATTTCGAACTGCTGTAAATCTGGGCACCTGCTATGGCTATGAAATATACACAGATGTATGTATCCTTATTGCATGTGTTTATGTATGGCATAAAAAGCTCCTGCAGGTCTTGCTTTGCTCTTGACTCTGAGGAAGGTAAGGTTTCAGGTGCACTTCATGAGGAGAGACTTAAAGCACTTAATCTCTTTAGTCTGAGCAAAACAGCAAGGGATTTGCGTGAGGATTCTACACTTACGAAAGGGATCGATAAAGTGGACGACACAAGCTGCTTCAAGATGAGTTTTGTCTGCAGAACAAGTACGTGTAACTGGAAATTAGCGCAAGCTAAATCTCACAGTGACACAAGGACGTGTTTTTTTCACTGCATGTAAGGTCTCACCAGGACTCACAGTAGAAGCAGATACCTTTAGGGTGTTCCAGACCAGGCCTGACACAGTGCTGCAGGAGATGCTCTCTGGACTACAGGCAGAATAATGGGCCTGGATGGGCTGAACAACCTGCTCTCATCATTAAACTTTGAACTTTATCTTCTCCCTTTCTACGCTACTTCTGGGTTTCTATATGCTTGTGTGTGTGTGTGTGTGTGTGTGTGTGTGTGTGTGTGTGTGTGTGTGTGTGTGTGTGTGTGTGTGTGTGTGTGTGTGTGTGTGTCTGTCTGTCTGTCTGTATGTATGTGTGCACACGCTTGTGTGTGTGCGTGCGTGTGTGTGTATGTATGTATGTGTGCACACACTCGTGTGTGTGTGTGTATGTGAGCATGTGTGTGTATGTGTGCGTGTGTATGTGTGTGTGCATGTGTGTGTGCATGTGTGTGTGCGTGTATGTGTGTGTGTGTGTATGTGGTGTGTGTGTGTGTGTGTGCGTGCGTGTGTGTGTATGGTGAGTGTGTGTGTGTGTGTGTGTGTGTGTGTGTGTGTGTGTGTGTGTGTGTGCATGTGTGTGAATACATCCTTGTGAGTTTAATGATCTCCGGTTAAGGCAGAGTTGCACCTCGAGGGAGGAGATTCTCACCCATTGATTTGGTTATTGGGTAAATCATTGACAAACATCAAACCAGCATCCGGAAACCACCAGAAACCAGCATCAAGCCGTCATTTCTCAGAAAGAGACCTCAGTCATATGAAACTGAACTTTCTGAACTTTCATCAAAGACAAACAATCAATCAAATTCAATTGAGCAGCACAACATTTAAAGAAGCATACAGCATGATCAGCTAAAGAAAGGACAAAAGAACAATACAATATCAACAAAATAGGAAGAAATCAAATAGAAATATAAGGTTAAAATGATCAGACATACACTTAACTAATTGGGTATGGAATATATTCAAGTTTAAATTCTATACATTTCTAATATGTGGGTTAGGTTTGATTACTTTAGTTATTTTAGTGTAGTGCTGGTGAAGGCAGGTGATTCCAGCAGGCGGAAACAGCCACTGGAGGCAGGACAGTGAACGGGCCAAGGAAGACAGAGGAGAGAGACAGACGGCACAGGGCACAGGGCACAGGGCACAGGGCACAGGGCACAGGGCACAGGGCACAGGGCACAGGGCACAGGGGGAAAGGGGTACCCCACCTTTCTGAGGGTGACCATGCCCCTCAGGCTGTCAATCCTCCAGACGGGAAGTTATCAACTGGACTTCCTGTTGCCTGCATTCCCCGTCTCATTTCTTGTTGATGTGTTGTCTCCCCTTCATACCTCCACATATACATATACTGACACAGAGTGTGTGTGTGTGTGTGTGTGCGCGTGTGAGTGTGTGTGTGTGTGTGTGTGTATTTGTATAGTAGGTACAATGCTTTCCCCCTCTTGTTGCACACTGTGAATGGGTTGAATATTAAATATAGACTGCCAATAAGCAGTTTGCCCTTAACATTCTGTGGCACGATTTTTAATTCATAATATGCAAGAAACCAAAAAAAAAAAAACAAAAAAGAAAACACTGAAGAACAATTTTTCCATCAGAATCGGTGGGACAGGATGTTGGAAAGCGGAATGTTTAAACTGCCGTTAGTGGAAAATTAGCGCAGCCTGACAGCGGAGGGCTAGCGCGGGATTTATTATGAAATGAAAGCTCTGCTCAGATGGCGGTACACCTCGCGAGTCTCCGGTCTGACGGACGGGGCTGGAACGCGTTCGGGGTGCGGGGCGTTTCCGAGGAGGAGGACGATGAGGCGCGGAGGACAGGCGAGCCGCGCCAGGCGTCAGAGCCGGGCCAGGCGTTCGGCCCGCTTGGCCCGCTCCGCCGTGAGGCCGCGGCGGGAGCCAAGGCCCTTTCCATTTGGCCAGACTGAGCGTCGTGCTGCTGCTGGAGAATTATTTTTAAAGACTGGCGTTTTGGCGGCGGGGTGGAAGTGAGGAGTTTAATATGGATGAGGGCTGGCCGTCCCGTATCGGGGGGAAAGGTGACTCGGCCACCAGGGCCGCGCCACTGAGCCAGCTGGGGTTTGCAGCCGGGTGCCCTCCGGCTCCAGTACATGACCCAGGATCAGCCTTCCCACTCCTGTTTCTAAACCCAGCTATCCTGTGTAAGAGCTGCACACTGATCCAGGGTCAGGGCTTAGGGGCAGCCTTGTCAGGGTGGCCTTGGATTGAGTGAACACCTGACACCCTCTGAAGGGTCCTGAGGGAGCCACTGCTTTTGGAATGAAGTCTCTGACTCTCTCCTGCTGGAACACACCTGCTGTGCAGGTCAAAGGTTCGAACCCATCAGGCGACTGCACCACAGGATGTCAGGTGAATGACACCTGCTGCAGGTGTTTAAACCTCTCATTCAGGCCAATGTTTTAACAGACCAGTGTTAATGACCAGGTCAGTCTATTGAACAGTGTTGGTGTTCTTGTTCCTTGCTTATTTATTACAAATATTAGGCAGCAATAGGGAATCTTTTGTTCATGAAGCACTTATTCCCGTAATTTTAGAAACACATATGATTGTGATACAGAGCTCTGGAGAAAATACGGCTTGTTTTGACCATTCAGATCTGGACTGGGGACAACTCTGCACTAAGCGTTCATGATCTTGGCTGTACTGATTCAGTACTCAAAACTCACAGTGTTGTGCTGCAGTTGCCGGTTGAAAGAAATGTTTCGATTCACAGAAGCAGTAATTCCCTTGACAGAGCTGTGAAGAGACTCTGCTGGGCACAGAAGTCTTCAGTATTGTAATTCACCCAGAAAAAACATTCCGTTTTAATTACTTCTTAATTACTCACAGAATCCGTCAGTCTGGATGAAGGCCCTCAGGAGGTGTATGTGCAGGCCTGGTTACTGTGGCACAGCGATGATTAGCCTACCCTCCAGGATAACCCCATCCTGTTTCTGCTTGTCTTTTTTCCTGGGACAAAAGGCAAAATTATGTAAGGAGTTTATGTTGTTTTTATCACGATACAAGTTTTTAATTATATGCAACCCAAACCCAATTACAACATTTTTGCAAAACAAACATGGCGAAGAAAACATTTTTTTTACAGAAACATTATTTGATTTAATTAAACTGCTGCTACTGCCAGCACAGGGTAACACCTCATCATCTGAAGCAGCATGTTTGCAGGTTACTTTAACTCACTGCCCGACTTCCGGCCTGTTACTACAGCCAAACGTGAGCTGCATTCTGTGTGCTGCTTTCAGAAAGGCCTCTGCTGTTAACCATTCACCCGCCATTTCCCACACTAATGCAGCTGACACCGCGTGGCTAATTTGGAAAAAAGAATGGGTGAACAAACCTTTTCTTCCTCTTAGACCCCATAACTGAAGTAACTCTGGGTTAATGTACGGTTTTCCAAATAATTGTTTCCTGGAGAAAAAAATGCCTAAACAACTTAAACTATACTTGAACATGCCATTCAAGTTCTCAATGAGAGTCTAGCACAAATACCCCATGGTGTTTCTTTCACTTATTTACTTACTTGCTAATTTGTTGCTACCTCTTCTGAATTTCCTTCCACAGCGAAAATGACTTTTGTATGAAGCAGCATGTCCACTTTTTTTCGAATGTTACGGCCTTGCCAATGTTGCCATCAAACCTTGTAGCGCACAATGAAAATAAATATGCACAGAGAAATAAATAATGATTTGTGAAAGTGTTCTGTTGTAAGCAGGTTTTGTAGGGCAAACATAACCAAACGAGAAATCAGTTGGTGTAAGACATTACCAGGTTTGCTAAGCCTGCGTCATTTTTAACGGGCTTGCGCAGTTGATGAAAACGCGCCTTGAGAGGAAAAACTTAATGGGGCTTCATACAAATTCGCACTTTCCTTACCGAAAGTTTATTTGCAACTGAATATTTTGACAGTGAACACTGCCCATCAACTACACGAATACATTTATATTAATTGGTCTGTTTCCCAGCGTACACCACAAAATGGCATATTTTTAAGATAGAAAAACGAGAAATATATTAACATATTTTATTCACAGCATGTGTGCATGGCTATATTTGTTTCCTCAGTTTCATTGAAATGTAAATGTTAATGCAGGCTTAACATTCAATCATTGATTTCTGAGTTAAATCTCTACGCTTTCTGTAGTATATACTGGGAGAATCAGACTTTCATTCTCACCTCTAAAACACGTTTTAAATAAATAAATTAGGGGTCAGAGAGTTTTCCTAGATTACCCTAATTGCCAAGGTAAAGTATGTGAGTGGATGGAACGGATCACTACCAAAAAACAGTAGCAGACGCGTAAAGATAATGGCTTAAGATAAGGAAAAGTTCCCGAAGTACACCTCATCGGAAAATCGATTAAAATCTTGTCATTGTCGCTCTGAATGGTCGGCATGCTGTGATTTGATTGGACAAACCCGCCGGCTCGTGATGTCCAGCACATTGTCACTGATACAGAATTCCTATATAAACAGGAACTTGCATGGACTGGAGTACAACACCACGCCACAACACAACCCAAACCGAGGCGAGACCATCTGCGCGGTGCACCTACAGAGCCGTACCTTTTCAGAGCAAGCGGGAACCGCTGAGAGGCAGCTGCCGTCGCGTTTTGTGCAAAGATCCTTCCGTTGAAAATGCTGCAAAAGAGTGGACTTCTCCTTCTGCTGCTGGTGCTGGTCACTGCCGCGTACGAGCAGGACGAGAGCGAGTCTTCGCCCCGGAGAGCGCGCTTCTCCGCCAACAGCCCCTGTAAGTTTCGCACTTTCACCTGCACACGCCGCGTTCCTGCTGCCAGCTGGTGGTTTTCCTCACTTAAAACTTAAAATGCACGTGCACGACACATAGGTCAGCACCAATAAGAACTTGGTTCTGGTTTTCATGTTATTAATGCGTGTTTCATTTCAAATTATATCAATTTTAGAGTTCTCGTACTCTTAACAAAAAACGCCCAAATTTTCCAGCAAATATCCTTTACGTTTCTGTAGAGTTGGTGGAAAACTGCGTGCAGTCTGCATACAAAAATATCCCCGCAGTCTGCATTCAGTTTTATTACAGATCTTGCTACTCCATGCTAAGTGATAGCCTACCTGTTCGCACTGTCCATCTGATACACTGTAGGAGAGGAACTCAGGGACCGGCGAGTGACGGATGTCGGCGTGTGAAGTCACGAGTCAGCGCGTAGTTCAAAAGTGTGTTCTTCAAAAGTATTGTTCAGACAAGGAGCCATAACAGTGGAAGTGATTTCTGAAACGCTTTTTGAGTGAGATTTTGCGTTTACCACTGACCTGGTTTTTGCTACAGAGTTCAGCTTCGTTATTTCGCATGTATATGTACAGCGTTTATATCACACATCACTTAGCGTGGTATGCATTTGTGTGTTTTACAAATCACTTGTAACGAGACAATGTCACGTGTGTGATCTGTTAGTAACCGTTGCTGGATTGAATGTCAAACCATAACAGATGTTCAAATTGTTCGGTTTTCCTTCCTGATGCGAACAAAACAGTGGACCAAACTGCAACTTTTATGCCTTGTTTTGTCTAGCATCTCTTTGATAATTCTTTTCTTATCATTTTGGAATTATAATTGGATTGTTTAGTTAGCGAGTAATGTTTTCTTGTAAAAAGCCTCTTGCATTAAGATGTGATACAGCAGATTGTTATTTACGATGTTAAACAAAAGGGCGCACCGTTTCAACTGCCATAAACGCAAGTGAAAATTAACGACTGCTATTTGCTGGTTTTCTGGATGCTGTTGCGTGTTTTAACAGATTATTCTGTATCAGATAGTGGTTAATTAAAAGTGCGTAACTAGCTAAATTATAGAAATCTGAGTGTCGCTCGAAGGGCCGCCAGCAGCACGGGATGCGGCGCAGTGATGAAAACTTGCGCGAGGCCCAAGTATTGAGGCAATCTGCCGCGTGGAATCGGAACTGGAATAATCAGTGTTATTATAAGGCTAGTTCTAACATTCCCTCGCGGTTTATAGTGTCTTCGTGAGGCCATATGGAGAGGATGCAATATATCAATTGACTAATAGCAAATTAGTTATGCCTTCAGATTTTGTGCGTATGCATCTGTTTTTGGCTCCTCTGCGAGGTTCTCGCTGCCTCTCCGCCCTGCAGTCACTCCCTCCTCTCTCTTTGCAGCGGACGTCGCTCGTTGCTTAAACGGTGCCCTGCAGGTGGGCTGCAGCGCCTTCGCCTGTCTGGATAACTCCACCTGCGACACCGACGGCATGCACGACATCTGCAAGTCCTTCCTCCACGGCGCCGCCAAGTTCGACACACAGGTACGCGCGTCAGCTCTCCACGCGTGGCGGCGGCCCCGGAGCGCAGCTAACTGCGTGCCAGCGAAACTAGAGCAGGAGGCGAGCTGTTTTGTTGAGGCGAACTTGTGTGCACAACAAAGCGCTCGCTGTGACATGTCAGAACAGATAAGCCCAATGCGCTGAGTGTTGGCAGAAAGGGAAAAAATTCACCCTGCTTTTAATTACTGCATGTTGCTGGAGAAAACAAGTACTTAAAAAGTTCAGTGAGAGGAACGGCCCATTGCCTGTAGTGTAGAGTTTATTTAGCACTGTGTCAAGCCTGGTCTTGAATAATCCAAGAGCGTGCTGCTTCCACTACAAACGCTAATCCATGCATTTATGACTCTCTCTCTCTGATGCATTGATCTAACAGACATCACATATTTAAGAGTTTAGTGTTTTAACCCAGATATGTCATACTGCAGAAGGAGCTGTGTTCTAACCCAGAATGGTGTGTTCAGAAGGAGCAGTGTTCTAACCCAGAGTGTTCTGATGCAGACTGGCCTGCTGCAGAAGTAACGGTGCTCTGACCCGGGTGTCGTGTCTCCGCAGGGTAAGACCTTTGTGAAGGAGAGTCTGAAATGCATTGCCACGGGCATCACCTCCAAGGTCTTCCTCACCATCCGCCGCTGTTCCACCTTCCAGAAGATGATCTCGGAGGTGCAGGAGGAGTGCTACAGCAAGCTGGACCTGTGCGCCGTGGCCCGTGCCAACCCCGACGCCATCGGAGAGGTGGCCCAGGTGCCCAGCCAGTTCCCCAACCGGTGAGACATCGCCTCTACCCGCTGCCCCCCCATCTCAAACACAGCATCTGCAGCCTCTGACCTCTTTCTGCATCACCTCCTATGACCCTTGACCTTTCATCTGTGGGCCTCTGCATGGCATGACCCATGGCTTGTTCTCTGGTCTCATGCCATCTCTCTGTCACCCCCTGCAGGTACTACAGCACACTGCTGCAGAGTCTGATGACCTGCGATGAGGACACGGTGGCACAGGTGAGGGCGGGGCTGGTGTCCCGCCTCGGCCCAGACATGGAGGTCCTCTTCCAGCTACTGCAGAGCAAGCCCTGCCCCGTGCCTCCCGGAGGCTCCGCCCCCGCCGGGGTGGGCGGTAACGGGGCCTGGCGCTGGCCAATGGGCCCACCCATGTTCAAGATCCAGCCCAACCTGCGCACCAGAGACCCCACCCACCTGTTCGCCAGGAAGCGCTCCACGGGGGAGCAGCCCTAAGTGAACCTCACAGGCAGAGTCTCGCACGCTGTGATTTAACCCCTCCCACCCCACCCCATACCCCCGTCCCACTCCCACTCCCACCCCATACCCCCGTCCCACTCCCACCCCACCCCATCCTCCCAATCCCCCCACCCCCACCCCTGTGTGTGAGGACATGATCTTACATTCTGGCTTTGAAAAACAATGACCTAGAGTAAAAACAGCATGTGGTCAGGATCAGTGTGCTGGACAGACTCCCCACCTGAGGCTTTCCTGGGCTCTGATAATCAGGCCATATGCTGTTTTTACTGAAGGCACGTTTAAATTGTATCACCTTTAAAATATTGTCGCCCCGTATGAGACGTATTTATTTAATTTAATAAGTTTTCCCAAAACCTAGAGTGCTCATGTTGGACTGACTGCAAAATGTTTCTTTTTTTGCTAATTTCTGCAAAGACCGAAGTTTCAGTGCAATGCGTAGAGTCGAGGGGGACTGATTATTGTCCCGGAGCAGACTGAGAATTCTCCTGGGGCAGAGGTGAGGGTTCACTGTGCAGTCCGAACTCCTGTGAAGCCAAACAGCAGTAGCTAAGCATGCTGCTCCAGCAGTAAGAGTGATCCCTCTGTCCTGAGCTCCTGCTGGGATCTAAAGCTTAATCGCCTCTTCACACCTTTACCCCTCGATCAATCACTGCAAAGACATTAAACACATTCAGCAGACTCACAGAGAAAACACTAGCTCCCCCACTGCGCTGAGCTCTACCGTATAAGGGCAGCAGAGCAGGACAGGGTTATTCGCTAGCCTTGTCGCTATATTATTAATATTTATTTTCCTACAAAATATGTATTTTAATTTAAATTTGTTATGTTATGAAGTTGCAGTGATTGTGACTGTAAGTGTGGCTGTGTCACGGCCCTGACGCTGATCCTGGGCCAGTCCACACCTGCTGAGGCCTCCTGTCTTTCAGAAAGCCACTGAACTGGGATCAGTGTTGTGCCTCCGTGCTGGACATGGAGGGCATGGTGAGGTTTGTGGCCAGGAGGTTTTTTTTCACCACCGGGGCCAAATTTAGGCCACATTACAGGTGTTTGGAACCTGTGTAAAAGGTTAAGAGGATGTGTTTGTCATGGGTGTTCGTTAACTCTGAGGGCTTCATACCAGTTCCCACCACTGCCTGTGATCTCGTCTGACATGGCACTCTCTTAGCTCTGTAAGTGCCTCTGTAGGCCCCTGCAGCTGCTGCTAAACACGGAATCTCCCCTGTTTCTCCATTCAGGCAGTTGTAAGGTGTGAGTCCTTGTCTTATCGATCACCCAGAGCTTACAAAAGCATAAAATCACTTTGAATGAACATAACTCTTCCTGTCACTCCCTTTACCCTAAATTCCTAGTCTGAAATTCTTTGATCCAGGCTTTTTTTGTGGCAAAATCAGCACCACAGGGTAAACTGTGTCCTTATGCTTCTGAATGGGAATTCGTACTGTTTATGTTAGGGGCTTTTTGCATGACACCTTTTGTCACCTCCTGGTGAAATCATGTAACTGTATTTTATTCTTGACACACTTAATTTTTAGGCAAGTAAGAGCCTGATGTAATTAGTTGACTTTTGGAAGCAGAGGTCAGGGCTGAAGGAAGGGCACCCAAACACCTGTCTTTTAGTCACTATTACCTGGACAGAGGAGTGGCCTCAGGTGATATTGGGGGCACTCGCCAGGTGTAGACAGCCATGTACAGGTGTCCTTGTTAGATGTGTTAAATACTTGAGTGAGATCCTTCAGCAGCCTGGTCTGTAAGCTGAAATTTAAACACCTGGAATCCAGACAGTGAAAGTGAAGGGGCTACAGACTACCAGGGCACAATCCATCGAAAACGAGGTTTAAAAACGGGAAATTGAACAAGTCCGGAAGCAGGCTGTTCTCTTGCCCTCGTATTCTGAGGGTTAGATCAAGGCTTGGGCACACCAGGCACACGTGGGCGTTTTGGGTGTTCAGTGTTGCCTTTCACACCTAAATCCTATTTCTGATAAGCAAATTTTAATCCAAATGCTTCTCATATATGTCAATCAATGAAAGAAATCAAAGAATTATCAATCACTGGTAAATTCCTAGTGTTTTCTTTAAGCACGCACACACACACACACACACACACACACACACACGTTAAGTGTGATTCATTTGCTCTTTAGTTCAGATGTTTTGCTTTATGTGCCTGACATGTGCAGCTCTGCATTGAAAATGCTGAAACACAGATGTAAGAACCCTGTGTCCATAGTTATTGCTTTGAAATAAAGTATGATCATATCTGGCATATGGCATTACATCCGCTTGGTTTTGTGTGGTTTCATCATTTCCTGCATCCCTGTGGGGTCCTTCTACACCACATGGAAATGACATTCTGCACTCTCACAATGCCACCTGTCAGCGAACCTTTAACAGCTGCCTTTAAAGTGACTTACTTGATTATATTTACATTGAAAACTGACCATTTTCTGAAACATTTAATCACAAGGTGAGAGAGCCTGGGATATCAACTAGCTGCAGAAGTTGAAGAATGTTGGGATTGCTATCACTTTCTCAACCACTAGAGGGCGGGACAAGCCACCATATCGAGAATAAACCTATTCTGTCTGCAGCTAGTTTCAAATGAACATTACGCACGTACGGGTAGCTTGTAATTCCTTAGCGTTCCTTGAGAGAGGATGTGGGATTGTGTTTCCTTACCTGAGAGCCGCATCTGCAAGGTCTGGTCCTTATTACAGAGCTCACTTTACAATATACATGGAGTGAAGACTGTTGGAGATCACGTGAGCTGCGCTGACGAACATGTCCTGGTCAATGTAAATTCAGACCTGAATTATATCTTCCACCAAGGGGCGATGTTCAGCTCCACTGTAAGTGTTTTTGCATTGGCGATCCTTTTTAAAGTAAAGTACAAAAAAAACTATATCTGAACATAGCTTTAAACTGGACAGCTTTTCATTATTTTAGGGAAATATTAAAATCAACAAAAGCGTTAGCATGACATTATTTCTTGATTCTTTCATATTTTATTTAACCATTTACAAATCACAGGCTGAAATTTCTTTTAACAGTGCATTGTCCTTTTTTTTCAAATAATCCAGCTATTCAGCTATTACCTATCATTTCTTTGTGCGTAAGACATAGAGGAAAAAAGAAGGCCAAACATATTCGAGGGCCCTAAATTCTCTGCATTAACGTAAAGTTTGAGAGCTCAGACAGCGCATATTCCACACCTGTCAGAATTTACCTTACAGAGAGCTTATGTGTCCTTTAACCTCTTTAATCCAGTGCTTCGGTTGTACCACTCAGAAAAACACTCAGTATCACAGACTGGATGGGGTCAATTTTAGCTGCATAAAGCTTCTTTACTGATCTTGCGATGCAAGTAAGCAGCTTTGCATCACTTTTTCTGAATTTTTGCCCAGGAGTCTGTCAACAGCAAAAAAAAAAACTATCGAAACAAAAATACATTCATAAAACAAGGCAGAACTGTGGCAGTGCAGTCCAAACTCAAAGGCTTCTCACTGGCTTTTTGCCCTCTGATTTATATCAAATAACCACAGTATCTATCCTAATGACACTGAAAGCTATCATGTGTGTTAAAATGTGCTGGTAATTATATATGGAACATTCAAAAGTCGTCATATTTTAAACCCAGTGGAGGCCGATAACAAGGAAATGTTTGTTTTGGGTCAGATCATTTTGAATTCTAAAGAACAATATAAGTTACTAAAACAGTTGGCGAGCTCTGGAAACTAGATGTAAAGGTAAAAAGGCAATAATCCTCAAACTCCACAGCATATCTTTCTGAGAGTGTCTGTGTGTGTGTGTGTGTGTGTGTGTGGGAGGGGGGCAACAAGGCTGAGAGACTGAAGATATCATCTCATACACAGTGATCCAGGGACAGCTACACTAAATATAATCCAAGGCAAACCCTTGTGTGCAAAAAGCTGAAACTGACTCAAAGTCAGCGTTGGGGGCATCTTCAATCTTCACCAACTGATACTCTGTGGAAGGGTGCATGCAGTCCCAACTCCTAGGAGTTTGATTGGATGCCTGGAGAGGGGAAGGGTTAGGCTGTCTTTAGGTCTTAAAACAACACTGTGTGTCAAAGAGCTAAAACTGGACCACAAGACTAAACTGGACTACTGGAGTAAAATTAAAATTAGTTACAAGTATGGAACGATGGTTTAAAGATTCACAGTTTCACTATAAAAATCTACTCTGACCTTCTAAAGAACCCATTCCCTTCAACAAAACACCAGTTAAACTGACTTGAACAAAAACAGTCCACTGATATAAAACAGACACAAACAGCAGTGTGTCTCTGCCAGGTCCGTGTGAGCTGACTCCTCAGCTGTGAGCGTGGAGCATTGCAGTAAGAAAAGGTCATGCTGCCACATGACAAAAAAGTGAGAGCACCTCTCTCCCCTCCTCTGCACCTCAGAGAGGCGCTGTGCAGGGCCAGTCCTACCCTACCACTCATGTGGAACAGGACACCTCCAAAAGGCATAAAAACCACACAGAGAGTTCACAGAAACACCAGGCCTAACCTAGAGCAGGAGGGAAAGAGGCTAAAGTCTGTCAGGCTGAGGGGCTAACGGTGTCCGGCCTGTGCAAGTTAGTCTTCACTATGTCTTCCCTGTTGCTGCTGTGTCCTAACTCCTTATCAACCCCTGCCCCGCTCCTTCACCTATCCTGACCCTGCCCCCTCCCCAGCACTGGCCACGCTCCTCCCTGTCTCAGCTCCACCCATTCTCCTGTGCTGACCCGCCCCCTCCCCGCCCTGGCCCCGCCCCTTTAGCTCAGGTTGTGCTTGAAGAACTCATACACGCCCCAGGCGATGGCGGTGGAGGGCATCTGGTAGAGGACGCGGGGCCAGGTGCCCCTGAAGAACGCCGGCGCCCCCCCGAGGCGGTACACGGTCCTGGCGGCGTCGGCCACGCCCGACAGGCTCCGCCCGGCCACGCCCTCCTGTGTGTTCAGCAGCGTTTTGCACACGTCCAGCGGGGTGGTGATGCCTGCTGACACCGCCCCCGCCGCCGCCCCCGCCAGGACGTGGCTGTCCGGGCGGTACCGCCGGCCCGGGTTCAGCTGTTCCTGGATCAGCTCGTAGGTGACGAAGTGCACGGCCTGGAAGGGCATGTTCATCAGCAGCTGTGTGCCGTAGCTGCGGTAGAAGGCGACCACGCCCTCGGCACGGCACACCCTCCACACGCAGTCCCACAGACCTCGGTACGGCGAGTTATACACCTGCATCCGCTGCTTCACCACTGCATCCGCGGGGCGGGGCCAGGGAAGGAGGGCGGGGTGAGGGGGGCGGGGTGATGGGCGGGGCAGAGGAGCAGAGACAGACACCACCCAGTAAACAGCAGGCAGGAAGAGAAGCACACCAGGTGCTCCAGGACATCAGATCAAACCAAAAGCAAGCTGTCTTTAGAGGAGTTACAAGGAAGTGCTTGCGGCACAGACTGCAGATCTAACTGACAGACAGCCGTCTTTAGAGGAATTCTGAGGAAGTACTTGTGGTGTAGTTTTAACAGTGCAGCTCTGATTTCAGACAGGGCTCAAGCATGTGAGAGTTCTTTGTGGGTTCTCTGCTGAACAAATCAACATTGCCCTTTATTTCTCTTGTACCATATATGAGATTGCTGGATAGACTACATGTCTGCTGTACCCTGGCTAAATTCCCTGTTAGAAGGCCATATTAAAGTGAAAGGCCAAGTTAAAGTGTTACCTTCAGCTGGGTTCATCACTGCATCATGCAGAATGGTGGCCACACCCCCTGCCATCCCTGCAGAGAGAACAAAACAGCAGGGTCAGCCAGGAGACCACGCCCAGTCAGCCAGGAGACCACGCCCGGTCAGCCAGGAGACCACGCCTGATCAGCCAGGAGACCACGCCTGATCAGCCAGGAGACCACGCCCGGTCAGCCAGGAGACCACGCCCGATCAGCCAGGAGACCACGCCCGGTCAGCCAGGAGGGCTGCGCCCGGTCAGAAAAAATGTTGAAATGTTAGCGGTTCGATTCCCCGCTGGGGCACTGCTGCTGTATCCTTGGGCAAGGTACTTAACCCAGAATTGCCTCAGTAAATATCCAGCAGTATAAGTGGATAACTATAATGTAACGTTAGTTGCTCTGGATACTGGTGAGTGTCATGCAGGTGTATACAGATATGCTGGTCAGTGTCATGTAGGTGTGTGATGCAGGTGATTAGCGTTAGCAGGGCGGTACCATTAGCGATGTGGCTGTTGCCCCGGCTCTGAAGCAGCTGACTGAGTCTGTGCTTAAGCTTCTCGTAGCAGGCGAAGTAGAGGGCGTGGGCGGGGCCGGCCCCCAGCAGGGTGACACTCAGGCCCCTGAGGGGCCGCAGGGGCCCCTCTGTGCGGACGATCCGGCTCAGAGCCTCGTAAACACTGCGGTACTGCGCCCTGGGGTCCGGTTGCAGAGTCTGCATGCGCGTCTGCAGGAGAGAGAGAGAGAGAGAGAGAGAGAGAGAGAGAGAGAGACAGAAGGGAAGAGAAGAGGGAGATGGGGAGAGGTGGGAGGGATACATTTTAACTTTTAAAACCCTCCAATGTGCCTTGTGGGATTTGTAATGGACAAGCATAGCTGTTGACTGCAGGCGAGGGTACCATCTCACATCAGCACTTTGTCAGGAGCACAGAGTCTGTGTGCATGAAGGGCTTACTGTAGTACAACTGCCAGCTCCAGCACCAAGAGCAAAAGGAGGAAAGGTATAAATAAAGTATTTTTAAAAACTCTGTTCAATCACATATGCTTGAACATATGCAGAGATGAGTCAAGAATCAAGAAAATAAAAGAACATAAAATGTGACACATCACTGTGTGTAGCTGCAGCACATCTTTCCACCACACTCCTCCTACAAACAGAATTTTCAAAAGAGCAAGAAAACATCTCCATCCACCCCATTCAGCACAAGCTGATGTGAGTGAATATATTTTCTCAGACACCATCTTTTTCAACTTTTCAACCATGAGCCTTTAAGATAATGCCATGAGGACATGACAGGTGCAGAGAGGTCTACCTGGCCTTGTGTCTACAGCCTCCATAAACAGCAGCTAGGAGCGTCTGGACCCAGACCAGGTAAATTACGCACCTGTGCACACTTGGAGACACCTGTCTGTGATTCAGCCTCTCTTTCCCGGTTCCCTTCAGTTAAACTGTTTCTTTCTTGTTTGCTGTAAGTAATTACAGCCAGGCCTAGTGCTGCTTCTAAGACATGATTTCCGCATGTTTCCTGGCCTCCTTATGCAGGTGAATCCCTTCAATTACCAGATATGTTGCAGGTAAGACAGAGCAGAGCCTGAATACTTTCAATCTGCTCCAACAGACCTGCACCAGCAGGGAATCTACTGCAGCCTGTCTCCCCGCTCAGCATCATCAGCTACCACTCCACTCCACTCCACTGCAGTCACACAGAGCTCTCTGCAAATCACTCACTGAGCTGTGAGTTGTGTCCACACTCTGCAATGGGCTCTTCAGAAGCCCACCGACTGCTACGGGTGCCAAAGCCAGCCCTTAAATAAGGCTTTCAGAAATGTACATGCGGAAAGGAACAACGGTAAAGATCATAACGGAAAATCAGAGCCGGGAGAGATGGGAAAAGAAGCAAAGCACAGAGGATCGCTCTGGCTGCTCTGTGTCCATAGAACCGAAGGAAAGAGAACGGCTTGACAGATATGGTTATTCTGTGCTCAATTTTCCTGTTTTTTGAGCTTGAATGAGACTGTGCCACAGTCTTACACTGTTATTAAAATATCACACCTCTGCTGCCTTGGGCCTTAACCCAATCAGTTTGTCCTTATGTTTGACTAACATAGATTTTTTCCACAAAACACAGGTCAGTGAGTTCATAAATCACCAAAATTACTAAAAACAAGATTGTGTTCGTATTGAAAAAAGTAACATATGTTTAGTAGCTGCAAGTCAAAGCTACAGATGAATGGCAATGAAATCCAGACTTTATCCTTACATGGGAAGGGGGTTATTAATAAAATAGCACAGCTTAGCTGGCTGTGTATTCTCAAATGCTTAATAACTGCAGAAGTACAGCTAAAGTGCAGTTTACACGAGGACTGCAGCAGTGTTGTGTTGTGGTAAGGAGCAGAGATCAGAACCCAAAGGTTGCCAGTTCACTTCCCACTTCCCAGCTGCTGCACCCTTGGGCAAGGTGTTTAACCTGAATTACCTCTAGCACAGGATGAAATGAATGGATTGCAAAATGAGGATAAAACAATGCAATCTGTGTACGTTACTCTGAGTGGGAGTACCTGCTGATTATAGGTAACACAAGAGCACCAGGGGAGAGGTGACAGAAGCATTGTTGAAGAGCAGAGCTGCAGGTTGGGTAACCGGATTTTTTTTTTTAGAGAGAAGAGCAGAATCCCAGGTGCTGATTGGCCAGCTTCGCCCTCATACCTGTGTGTGTAGGACACATTCCTTTAGGTGTGCTGTTTCTGAGCCAGACAGGACTGCAGCAGGGAAACCCCCGCCCTTACCAACCACAACGCTGCCACCTTCATCAGCCCCGCGAGGCCTGCTTCCCTGTCGCCCTGCGGGGGTCTCTGCCCTCAGCCCCATGTCTCTGTCCTCCTCAGAGAGAGATCAGAACAGCAGAGTGACCCGGTGGAGCAATCACCTCCCACCTGCTGCCTTTAGACATGCAGATTTCCCTCTCCGCAGGTGAACATACACGCATGCACACACGCATACGTCAGCAAGCACACACACATGCACACACACACACACACACACACACACACACACACACATATATACACACACTATGAACTCCAGCAGATAAAGCTTTCTATATGACTGGAAATTAAGCTGTTGCCTATGACAGTGTGACGGCCTCTGTGCTCTGTACACAGTAAAAACAGCAGCGTACTGCATTTATACGGCACCTTTGAAGGACCTTAAAGCAATTAACAGGGAGGTGGGGACTCAGCTCAATCACCACCAACGTGCAGCAACCAACTGGGTGAAGCATGGCAACCACTCTCCTTCCAGAACTCTCATGGCATGCTTTTGTGCTTTTTTTAATCTCATGATATGGAGAGAGCCAGCCATAGATAGGTCACATTTATGATGCTGACACCATAAAAGCAGCAATCGTGACGAACAGGCGAGGAATGCCGAGTGTCTGGAGCAGGCCACACCTGCAGGCTCCGCATAATGAGCACCCAAACCGCAGCAGCGATGAGGAAGCACCCCCAGCAGTGCCAGCTTCACTCGCTCTCCGTGGCAACGGGACAACAGCCTGCCTCCTCCTCACGTCGTGATTCAGGACGGTCAGAACCGGTGAGAGTTCTGGCTTAAGTACCTTGCCCAGCAGTGCAGAAGCAGTTTCCCAGCGGGGAACTGAACCTGCAACCTTTCGGTTATGAGCCCTGCTTCTTACCACTATGTTACACTGTTGCAAGTCGTGCAAACTGCAGTCAGGTGTGCGTTGTGGTTGAGTGTACGTTTGCAGTTCAGCGGCTTCTTGGCAGTGTGGAATTATGGGGAGACTGGCCAGCTGGCCTCTGGATGTCCTGATAGTTGAGGGTTGAGGCAGCTCACTGTTCCTCTAGAGCAAGGTGCTGTACCTCAGCTCCACTCCTTCAGACAGTGAGGTGTGGGACTGCAGTGACCTCTGACCTTACAGGTAACACCCCTCTCCTTCAGACAGTGACGTGTGGGACTGCAGTGACCTCTGACCTTACAGGTAAGTCCTCTCCTTCAGACAGTGACGTGTGGGACTGCAGTATCCTCTGACCTTACAGGTAATGCAGCCCCTCCTCCTAGCAAAGGTCCAGCTCTTCTGAGAGCAGCAGTTGTTCACAGAAAAAAGTCACCATGTCAGCACTTTTGGCCGCAGTTGTGGTTCTCAGTCAGTCTGCACTGACGGTCAGATCTGCTTGCATTAGCAAAGCTGAAACTGGAATAGCACACGAGGACAAAAACTAAAGAACAGCCCTCTCTACCAGGAAGTGTGCCTTTACACTATTCACAACAAAAACTGCTGTCAGGAGACAGTTCCGCACAACAAGGTTACATAACATGGAGTGTGTGTATGTGTGTGTGTGCGTTTGTGTGTGTGAACAGAGATGAGCAGAGTGAACAGAGATAATAATGTCTCTGTTTATCAGCGCATAATGCCGCGGGTCTGAAGCTGTAGCGCAGATGCTGATTCCCTCACTGACGCGGCTGAACGAACGAGTACCGCAACCTGTCATTGAAGTGTCACCTGAAGGCGCTTCTCAGAGCACGGCAACAGCGCCTCTCACGGCAAATTACACGCGACACTCGTTTCGTTTACATACCTGGGCACTGCGTTAAAGGAGTAAACAAACGCAGTGTGCCTATAGGATGTGAAACTAGCGCAAAAAGTTGTTTCTTTAGCAAGATGGCTAAGTACATAGTTAAGGCATTTAAGGTCAGTCCGGCTGTGCTACTTAGCAACGGCTAGCGCCGCGGTTCACCTCGCCTTACCTTGACGGAGTCCACAGGGTACATGACCGTGTGCTCCAGGATTCCGGCCACGGCGCCGGCTGCCATGTGCGTGGCGAACGACGCGGTCGGGGGCAAACTCTCGTAGTCATCCTCCACCGGCAGGTCGCCATCTCGGCTTTCGCGGCTGTCAGACATCCCCAAGTCTGCGGCTTCCGCCGGCTGGATCGCGCAGCTCCATGCGAGACAGAGGCAGCAGCTGTTCGGTGACACACGCAGGTGGAATTACTGCTCCGCCCTGACGTCATTTTACACTCCGAACGGGGCGAGGCCGCTGATGTTAAAGATATGAACCCGGGACAATTAGGAGGAGGGCACTGCCCTCTTAAAATGTTGCGAAACTGACAGTGGAGTCGTCCCACTACACTAATTGATTTATCAGATAGAGAAGAATTTGCAGGAAATTGATTTTGATAGGATTGCAAACTAATTGGGAAAAATCCACTCAGTTTTATTTACTGTATATAGCTGATCTAATTTCATTGTTTAAATCACTGTATATAGCAAGTGGCCGAAACGGCGTTTATATCCGGGTATATATGTAGAGATTATTGTTTCGAAATTCTTTTCAAATATGACATTGTTAAACTTCACTTTTCATTAATTTAACAGCTTTTATTTTTTCCAGCAGTCTTGCCTTGTAAAAAGTGCACCCACTGTCAGCCGTTAGGGGGAGCTATTGTCCATAAAAGAGAAAAACTCTCTTGAAGGGCCCAGCAGGACTGTGTCGCCACTATGAAACAACCTGGATGCGTGTGTGTGTGTGTGTGTGTGTGTGCGCGTGTGTGTGTGTGCGCGCGTGCGTGCGTGTGTGTGTGTGTGTGTGTAAACTCTGTGCCATCGCTTGTGAGAGAGATGCACAGTAGCCTACATTTGGAGCGTTGTCTCCATGTCTGTCCATGACATTGTCAGCAAAGCCTCCACAACAATCAAAATTCGTAAATAAAAAGCTTTTTATTCATAATAAACATAGTGATTATCAGTTTGATACTGTATTAGACATATTAAAGTCTAATACAGTATCAAACAACAATCTGCAGGAAACCACCTGTACCAACACTGCTGCAACCACCACTCAAAAGTTTAGTGCTGAGATCGCTAAACAAAAGTATTACCATGGCGCCCTCTGTTGGCACATTATGAATAATACAGACTCTCAACATTCGTGGCTTGAACTTTGACAGTGTAGATGCTTCAGTTTTGGAAAAAAAAAATGCAGCTCCAGGTTTCACTGTGAGGCAATGATATATTTGATCAACTCTTTCTTTTAGAGGTCATGGAGGGTCTTGAACAGTAGTGCTAAACAGTTATAATCTTTAATCCTACTTCTATCTTTCATCTGTTCTTTTAGAAAGCACACCTGCCTCTCCTCTGAAACATGTGCCTATGATATTAAAATATGGAATATATGCTATCATCTGATATGAAATATTAACATTTTATTTGCCTTCATAGTCTTTGAAATGGACAAATGTATGAAAAATCCCTAGCACTGATCCATTACCTTCTGCCCTCCTTTTCCGTGGATGTTTTCCGGTATCTGCTGCAGTGTGAGCCTGTGAACGCACTCAGGGATGTGACGTTCGGCCTGCCGCACCGGTGATGGTGTTTGGAGTCGCACAGTCCTGAGTGCTGCGTAAACAGCCGGAACTCCTTTTAGAAACAGGACACAGAGTGAGTCAGGCAGTGACATTCACAGGCCTGAGGTCTGTACGAGGTCTGCCTCTGGCTGAGCTCACGAGATGAAACACAGGAGGTAAAAAAGTAAGTGTGTCAATGCCTCTCACTGAAACAGCGGACGGTTCCCTTTTAATCTGTCTGCTTGTGTCACTCGGTAGTTTACTGTATTTTTGTTTCTGAACATGAAGCTCTCAGCAGCTTTCTGTGTCTGTCAGGGCTGCAGAGTGAGCGTCTGATACAGAGCTGCACTGCTGTCTCTGCTCTGTGAAAGGCTGGTTTTGGCAGCAGGCTCTCCGGAAACACACAGAGATTAAAAGCTGCTGTAAGAGCCAGAAGTACATGACCAAGACACAAGCGCTTTTTTTCAGAGAGGCCATTCCTGCCCGAGACCGCGTTTCCAGTCTGAGCGAGCAGAGCGCTGGCAGACGGATTCTGTGTGAGATTTATGACTCCTGACAGCCCGTTACAGTCTGTGATCACGGGACTCGGAGGCCTCCTGTTCCCAGTGAGAGCCTGGATCCGTCCGCCACACAATGCAGCCAATTATCATTTTCCACTGGTGCGAATGAGGCTCTGCGAGCCTGATTTAAGATGGATTTCTCTTTTGGAAACCGTGTGGAAAACCCTCCAGCTTATCAGAGAAACAGAAACCATCCCCTTCAGTAGATCCATTCGTTAGAGACAATGTTCCAGGTGTAATCTGGGAACAGGCAGGTGCCTGAATCATGCGCTACGTCATGTTGGCATGGCACCCAATACATTCACCACACAATCACCTTACAGACATCCAGCAGGGACACAGACACCCCTGTGCTCTCACACACACACACACACACACACACACACACACACACACACACGCGCACACGCACACGCACACACACGCACGCACACACACACACACACACACGCACGCACGCACACACACACGCACATACACACTGTCAGATCCTTCCAAAAGGTGTCCGTCCAACTCAAAACACCAACCTGTGAAGCTTCAGCAGAAAGAAGCACAACCCCCCTACCAAATGAATAAAGTGGCCAGCAGGGCGGGGCCACCGAAGGAACAGTGGGAGGACACAGAACTAGCGTGGAATTTGCAGCTGGGGAGAGAGGAGCATGCTGGGAAAATGACTGGTGCCTGTGAACAGTGCTGAGGCTCTGAGTGACACGCCCCGCTCCTCTCTCACCCCCCCGTCAGTCTCGCCCCGCTGAGCCCGGCCCCAAAGCGGGCGTCTGTCACACACAGCGACCCGAGAGAGAGACGGGCTCTGACCTTTCCGCTGCTCGTCAGGAGCCCGACTTCAGCACCACTGCCACGGCTCGCTCTCGACACGTTTTCCATTTACAGAGAAACGAAAGCACCACACGCATCCCACCTGGGACTGTCGCTGAGCTGAGCTCCGGCGGATTCTCCTCCGGGGGCTCATCTGCGCCCAGGGTAACTCTCTGCTTTCAGCCTTCAGCTTCCCCGGCTGAAACAGCGAACCCGCATGCTGTGACTTGAGGGAGCTGGTGCAAAAGCAATGAAGGAGTTACAGAGCGCAGACAAGAGAAGGCCTTCATTTCACGCTGACAGAAAAAAAGAGACAGCGATACCAAAACAAGCAAGAGGCCTGCAATCAGCGCGAACACGCAGCCAACACCACAGTGACCGCTGGGAAACCAAATCGGAACTGTGTTCGGATTCTTCTCCAGGCCCGGCTACATCGCAATGAGACAGGAATGAGGGTGGACCAGCCCAGCAGAATGTAAACAGAGTGCAAGTGCAAATATTGAGGGCTAGGATTCAGGGAGGGGGAGGGAGGGGGCGCAGATATGATCAACAAAGTGATTAACCCTTTCCTCTCCAACGCTGGAGCACAAACAAACTTATGAACATCTGCTGTGTCTTGCACTGCTGCCAACAGGACTATGCGTATAGAAAGCTCCCCACACAAAGCACATATTCACTCACCCGCCAAAAAAACAAACGCGCAGCACACATGTATCTGCAGAGTGGTGGAGAGAGGGGACAGGGCCATCACTGCTCCAACTTCCTCTGGGACAGAGGAAACCAGTATTCTGACTTCTGACCTCGTCTTATTCAGCGCCCTGACAGAGCTGGCTGGCAGACCCCAGCTCTTCCAGAACCTTCCTCTATTCGGTCCCATAAACAATTTATTCAATTCCTAAGTAACGGGGAGCGCAACACAGGGGGTGACGTCATCGCGCTCGCTTCTTGACCGGTCTTAGTAAATATGAAACACCCACCCCCTCAACGTGAATAATCATCTATGTGAGACAGTGCGTCACCTTCACCCACCGGGTGAGTGGCAGGTCATCTGTCAGCGCTGACAGGCGGCGAAGTGCCGCGAAGAGAACCGAGCCCAGCGGAGCTTACCAATAACCGAAATAATACGCGAGACGTAAAAAACGACGGAGGGACGGGCGTTAACCGAAAATAATAAATCAAGAGAATTTAAGACGACGAGTAAATCCAATCCGGTCCACTGTTCCAGATTTACAGCGACGGAAACGAGAGGCCGTTCACTGGCCTCGCACACTTTTTGACCTCTAAGCAAGCGCAGAGATAGACGTGTTTAATCAAGGCGATGGCGCATAACGTGCGTTCATCAGCCAGAAGTGCAGACGCCCCAGATCTATGGGGTATTCGCATTTATAACCGTGAATTTGTTTTCTCATAATCAGTAGAGTCATCAGAATTTACTGCCAGGTAAATGTTGCACATAAGTTTACCGGCCTTGGATAAGATGTTATGTGGTAGGCTGACACCGCTTGTATTTGTCACTGTCGCGGGCCAAGATAAGGATAGACAGAGATGCACGAAGAGCAGCATTGTGACTGCCCTTCGCTCCCTCACGCCCGGTTTCCCCCCGTGACCTCAGAGCAGCGCTTAGATAAGTGACGCTTAAAGTGACGTCACCAGCATCTTGCTGCGAACTCACCTGAGATCGGCGCTGCCGGGGGTCAGGGAGCGGTTAGCGTCCTTCAGAGCCTCTCCGTGAATACAGAAAGACAGGTGCGATCGAAATCTGTGGCCAAACGCGCTGCCGACGCTGGTACCGTAACTGATCAATTAATTGTGATCAATACTGATCGATTGTTACACCGGAACTTTTCAAACACCAATACTTAAAAAGGCGGATCTATCATTTCCCGTCTAATTCAGGGAAAGCTAGTGATGCAACATTCTCTGTGTAGTAAAAGTTACAGTGCTTTGTTTTTTTTCTGCTTCACATGAGCATCGTCGGGGTGTTTTCCGCGCAGAATACAATCTATCACTATTACGCCACTCACATTTTCCAGTGAAAAACCCTCTTAAAGCAACAGATGTGATGTAACTGTGCGAATCCGTGTGAGGATGAAGACCACAGAAAGGCCGCACAAAAACAGTTCCCAGAAGCACCGGTCCATTAAGCCCTTCAGCGACCATCTGTCGTAACTGATACCGGCTACACGTCTCACCTGCGCTCCATTAGCTGGACATGAGGGCGTGTCTCTGCAGTTCGCGGAACACAGACGCAGTTGCGGGGGCGGTCAGGGAGATAGTGCGACCCCACACCCTTACAGCGAGTAAAAATCCACACCCATTGAATTGTAACAGAAATTTCTTTCTTTGAATGACCGCCGCTACAGAAGGTGTGGTACCTTCACGAGAGGAGGTGACGTCACGCCCTTAAACCAGAGCGAGAGAATGGATGACTATTACTGTAACTGAGCCACGGGTGTACAGAGTAACTATTTTGTACATACACAGTTACATACTTACCTTCATTAAACCTTTTTGTGGCCTGTGTAGTTACACTCCTGCAAGAATGTGTTTGTGCTCTGAAACTTCTATGTAAGCCAGCGCATTGTAGATGCATGGGTGTTATGGCCACTTCATATAAAATGGCACCACATGTAATGTGCACTTTATAGAGTGTGGGGTGACAAGATGGAAAGGTCTTCACCCCCATTTTCCACATACTTCATGAAGGTGACAGAAGCATTGATTTATTATGTTCTCGGGCTATTGCACTGTGGCTTGTAACCTTGAAGCCCTGAGGTCCTGGGTAGTATTTTACCCCCCTCACCCCCGCCCCCAGGAGCGTCCCAGGTGCATTTTCAGCTGAGTTACTGGGATAAAGGGACCTGTCAGAGTCGGTTCTGCACGCTGTGTAAGACTCCCCAAACCGCAGCCGGAGTGTGGGTGAAGCCTCACGGGAGAGGCGAGGCATGCTGGGTCCAAAACACGTTCCAGACACAGCGTTCTCACAGCACGTATCGGGCAGGAGGTTCTGCCGGGCCGGGGGGGAGCGCCACGCAGGTGAAGAACCGGCGGGAAGCAGCACTCCGGCGCCGGTCCAGGAGTCCTGGCTGACTGACGGAGACACACCAAGGGCAAGAAGGGAGAGTGGGCGGGGCCTCTCAGCTCAGCAGCTCATTATCATATTGAACTGACCCCTCCCCCTTCCAGCCACATGCCCTAAATGGAAACCCCCAACATTCCATCCCTGTAAACATGATTTACAGTGAGAAACAGCCATATTAATTTATGGACCCTTTTATGAAGCCATTTCACACTCCAAACAGCTTTAATGTGTTTTTTTTTACAATGTTTTATTCATTCTGATCTGTTTATGACAGCACATGTGTTTTTTGGCAACGCTTTGCTCCAGGTCCTCTGTAAACACATTCACCACAAGCTTTTTATTTGTTTTGTACATATCGCCATTTTGTGACAGAGGAACAGCGTTTGGAGCACATTTCAGCCAGAGCTCTGGTGGAAATCTCCCCCCTCTGCGAGCTGCCCTTTCACCCCTCTGAAATAGCGAGGAGTGCTGCAGACCTTCCCCAAAGGGAAAAACCTCCATCCATTCAGAGGAAGCTGACAGGCTGGCAGAAGCAGTCTGTAAGTCCAGATTCCTCAGAGCCATGCACTGCAGCAGAGACAGAGCAGAGACAGAGTGCATGGTTTGGGTTGTGGCTGTCGTCACATTCAGCTGACAGCTTGTTGTGTCCCACAGAGTGTTCTGCATGTCTCCATCACACAGCCAGTACTGAACGCTTCCTTTGAGTAAGCGCTGTGGAGATTTACTGCTTTCTATGGTCTGCTTTTCTCTCACCCTGGGCCCTATACAGGAGACTCTCACCACTCAGAGTTTCCACATGCAGTCTCCAACAGAGGGACACACCCAGCTTCACCCTCTCTTCCCTGGCCACAGACTCCTGTTCCAGCATCTACATTCCTAAATTCATTTTACACGCTGCATATTGCATTATTACCTAAATGCTGATATTAATTACCAATTTGTTGGATTCCTTTAGTATGGACTTTTACGTTGGAAATGAATCTGCTTGGTGTACATGCCTGTTGTCAGTACAGTATTTGTGCATTTTCCCAGTCGTGGGGGTCTCTGGAATGTTTCCCTTGCTGATGGAGAGGGTCTCCTGTACCACAGAAAGCAGTGAACATGCACAGAACCTTTCTCTGTCTGCTAACACAGTCAGGCCACAGCCAACATCTGACACTGAACAAGTGTTTGAACAAACCAAGAACCGGTCACGTTAAACTCCCAAATTCACTCTGCGCTGCCTCCCTCAGAGTCTCAGAGAGCAACCCGTGACAAAACTGAAATAATGAGAATATAGTGGAAATATATATAATCATATTTATACTTTTCTAACGGTATTTACAAATATGGTGACTGCTCCTTGGTAATACGTTGTTTTCTTTGTGGAAAATGGTCAGCAAAGCAAAAACTAATTTCATATATTCACTATTAACAAAACAAGCAGAAAACGTGGTAAAAGTCCTCTTTGTTGTGCAAGCCTCCATCGGCTGTAGGATCCACTCGGAGTGTGTTACAGTTCTGTGGGAGGGGCAGGGAGAGGCAGAGCCTTAAAGGTCCTCCAATGCCATCGAGCAGAGGCCCGCGGTCCCTTGGCCATCCTGGTGGGCCTGAGAGGGATCTCAGTCTTAAACAGAAGATGCTTCATCCCCTGCGTTTCCCCCCCCATGGGTCCCTTTTGCTCAGTCTTTGGCGGGGTGGGGGGTGAGGGGGGGGGGTTAGGGAGACAGGCGAGTGGTACTGGCCCGTCAGCGCTTCTTGAAGGCCACCCTGTGGGGCTGGGGAGGGAAGGTGGGCAGGCAGGGCTCGTCAGTGCCGCTCTGCTGGGAGAAGACGGAATTGACCCCGAGGAGTAGGTGGAGCTGTGCGTGTCAGGGAGGCTGGGGGAGTACTGCTCGGGGGGAAACGCCAGGTCCAGGTATTCCTGAAGCACAGACACAGGTATTACACAGGTGATGCCCTCACAGGTGCGTTACTGTATGGGTATGGCACTGTTATAGGTGTGTTACCCAGGTGAGCCTGTCACAGGTGTAGCACACAGGTGGTCTGAGACAGGTGGGGTTCTGCTGAAGGTGTGGCAAGCAGACTGCGCTCCGGCAGGTGTGGTAGACAGGTGTTTCTGTTACAGGTGGGACGGAGGTATGAG